>JARLTB010000203.1:24492500-24837500 GCA_030141615.1 Unio pictorum
CATTCCATTCTTCAATGCTCTTATTTCGGACTCCGCCTCTGCTATATTTGGTGTGAAAATCATCAACTGAGGCGTTTGGAACTTCAAGCACCTCTGTTTCTCCTGTAAACTGATAGTTGTAGATTGTAGACTTCTTGGCAATACTCAGTCCATCAATCTGCAATGTCACTAACTTCTTGTCGGCATTTTACAATTCATCTTGAATGGCACTGAATCTGTTGCTTCTGTCTGGTTAGGCTTTCCAGAATATAAAATGCATTTTTGATGTTTCTCTTAATCAGACTGCTGTCTATTTCTGTGCACTTTTATTTTAATGTAATCTTCCTTTACTTTTTCAAGTTTGTTCTGATATTTTTGGTTATTTTTTGGTACTTCATTTTCCCAGTTGTGAGCCTAGTGTTTTCTAGGTATCTTCGGGATTACGTAACAACATAATCTCTTCTGTAACCCATGTGTTTTTTCTTTGGGCGATGAAGGTCACTCATGTATTTGGCATTACAGTGTTTAAAGTATCTGTTATCAAAGTGGATTAAAATGTCCACCAAAGAAGTGGATCACATTTTTCTCCAATTGTAGCTTGGTAATAATTGGGGATGTTAGGGGGCTTCAGCTGTTCAAGGTTGATTTTGAGCCTGATGTTCTTTGGCTGGTTATTTTTATTCAGCCTTACTCAGAAATTCATAATCACAAGGTCGTGATCAATCCCAACATCAGCAAATGGGAACATTCTTGCTTGCATACAACCAGTATGTAGTCGATCTGGTTATGATGGGTTCCATGTGGTATGTTCCATGTCCAGCATCGTGAAGCTTTATGTTGGTCCAATGTGTTGCAAGTACAAAGTTGTTGTGGCTTGCGAACTTGAACAGCCGCTTCACTTTTTCATTGGTAAGATCATTGCAAGAAGGTCCACAATGATCGTCCCATTCTTTTAGAGCATCTTTGCTATCTTTGGCATTTTATTCGCCTTGTATGATGAGGATGTCTTTCATACTCACCATGTTTAAAATACCATGGAGTTTGTTGTACAACTCCTCTATTTCTTCATTATCTTGATCGGTGGTTCGAGAATAGACGTGGATAATTGTGATGTTAAAAGGAAATGCTTTCAGACGAATGGAACTTATTCTGCTAGATATGGGGCGGTATTCAAACACATATCCATTGATGACTTTGTTGACAAGAAAGCCTACTCCATGTATGCACTTGTCCAACTCTCCACTATAGTAGCATATATGCACATCTGTAATTTTTGGTGTTCTTCTAGAGCTTTCCATCTGACTTTACATAGTCCAGAATGTGCCATGTGTTGTGTTCAAGCTCATGTGTCAACCCTTGGAGTCTCCAATTAGCGCCATAGTTATAATGTTCCAGGTGGCGATAGCTATGTTGTCTCTCGCGCTGAGTGTTTGCAAAGTAGCAGTAGTATACTTGTCACCTCCGTCTTGCTGGACATCGGCAGACGTGGTCTTTGTTCACCCAAGCGATGACTGATCCGGTATGCTAGTTTCAGATTTGACCAGCATTGTCCGTGTGTGCTTTCGGCAAAAGTCGTCTGGGAGAGCCAATCCCTCTCCACACCAAGGAGTTGCCAGAAGAGGTTGTAGTACATCGTCCATCTGCCTTAAGGTTTCTGCTCCTAATTTCCTTATTGGGTTTACTCCCTTATCCTTTGGCTGATGGCACCGTAATAGGCAATAATAACATTCTTAGAACTGTGTTATGTTAAGTCTGTTCCTATATGTCAGTGATGAATTTTGACTCACTAATCATTAATGGTGTATGAACGTCAAAAGTAATAATAACCCCCGCTTTCAAATTTAATTTATGGTGGTACAACATATAATCTCAATTCCTTATTTTTGTCCCATGCACAACGGACCAAATATGATAAAATATGGTGTGAGAGAGAAACAGAAATTAAGCTGGAAAAAAAACCTGTAATGTGCACCAAATAACCTATAATATCATTCTCCATAACGTTTTGTTTACACTTCCTTTATGACCTATATCAAGTGTTTATATAAGCAATTATGCAACGTTGTAACTATTTGTCAACACAGGTAAATGTTGTAGTTATAGGGAACATATATGTATGTTATTAAAGGCTTCGATGTTGTTGTTTCTTTCATTATAATATAAGGTTCTAAAAATTGAAAATTATTTGTATTAATTAAATATAAAAATATTGAAAGCCTTCTCCGTACCTCCCACCGACCCTCTTTCCTCCCCCCCCCCCCCTCTCTCTCTCTCTCTCTCTCTCTCTCTCTCTCTCTCTCTCTCTCTCTCTCTCTCTGTTGGCTATTGTATCAAGTTATATGTGTTTAGTCAAACTAACCAGAGAGAGAGAGAGAGAGAGAGAGAGAGAGAGAGAGAGAGAGAATTAATACTTGGAAGTAGTGTTAACTAAAGCAGTATAATTACTTAGTTAATGTGAATATAAGTAGTAACTCAAAACTGGTTGTATGCAAGAACATTTAGATCAGGTCAATGCGAAGTATAATGGGAATGAAGTTTACTTTTATAAACCAACATACACGTTTACTTTAAGCTTTGACTTGGAATTATATTTTTTTCACTTCAATTGGTACATAAAATAAATGTTTTCAAAACATGTTTGAGCTTGCATAAGGGTAGATTATTTGACAGTGGAGATATTACATCGGAGACTGTAACAAAAAGGACCATAAACATGCGATTAAATCAGAATGCACACAAGTTAAGATGAAACAGTATATGTGCGTCTTGTGGTTTGACTCTTTCCTGACAAAAGACAAAATATTTTCTTTGATAAGGTAGGAGCTATTTAATATCCAATGTAAACAAGTAAATAATATTCAAAAAGAGATACGGATAACTTTGAAGCATCCATAATGACACAATTCATGTTTGCTATGATTTTAAGAGTTACAATAAAAAAGCAGATATTTTCGTCGTGAAACAGAACCTAAAAACTATTGCAGTTAGAGTTTGAAAATATTGAAAATAACAATGTAGGAGTTAGGAAAGGAAAGACTGAGAAACATTGCAGCAAACTCCACCGTGTTAATGGATGTAGCATCCATCTGCAAATTCCACCATCCTGACAAAGTGACTCTCTTTCTTTTCTGCAAAACTGTTCCTCACTTTATCCTTTATAATCATCTGTATTCTCATGTCGCATTGTCACTTTTTGAATCAGCGGAAACCTGTTCTGAATAGGTTAATATTGATGGTACGGTTTAATTAGAGTGTATACATGTAGTACAATGTCTTAAACTGGCACTGTATTATATGGTGCTACCCAGATTTATGACTTTGTACATTAAGGACCAATAACGATACTGTTATCATCAAAAGCAGAATCCTGTGTCATGTTTTAACCTACAATGCAATGTTGAAAACGTTACCGTAATGTTAACATCTGTGTCAGAATATTTTGTCCTAACATTAATTGACTATATGACATTTTTTATCAGTGTCTCTTACTGAGGTTACAACCTATGTTATAGACATTATGGCTTAATATTGTGCTACCAAAATGCATGATGCATAAGACCTGATTCAGTGGTATAGACTGTCGTTAGTGTGTACACTGCTGTTTGTTACAACTAGGTTAATATGCATCAAATGTTTCGTTCACATGGCTGTATGTTAAATCGTCTTCCTATACCACCAACGAAAATCACAATGTATTATACTCCAGGTAAAGTATGCCTTTCTATTCAATCAAATAGCATCATATATGGGTGTAATTAGGACTAAAGTCCACCAAAAAAGGATCGATTTTTCCATAGTCTGAATTATGTTCCTCTATTCAAAAGCGTATCAGGTTGTTGAACTTACAATGTATCATCCAGTTTAACTTTTTCATCGGGGAGCGACTTGATTGCCATAAACGTGTCAGCATATATATATATATATATATATATATATATATATATATATATATATATATATATATATATATATATATATATATATATATATATATATATATTAGGGTGTCGCAAAAAATTTTTTTTTTGAAAATGTTGGTGCATACCCCCCACCTAAAAGTTTCCTTTGGGTTACAAAATAACACCCCCCAAAAATGAGACTTTTAAAATAATGTTTAGGGGTCCCCCATGGCCCATGACATTTTTGGCAAATCGGTGTAAATAGCTTTCAACAGTTCTAACAGTTTCTGTGAATCAACCACTGTTCCCATGATATATTGTTTGGTACTATTAGAAAGATCTTGAATAGTAGATTCTAGCAATGTCTACACCTTTATGTTTATGCTAATGTGGTTTCAAATACAAACAATACAAAACTGTGAAAAACTGGATTTCAACAACTGCATTTTACAAGTATATATATTACTTATTTATAATTATTTGTCATGTCACTTTTTGTGTTAGTTGTGTATTTTTAACAATGTTTTGTAAACTTAATGTAAGATTGAAACTTTACTTGAAAAAAGGATTTTTTTTTTGGTAACTACCCGGGCAACGCCGGGTACTTCAGCTAGTACGTAATATTATTAATTTATAAAAAGTATATTTACAGAATAAAAAATATTATTAATAAAATTGAATTGAATAATATTAGTGTTATTATTATTTCCAGAGCAATGGCAAAATCGACTAGTACTCGCAGTAGGGATATCGTTTGATTGATTGGACATCCCCGTGACATGATAACAGGTGCTCGCCTTCCATCTGGTCGTGATATCATGAAGAATTTTGTCTACTTCCACCGATAGCAGAAATTGACTGTTGCAGAGAGTGCACAGCGAGTGTTTGATCAACTGTTGCCCTTCTGGATGAAATCTCGACTTCCGGTGCACCACAAACCAAACATTATTCAGAAGATCAAAGATCTTTATTGTCAGCATGTTGGTTTGGTGAAACATCGCTCGAGGAACAATACCAAGGACCAGCAGAACCAGAAAGAATATGGTGAAAAACTTGATATTCTGTTTGACATCAGTCATGCTAATTCTAATGAACAGATTACAAACGAGGAAGACCGTCAGTTTCTGAAACTGCAGCAATAGTCAAGAGCCGGATGCCTTGGGTCAGCTGACAAGAAAACTTTTTGTCGTGATAAACGATCGGCTGAGCGCAAATAACGACAACTCAAGCGAGCCGCCGCAACAGCAGAACAACTCTGCATTGTTCAGGCGACTGTGAGAGCTGAAGAATGTGAAGATGATGAAGACAAAACAACAAACTCATCACAGTCAAGCAGCAGTTCCTCAAAATCAGATGAATCTTCAGCAGACGAATTCATCGTTCAATCTGCGACGCCAAGTAGCAGTAAACAGTGTAAACGCACTCGTCGCACTGTAATCACTCCGAAAGTGTCAGCTGTATTGGACCGAACAAATACAAGCGTTCGTACAGCAACTATGATCCTAGCTTCTTTGGTCAATGAAGTAGGCTGTTCAACATCCTTAGCAATTCTTTCAAAAAGTACATTTCACCGCCAAAGACTGAAGTTTCGCTGTGAAGCTGCCACCCAGATCAAGGATGACTTTAGACCCAGTAAAGCTGTTGTGCACTGGGATGGCAAACTGCTGCCTGATCTCACAGGAGTAGATACTGAGCAAGTGGATAGATTGCCAGTTTTGCTATCTTCTCTTGTTGATGGTAGCACAAAACTTCTGGGTGTGCCGAAGTTGACATCAGGATCAGGAAAGGCTGCAACAGAGGCAGTTCTGGAGTATTTGAAGTCATGGCAATGCGAATTGCTTGTGATTGGCATGTGTTTTGACACGACAGCATCAAACACTGGTAGACTTAATGGAGCCTGCACACTTCTGGAGACAGCCATTGGTCGCAGTTTGCTATGGTTGGCCTGTCGCCATCACATGTTCGAGGTACATTATTTGTCCAATGCATTTGGAGTGTGCTTCTTTGGTCCATCAACTGGGCCTGAAATTCTGCTTTTTAAGCGATTCAAAGAAAAATGGTCCAACTTAGTCCACCGTCAACCAAAGACAACTGTGATACCATTAATCTCTGCTTGTGACAAACTTAAAGCATTCATTGCAGAACAGCTTTCAACTCAGCCACCCTCGAGATGATTATCAAGAATTTCTTCAACTTGCGGCATCACTGGTTTTAATTCCCAATGGTGTTTTAGCCTTTTCTCGTCATATACAGCAATGTGTCCAAGTAAAAACAACTGCACTAGATAACGATCGATGCTAACTATTCCGGTCATTTGATTCTATAATCATTATGTCGATTCTTAATTCAGTTAAAATTTAGCTAAGTCACCCACCGTAACGATTTGAAAAAAAAACGAAATCACTACTGTCTAAAGGAAATAAAAAGTTTTGTTTCTTCAGGAAATTGTAGGGCCATCGATTATTGTTCCTTCGGACAGCGACGATGTTTTGTATTAACGTTGCTCCGCATGGCTGCACCTGATTCACAACACTGTTCTGGACATGTTAGTGTGATTCGTTGTTCCCTCGTGTTAAGCTGTCCTGTCATGATATCCGCTGCTATATCAAGGTTTTTTACTGGTATTCCCATTCAATTCGGTGTTGATTTCGCCTCCGATGATAGTTACAAACGTAGATTAACTCATATTTGTTTTAAAGAAGAATACGAACAATTAAGATGTTTACGGTCTCTAAAATCAAACGTCTGGCGTTTCATACATTAACACATCCTATCTGGTTAACAACGCGGTGTTGGTTTACCGTATCTTAATATAAAAGAACATAATCACCTAGACAAGCGTGAAAACATTCATTATGCCTTGCTGACATGAAAAATATACCGTCTGGTAACGTGATCTAATTGGACATTTGTATATTGAACAGGATGGGGGTGCTAGACTTGAATTTATCAGTTTGATTACATTACCGTATATGCGTGTGTTAGGCGAAAATAATTATCTTGCAGATACCATAGGAAACTTCAAGTAGTAAACGTTAGGACAACGGTCAAGTGACAAAAATATATTCTTTGTTGGAAATAGGCTCAAGAAAATTGCAGTCTCAAGACTATTAACTGCAAGAAGTTTAAGTGATAGAGTCGTCTTCTTCCCAAAGTCGCATGTTACATGAATAAGGAGAATTCCCAATGTACTACCCCCCCCCCCCTCCACAACACACACACCGCCAATACATACGCATTAATGGATGAATGGAATGATAAGGTGAGTCGGACTTGAATCACACAGCTACAGAACATTGGTTATAGTTTATCCTACTATCATGGGGACTGTAAACAAGGATACAAATCAACTGTACAAGTACAATACCAGAATCTCAGACTCGATGTGAAAGTTCACAAATCTCCAACGTGAAGTATAGCCGTGAATCTAGGCGATTGCTGATTCATCAATTTACTGCTGTAATCTTTATGATAATTTTGCGTCTTGAAGAAATGTATACGGTGTGCATAAAACGATCTGTGTCACATTTTGATGCAGTCTATTTAATTAGATGAATTTAACAAACAAAAGATTAGAAGTGTCTGGGAATGTTGTATTAAAAGGGAAAAAAATCAAGAACATTACGATAAAAAAAGACATCTTATACATTCAAAGTTTATAGTTCTGCTTTTTCTGAAAATTCCGAAGGAACCAGACGATTGCTGATTATTTGATTCATCGCAGTTCATTTTGATTTCCTTTGGCATCTTGACTAAATGGGTACACTGCGCGTTTAGAATGCTTCTATTACGCAGTTAAAAGTCTAAATACCATACTTGTATCCAGTTTGTGACAATTATATTTTTAAAAAAATAAGGTGCTAGTAATGCATGGTTTTGCTGTATTTAAAGTTATATGCGAACAAAATTTTTTTATGGTTAAACACGTCAGAGGAAAATTAAAGGAGTGAACACGGGAGATTTGCGTATGGTGCAAAAGCAAAACGTTGTCAACAGGAGAACAAAATGTTTAGATAATGTTTTAGCAAGCATTCTGAAAATCAATAATCCGTTCCTTGGAGCACTTGTAAGCTTATGTGATATTATCAAAACGTAACGCTTTAATTGCGTGGGCAATGGAAATTATTTTGGTATATCCCTATAGATAGCTACTGCTGTTGTTAATGCATAAAGTTATAGCTGGTCCGTTTATTATAATTTATGTGAAAATAGAAAATACTGTTATGTATAGATATTGCAAGGTGCCTGAAGTAAAGTATTTGTTGTAGTTGCCTGTATTTATTACAGAAACACGTCAATGTATATTTGATGTATTTGTGTACGTGTGTATGAATGTGCAACTGCCTGAATGTTTCCTATTGTAAGTTGATTTTAAAGTTAGATGGATAAAATTATCATTGGGCCCATAAGAGACCTATCTAGTCCAAAATTTTCTTGCCGCTCGTTTGTATGCCCTCCATACATCATCTACCTACCTAACGATAAGTCTGGGTTCTCCACTATATATACTTGTGTGTTTATGTGTGTATGTTGGTATACATACATACATACATATATATATATATATATATATATATATATATATATATATATATATATATATATATATATATATATATATGTGTGTGTGTGTGTGTGTTTATAAGTATCTGGTGTATGTATGTTTGTGTATGTGTGTTAGCAAGTGTCTGCTGTGTCTGTAAGTATGTAGGTATATATTCCGCGCGATGTAAATCTTAAAATAAAAACAAGGCTAGCAGGTACAGTTTAAGCCATTATATATACATTATATATATATATATATATATATATATATATATATATATATATATATCGATTGTAGTAACCGTGTGCAGGTAGGGCTCTTTTCAGAAAATACGTTAATGGATGAACTTATTGAAACGCACAATCGTCTATTTTCGGTGCAGTTTACAATGGAACATGTTTATATGTATGAGGCAGTGATCCGAACAATATATTCAAAAGAATGAAACACAATTTTACTTCCCTGTGAGCGGAGTTGAGGATCAATTACACATGTACAAGATAGACGATAATATCGTGACACGAATTAAGTGACACTACAAAGACAACTAAATTGTGAATAAGAATGAGCAGCCAACTTCTATTTCAAATCGTAGTTTCTGTCGTCCTTGATCATGGGCTAGGTAAGTCAATGCCTTCATGTATATTTCTACTTCCATTCGTCATACATGACTGATCTTGAAAACACAAGAGGCTTGAATATAAATACATAGTATCAGAGTACATGAGCATGAACGATGGTTTTCGCATTACACAATTGTTGAGTGGTGTTGGTCTAGTGTAACACCATTATTCAATACACGATAGAATCTACACATAGAAACCTGAACAACTCATGGAGGCAGACAATTGTGAAATACGTAACGACAACCACTGACCTATGGGAATCAACTGGCATGCTTTTTCAGCAGTGACTGATTAAACATGATATGGTTCTTAGGCTGCAAAAATCATGTTACCATATTTTAATAATTTTCTTCAGGCAAACAAATCTTCGGACTAGCTAATAATATCAAGCTAAGTTCTTGTCAATAGTAGGGATATAAAGAGCTATGACGTGACCATATTACTCAAGTAATCCGTCATTTGTATTAATATTATTTACTTAAAAATGTTTTCAGTGACAATTCTACCCACAGCGGCGGTCTAATTAGTAAACAAGCATGTTTCATAAAGATCAAACATAGACACGTAGTATAGGTACTTGTGAGGTCATTAATACACAAAGTGATCTCCCCTTGGCAATTACTATAGGATGTTACATTGCGTAAAATCTTATATGGTCGCCATCGAGATCGCACAAGTGGAGTCAGACTCTCATGTACACATGTTACTGCCCGACGCCAATTATCTATTCGAGATTTTAACAAGAACACGTCTACTTCCTTGTGAAGTCATAACCACACAAAATTATATCCACGTGGTCTTTATTTATAAGAATTCTAGAGCTTATAATTCGATATTCACAGAATCATGTTTGTTCGGCAATAACATATTATTAGCAATAATACTACGAATAAATAATAATAATAATAATAATAATAATAATAATAATAATAATAACTGTATGTTGTCGTCCGTTAGTATAGAGAGACGATGGAAGTGGGTCTATGAGAGATGTCCCAGTTGGTGGTTGTGTAGCGTTTGTAGCGGCATTTCAGACGAAGCACAACACGAGAGTGGCAGTTCTTGCTGCACTGCTGAACTTGAAAGTGATGTCTAGTGTGCATTGGAGCTGCTTCTTCTTCCTTTGAGATCGCTTTTTAAGAACTAGCAAGCGTACCTTGTTCTTGCCGGATTTTAAACTAGTGAGCAGAACGTGTCGCCAGCTGGGCCTGTCAAGAGCAAGCTCTTCCCACGTGTTGACATCGATGTCATGGGTTTTCATGTTGCGCTTGCAGACATACTTCAAAAGGAGATGTGGCCGTCCGATCGATTTTTTTGCCAGAGGCAAGTTACGAATAAAACGGCCTTTGGGGATACCTCCGTCATCCATTTGACGTACATGACCCAGAAATCTGATGCTAGGAATCTTGGCAATTTCAAGCACCTCGTTGTGTGTTACTCGATCACTCCAAATGATCCCGAATATGCGTCGGAGTTATCGCATGTGAAATGCGCTCAGTCTGTATTCTTGTGAGACGTACATCTTCCAAGTTTCATTGGCATACAATATATTGTTAAGTACGCATACAAGGTATATTGATATCGTAGTGTTCAGAATCAGCAAACTGTTGTTGCACACTGTATGTGAGAACCTGGAGAGAGTTGTTGATGCTTTTCCAATCCGATTGTTGATATCAGCATCGAGCGATAGGTTGTTGGTAATGGTAGAGCCGATGTACGTGAACTGACTGACTACCACAAGTTTGTAGTTGTTGATAATGACGCTTAGGGGCTCCGCGGTATGAGCCATCACATTTGTTTTCTTTAGGCTGATGATCAGACCAAACTCACCGCATGCTTTATCAAAGCAGTTCATCTGTTGTTGTAACTCAGCTTCAGTGTGAGTGGTTAGGGCACCATCGTATGTGAAAAGCATGTCCCCGATAGTTGCTTTACTTACTTTGCTCTTTGCCAGTCAGGTTGAAGAGTGTGCCATCTAATGGCATGTGCATTAAGATAGCTTCGGTGGACATCCCAAAGACTTGACTTTTTCACTCCGCTTCGAATGCTGAATGGTTCCATCGTCGAAAGACTGGATCATGCGTAGTAGCTTTGGAGGGCATCCAATCTTCGCCAGGATTGTAAAGAGTCCGTCTCTGCTGACCAGATCGAACGCCTTGGTGATATATATAAAGGCCAGGAAGATGGGTCTCTGTTAACTCCAAATCTCATGCAGAGGATCATGTCAATTGTTGAGCTATCTGCGCGTAACTCGTATTGCGACTCTGGATACACTATGTCAGCAAGTGTCTGTAGTCAGTTTAGGATGATGGGTGCAGAGACGTTACCTACAATGCTGAGATGGGATCTTCGACTGTATCTCTCCTGCAGTTCTTGCAGTCACTTCTGTCACATTTGTTCTTGTAAAGCGGATTACGAAGTTGGTGTCTCACATGAGGCATTGCGACCTCATATCATCACTGGCATAGGTGGTCGTGTTGTTTCTGGTACTACTTCTGATAATAGTTATAATACAAATGTATTACCCTTCTACTGGTTTCTCTTACCGTTTGCTGTTGTTTACCTTTTTTACCTTCTCTTCTCGTTTGCTTCAACCCACTCCAGTCTCTATTACTGTACCTTTTGTACACAAACTCTTAATGTTCCTCTTTTCACTTGTGCTCAATTCCTGCCTTGACCTCGCTCGTCTATATGCATCAAACGAGACCTAAGGCTTTTCATTTAGTGCTTTTAGTCTGCAAAAATACACAGATAATTAGCCTTTACATTAACTCAATTTAACATCAGTAACATATAATACTATGCATTTATAGTGCTTTATTTTTTTAATGTTCATTGAATCCTTTCCGTTCAGGAATAATACATTATTATCAATACTGCTACTACTACTACTACTACTACTACTACTAAAAATATTGACAACTATTATTATTATTATTATTATTATTATGCTTTCTATTATTATTATTATTATTAGTAGTAGTAGTATTAGTATTATTATTGCTATGATCATTATTAATGTTATTATTTTTATTATTATGCAAATATATATAGTTCCATGAATTTACATATCTTAGACATTTCTAATTTTAATATGGAATAAAAATAAAATATAATACCAATAACAATATATGAACGAGAAATATGTCAAGCATTTCAACCTCTGTGTAATGTATTTGTTTTTGCTTACTGTTTATACTATATATTGCCCGGTGCATCGAGATCTGTTTGCAGTAATAGCAGGTGGTATTAGAATATAAAATAAGCGAAATGACGAAACAGCTAGAGGCACTTCGAACATATTATTGTATTTACAGTTGATCAAAGCCATTATTCTGCTCTAAGGAACATTGCTATCGACCACAAAACTGTTTTTATCTCTATATCTATACCTCTATCTTTATTTCCACCTTCAGTTTGACTAACATTTAACATTGTTCATAGATTCAGAGAGAGAGAGAGTGAGAGAGAGAGAGAGAGAGAGAGAGAGAGAGAGAGAGAGAGAGAGAGAGAGAGAGAGAGAGAGAGGACAGTGATGCAATTGTGTACATTCTTAAAATCCTTTAGAAAACTGATATTATTAATATTTTTACCTTTATTTCTTACATCACTAATACTTAATCTGTAAATATTCATCATTTATAAATACATATCATACACTTGAAACAATGTTTATATATGCGTATTAATGCGTCATGGACGAATCACAATTTGATATAAAATATCAGCATGTGTTGGTATAGGAATATTGCTTTAAGCCAACACTTTAAAAGCCATGTTAATTTTAATGTGTCTATGTATGTATGGATGCATGCATTGATGTATGTATGTATGTATGTATGTATGTATGTATGTATGTATGTATGTATGTATGTATGTATGTATGCATGCATGCATGCATGCATGCACGCACGCACGCACGCACGCACGCAAGTATGTATGTAATTATATATGTATGTAGTTGTGTAGGTGCTAGCTAGGTAAACAATGAATGATGTGGGTTATATTGGTAAATAGGTAGTTTAGAAAGTTGGTATTATTATATATGCATTTTCGATGTATACATGCATGTGTGTATAAAGGTATCTATGCGTATGTAAATAGATCGGTAGGTAAATACCTTAGTATGTTGGTATGTAGGTAGAAAGATAAGTAGGTAGCTGGATGGGTGGATAGCTTGTATGTCTGGATGTTAATGTGTATTTTTCGACCTCTTATGATTCAGTGATGAAAAATTTCATGCATGTATGTTCTGTTTTGTAGAGATAAGTACGTGATATTGAGCAGCTGTTTGATTTCTAGTGCATGATTTATATCGGTTTATTATTTATGAAAATTATGGAGTCAGAATATATGTTTCGCGTATAGTTACGTATACAAGTTAATGTCAGTAACTGATTAGTAACTGATGGAGCCAATTTAAATCCTCTTATAACGTGATTCATTATCGTCAAAGATATTATGTATTAATGAAACATCACATGAAAAACGATAAAGGAAAAAAGAATGCAATATACAAGCAACAAATCGGATCGGTTTTGTAGGTTCCACTCTATTTCATTTTCAGCACATGATAAGCTATTTATGATAGTACATTTGGTGGTTTGTTTGTTTGTTTGATTAGGATTTTTAACGTAGCTTTAACAATTTTTCAGTTATATCGCTACGATGTCTGCAGTGAGGCAGTTTATAGTGATGTCAAGCACTGAGACATCATGCCGCAGACATGTAGCATGATGTCTCACCCAGTCACATTATCCTGACACCAGGCCGACCAGTCCAAACACTAACCTCGTTATGCTGAGCGTCAAGCGAGGCAGCTGTTAGTACCATTTTTGTAAGTCTTTGGTATGACTCGGCCGGGGATCGAACCGACGACATCCCGCTTCCGGGGCGGACGCTCTAACCACTAGGCCACCGAAGCGGTTACATTTGGTGGAGGAAAATCTCTGGAATAATCACTTCTGTGACTTGTTAGAGGGACATAATTTTATTTTTGAAGATCTCTGATGTAGCATGTGTTCACTTCATTGCAAAAATCAGTATTGTTTATTGTTTATTTTTTATTTAGTACAATATATATATATATATATATATATATATATATATAGATAGATAGATAGATAGATAGATAGATATATATATATATATATATATATATATATATATATATATATATATATATATATATATATATGCATACATGTTTGTATGTATGTGTGCGCGCGCGTGCGTGTATATTGCTGGCAGAAGATTGGACATACAGGGCCATAATCCGAAGAATGTTTCTTCGCGCGTAAATTTCCTGCTTTAAATGAATCCGCCGAGTTTCCTTTCTAATTTACAGGTAGGATGGATTTATAGTTATAAGGCAGTGACCCAAAAATACATTTAACATGAAGGGGTGCATTTGTACTTCCTTGTTAGCTGACTTAAGGGACCAAGTTCACAAGTATAGTCGTCACTGTCTTGACAATCTCCCATTTAATTTCAAGAAGGCAAAAACAAACTACATAGACAACTTGATCTTGAAAAAGAATGAGCAACCAACTTATATTTTACATCGTATTTTCTGTCGTGCTCCGTCGTGGACTAGGTAAGTCTATGACATGATGTATATCGCTACTTCTATACGTCACACATGACTGACCCAGACGTGACAAAAGGCTGGCTTAAGTCAATTGTATACACTTTTGTATCTGAGTACAGGACTATAACTATTCGTAAAACAATCTCGTTACTGGGTTATATAGGTATCAGAGGCGTAGCTATGATATTTTGCGCCCGGGGACGAACTATAAAATTAGCGCCCCAGCCCCCTCCCCGTTTAATCACAATTTTCTATGACCGATTTATTACCCTTGTTTACTTATTATAATGTAACGTTGTAAGCCTCATTTTGGCGCCCCTGTACCTTGGCGCCCGGGGACATATGTACCCCCCTGCACCCCCCTAGCTACGCCTCTGATAGGTATTGAATGTTGTTGTTTATGCATAACACTATACTTCGGTTCAATATACACAATACATAGCGGGCAGTATAAATGTTAGAAGTAGAACCTTATGAAACTTCGAGGATAATAGGGGGAGTGAACCCCTTGAAAAACCACCGGCCGATGGAAAGCTACTGGCAAGCTTTCTCACAAGATATGTGTCGAGTAGCACTTGTATTGCTATTGGTAATAGGATCGAAACAGTACCATAATCGGATTGAATCACTGATGTTGTATGTTGACATTAGCCATATCCTGTTAGAAAGTACATTTACCCGGTTTGCTAATTTCTAAAGTTAATAAAGACCAATGTTAAATGAAAGTATTATTATTTAAATTTTTTCTAAATTGTATTAAAGTAAGTCATCATTACATTATATTTACTTATGAGTAATCCCTTTTTATTGCAAGAAACTAAGAAGAAGGTTATGATACAGACCTTATCAAAACCCTTCCAAACTCTTTATACTGGATGAATGGTGAAATGTTTGATAAATGGCGGCATCGGGGCTTTGAGTGTGCGTGTTGTATACTGTTAAGCATGCCTAGAATATAATGTAATTGTTTATAGCCAATCTACAATCTTGCAAGTCAATTATACAGATTATTGCATGAAATTCGTTTTATAAAATACATAAACGACTTGAAAGGCTCCAGCATCAAAAAGTTCAAAGACATCAATCTACTTTTGCAACTTGCGTATTTCTATAAGGGTCAAATTAGAAGCACTCATTTCGTTAAGTAAGTTTCTAAAAAACAGGTGTATACTATATACATAAATCTTATGCTCGTAAAGCACAAACCATTTACCGCATGTTCACGTGTCAAAGTCATTCCAAACGGAATCATTGTTGTATTTTTCTTTTCTTAATGTCTGACACGAGAAGTAAATTTGCTGTTCATTGACATGGAATACAGTTTCAAAGTCTTACGATTACCATGTCCAGTCTGCGATGTATTGACACAGTTTATGTATTATTGGACGTGCACTCTATCATATTAAGGATATTTTATAGGTGAAGTGATTGTATAAAAAATATATATTGTAGATTAAACATCATCAGAAACAGATGTGATATGCAGCAACCCTTCGTAGCAGGGCATATAATTGTAAAGCTGATGTTAATGATATGAGACTGAAAATCAAAATTAATATTTTGGCAATTCATTCAAATTAATCGAGTGAGATCGGTCATGGACCTTAAAAATTACTGGTATTCACAGTTGTTGACTCCAAAAAATTTGGAACATTACTCATTATTAATTCCAAGGTTTGTCACAGTTTAATAGTTCCATTGCTCGAGAATTTCTAGAGTGATTGGTGGTTTGTTGATTTTGTGCGGCATAGAGCCTATATGAAATATTTAAAGCGCTATCTTAACAATCATCATTTTATATGCAAATCTGGTAAGAGTCACGACTGTAAATCGTTGTCTTTATATGTTCGTAGAATGAAATACTGGAAAACATAGCTTCTTAAAACGATCTTGATAATTATGCAAAATTATTCAAAGGCTTGAATATTTTAATAATTCAGTCGGATTATCTGAAAAGTTCAAGGACTGTAGTGTCATTCTACTTTCACGGGATTACTTTGAAGTGAAAAGGTTTAGATTCAGAACTTTGATTCAATAGTTATTGTAATGCTATAGCAAATCTACACATATAACATTTACTCGGAATAACTTAGTATAGTTTGCGAGAAGGTATGTGATATCTTACTTAATCTCTTGGTGAGCAAGATCAGTAGTGAAATCGAAGATGACTAATGATGGAATTTATATTATTATCTCTAGATTATGTGCTGTCAGTTATGCAGTTTTTCTCTCATGTAATACAGTAGGGAATGTTTTCGAGACCTCATTCTTTTAAAATAAAAAATAAAAAATTATTGCCCTGTTATGTTCGCAAAGACAAAACGTAGGCTTCATATAATATTGGAATTGGATACGTATTACTATGTAGTTACCAGCGTGAATTATTTAAGACATTAAAAAGTGCACTCAAGCAGTGGATGATATTGAAATGTTTGAAAATGACAGCAACACTAGCGAATTTAGACGGGTAAAACAATTTAATCATATGACGATAGACCTTACTATTTCATATTTTTCACTGCAATTCTACAATCCGTTTGAAAAAATTATATAGTGAATAAATATGCAAAACATTTGTCGTTTACGACCCTTAGATTAATTTGAAACCTTTAAATTAACCCCGGGAAGGAACTTCTATAAAAGCAACCTGGTAACGTCAATTTGTCCGCACATAATACCACTTTTTACCATTTATTATTATTAGTTTATATTTGTTGTTGTGGTCATGGGTTTCGGTCTGTCCACCCCTCTTGCTGATTCAACTGAAATAAAATCTATGGGCCAAATTCAATAAACAAAATAAAACCTCTACGGAGACCGAAACTATTTCAGACAAAACTAATGAAGACTGAACACACCGAAATATGTCAGAAACACCAAAGGGAGATAATGTATCAATGGATGTGTATGTGTGTGATAGAGTTACTGTTATTGGATGGGATTTTTTTGGATAATATATAAATAGACATGATTCACACTCTGACTAAATTTTCTCTGCTGATTTGATTAGAAATTTTAACTACGGTGGGTTTTTTTTTTTATAAAAAAAATCTATGATTTTTATCTACAGTGGGTTTATTTTTGAAATCTACCATTTTTAGCTACGTCTGTAAACATGTATGTGTGTGTGATAGAGATACTGTCCTTGGATGGGATTTCATGAAAATATTTGAATAGACATGATTCACATTCTGACTAAATTTTGCTCTAGTTCATTTGACTAGAAATTTTAACTACAATGGGTTTATTTTTTAAAATCTACGATTTTCATCACCAGTGTTTATTTTTAAAATCTACGATTGTCATCCACAAATTTTAGTTATATGTAAATATTAATTTCAAAATATATACATGAAGATTGGAACATTTAGCGTAATGCATACGCGGTCGGATCTCGGCCCGTGGCCCAACGTTCAAATCTCGTGACAGGCATTATTGTCGACGGTACCGATCGGTTTATATCTATAAAATTGGGGCGCCAGCCCAAAGGTATTTTATGTACACCTCCCATCACATCAAATACGCGATGGTGTGATTTTGCACCCCCGGGAATTAGATTATTCGGGGGGAGGTGTACAACAACACATATATATGAATATTCTAATATTTCGTTTCGCTTAGAAAATTCAGTTGAGATATGTCTATGGGCGCCCCAAAAATAAATAGTAGCATGGATGCAAATAGCTCTATGTCACACTAAAGTAACCCCACAAGGCGGTTCAGAAAGAACTGTCGGCCAAAAAAATACGGTCATAGGGTCAAAGGAAAAACAATAATCTCGGAGATAATAATCTCAAAGAGAAAAAATGACCTTGAAAGACACAAAGGCCAATAAATGACCCAGTGGATGATAACCGCTCATCATAGCTACTGTTTTGTTTTTGGATAATATATGATAATATTGTTGATATATTTTATATAGTAGATATATACATATATCATATAATGAACATTGAAGATATAAATGATATCATAAACGCAATTTCAGAGTTAAAAAAATAAAAAAATACAATTATCACATAAATTAGATTCTAATCAGATTCTCTCTGATTTTTAAGATCTCGTTGATAACGCTCAAAATAAAAAATACATGCTATCTTCTCAATATAGCTTTATTAAACGGATACAACAAGCTGTTAACAAATCATTAGCATTGAACAGCGACGTAAATACATTCATTCCGTTATTTACGTCAGTCAAAAGGATTATAAGTCAAAAGGGCCAACAATACGAAGTAAAGTTTACAATAAATTCCAGGATAAAAATAATTAAGGAACTCATTAAACATAACATTACACTGCAACGAAAATACTTAAATATGATACCTTATAGGTATGATAAGTTTTATTATTTTTTGCACCCTGTTATTGATTACCGGTGATTTTGAATACAGAAATTGCCTGGGTTGTTAGCTGTCACAATTAAATCATATCATATCATATATATATATTATATATATATAATATATATATATATATATATATATATATATATATATATATATATATATATATTTAACAATCATGGTAGGACGCATAAAAGAGATTTATACCCGTAAGGGATTCTTTCATACGAAAGGTGCAAACGCGTCAAGAATCTCAAACTGTTTTGCAGTAGGCACTGAACAATCATTCAAACCTGTTATTACAACGACTAGGGAGGTTATATACGGGAAAGAAGGATAAGAAATAAAGAGAGGTGTTCTTCCTGAAATCGGAAAATAGCAAAGGTAACTAAACAAACATCAGAACTGCTGCAAAACCTTCCTCCAGTGACAAAGTCACCAATAACTCAATCGGCAAGACTTAAAACTGGTCCGAAAACACCGGTGAAGAAATAATCGAAGAATTATGTGATAGATTTACTGAGGTGGGTTTAACAGCAATTGATTAAGGTGATCCAAAAGAACTTCCTGCTCTTGTTGTTAAGACTTATGAACATAGGGAGCAAAATGTTGAAACGAGGACATAAAACATACATTAGAAAGATAAGACAATGGGCCGATGTATTTTATAAATTAAAACTAACATATGTCGAATTGATACAAAAAATGTATCGTACATGGGATATCTCAATGCGGTGAGTAAAGGGTGCTAGGACAAAATGTCCGCGGACAAAATGTCCCGGACAAAATGGCACGGACAAAATGTCATGTGGACAAAATCTCCGCGGACAAAATGTCCCGGACAAAATGGCACGGACAAAATGTCATGTGGACAAAATGTCAGTGGACATAATGGCACGGACAAAATGGCACAGACAAAATAGCATGGACAAAATGTCATGTCGACAAAATGTCAGTGGATATAATGGCACGGAGAAAAAAAATCCGGAAAAAAACATTCTTCCGTGAATAATCAAGGGGAACTAACCATTGAAAAAGCAAGTTTGGTTTCAGCCCGTTGAGTACGTATTGGCCTCAAATTAAACTTTGGAGTCAATTTTCTAGAGTAATCGACAACCTGCCTCGCAGCAACAACACAATCGAGGGTTGGCACAATGCATTCAACAATGTTGTCGGTTTGGCGCATCCGACCACGACCAAACTTGCACGGAAACTACAAGAGGAACAACACAGCACTCAACTTATTCGTCGTCAATTGGAACTGGGAACAATGGCTGGGAAGAAAAAGAAAAAATACATCCGCGTCAACGAGGCGTTGCACACTATGGTGACCGACTACAACAACCGAGATCCAATAACATATTAAGGAGACATTGCACGTGTTTTAAACATTAATGTTGTTTGACTTCATTATTTATTAATTAGGCTAGATATAATTATTATTATAAAGTTAGACTAAATTTGAATAAATAGATTAGTGAATGTTTTCATTGGTTTTTCCCCTTGATTATTCACGGAAGAATGTTTTTTTCCGGATTTTTTTTTCTCCGTGCCATTATATCCACTGACATTTTGTCCACATGACATTTTGTCCATGCTATTTTGTCTGTGCCATTTTGTCCGTGCCATTATGTCCACTGACATTTTGTCCACATGACATTTTGTCCGTGCCATTTTGTCCGTGACATTTTGTCCGCGGACATTTTGTCTGTGCCATTATGTCCGTGACATTTTGTCCACATGACATTTTGTCCGTGCCATTTTGTCCGGGACATTTTGTTCGCGGACATTTTGTCCGGCCACCGAGTAAAGTTGATGATCAATATGAAGAACTAAAGCAAAAACAAAAACCGCAAAGATTACAATAAAAAGACAACAATCATAAAAAATGGATTTCTCACCTCAACGACAACCACCGCTTGAGCAACTCGAAGATGATGATGCTTTAGCAAATTTGGGATTTGGATCTGATGATACACAATGGGTAACTGGTGAAAATGTCGCAAGTGAATTTTCTCAAAATGTAACTCCAAGCGGTTCTTGGGATAGTGGTCTTGTTCGTTATCCTAATAATGTTCTCGGAGACATAGTGCGATTAGAAATTATCATCGGGGGGAAACGAGCCGGAAATAACAGCAGAAAAAATTAATGAATCTGCTGATATCTGTAGACGACTACTTGAAGGTGGTATCATGGATATTGGTGTATATCGAGAATTTATTGATGAACTGGTTGATGATCATCACAGCGATTAGATAAATAACAATTAAATAAAATGATCATACACCACAACCACTATAAACCAAGTATGAGTTACATAGTAAATTCACGATTGCCTGTCTATAAAATGTACTATGGAGATGGTCTCGTTGATGTCATGTAAGGGTTATTTGCAAGGCTGGCTCCAAACAAAGCACCAATCGCAAAACAATTATCAATGAAAGCTATTGATGTTATTCGTGATAAGGGTATCAGCGCTGTTGGTGATGTTGCCGGTAAAGCATTTCCGCGGCCAAAGAAAATCTACTAACACTAATTCGACGACAAAAGAAACCACCACAAGGAAACTACCATCTACGGAGATTATGTCTGCGAGTATTAGCAAAATAATAAACAACGCGGTGGATCAAAAATAGCATCAAGGAACAGTGAAGGTTTTGATGCTCAAGGGAATATTACTGCAAATATGAAAGCGGGAAGTGGACTGAGATCGCGATTTAGATCCAAAACTATATAAACAAATGGTTTAAATCGTCACCTGATACGGAATTTGAGTAAGATGCCCCAGTTCTCAAAGATGATTCTGTACGCGATTATCAATTTTATTCCTATAACGCAATACAACCAAATAGTCGATCAAGAATCGAACTTTAGGCTCAAAATACAAGAAATACTTTCTATCCACTGCAGCATTTATCGAAGTAAAAGGAGAACTTGTAACAAATGTTGATGTCAACACACCATATGCAGATGACGCAAATCTCCGCAATGGCTTTGTCAATAATGGTATCACGGCATTATTTAGTAGCGCTAGTTATATGATTGATGGAAGAGAGATTGAATCTATTGAGCACGATGTTGATGTTTCCACAACAATAGCGGGGTTAGCAAGTATTTTGGATGATTATACAAGATCGGCTGGACCATCTATGATGTTCGCTAAGGATAATAATACTCACGCTGATCATAATAATTATATTAAATTACGGACACCAGTAGATACTGCACCTGATCCACAACCAGTCGACGTTGAACATGAAGCTAGACCAGCTGCTGCCTTTGATGTTATAAAATATGATAATCATAATTACAACCTAGGGTTTGCAACACGCGTATCAATGTTGCAAGGACAGCGTAAATTATTTTCATGCGCGATTCCACAATTTCATATTTTCGGATTTTGTAGAAATGTTAAAAAAATTATCTTTGTAGCGAAACATACAGTAATCTTCGTGCGAAAAGGTGATGATAATGATGCAATTTGGACTGGTGCTGGTGTTGCTGCTGGTAGAGTAAATATATAAAAACTCTCACTATGGATGCCAGTAATGACTACATCAATCACCGCAGAAGAAAAATTAATATCATGTATGGATATAAGTGGTAAATCATTGCTATCATGGCTAACAACAACGACTGATATTATAGAGAGTTCTGTTAATGGTATATTTACATGGCACATGGCATTAAAAGAGAGGGTTTTTTGCGCCACGGCATATATTTGTTGCGTTACTGGATAAGGCACGATTAAGTTCACAAACACACAGCCATATGATATTTGATCAACTTGGTGTTTCTGAAGTCTCGTTGAGGATAAACGGCCAACAAGAACCATCTGAAGATATTTTACTTAATTACGAATAAAACCAAATAGCACGCTCGTATCATCGTCTGCTGACATTTATGGGACGTGATAATACTGTAGATACTGGTCTGCAAATATCACAATTAGATTTTAGAAATCGATATCCGATTTATTTCTTTTCGTTGGAACATCTTGAAATAACCATAGAATCCGTCGTTGATATACATCGAGCTCGTGTAACCGATCCTCCTGCTGGTGGTTACAGAGCAATTGCTGTCATTCTCAGTGATAAATCAATGATAATTGAAGGTGTTGGTGGGCGAATGAGGGTAGTTGATTAAACAGTAGAAAACATGTAATGTTTTCCAAAAATATGTAATGTTTTCCAGAAACTTGTAATGTTTTCCAAAAACACATAGACAATTAGATCAATCTCGTATTAAATAAAATGTCATATAGTCATGTTAATGTTACTCTTACTCCTGATCAAATTGAAACGTTGCAGTCAGATTCAGCTAAAAATGTGGAACTACGATATCGCTAAAACACAATCAGATGTCTGGTGATAAAAAAAACTGTCACTGACAGCTCGTCAGATTAAACATTTCAATGATGATATTAAGGATAAAAGGGGTGTTAAAGATCACTCTCTCTGCGGCTGCGATCAATGGCATGATAAAATCAGGTGGTATATTTCCACTTCTCGCTGCGATTCTAGCACTAATTGCAGCCGCCGCCTCCGCGGTAGTAATAACTGCCGCTCTCGGAGCTGTTAGTACCGGCGCTGGGATGGCACTGAAGAAAGCTACCCGTCAGGGATATACAAAACATGACGATCTGGAAAAGCTCCAAGACTATCAAGAACTCTGTATTCATGGTACAGCGGAAACGGCATGAGGTTACCAGGGACGATGTACTAACACCAACACTCAACATTCCAATGTCAAATTTTGATTTACTCGATGCTGATAAAAAATTAGCGATAAAAAACTTAAGAGGTGTTTTTATGCGAGATCAATTACTACAACAACCAAACAACACTGAAATCGGTATCATTAATCTCGATAACAGCACCGGACCTGGAACTCACTAGGCTGCATACCCGATTGATCCGCGTGGAATTGTTTACATGTGTATTTGATTCATATGGGTTAGCACCGACTAAAGAATGTATGCGTTATATACATCAATTAAAAATTCCAGGCTGGTACTCCACGCTACCACACAGAAAATGACCGACATACCAATATGCGGCCTAGAAGTATTAATGTACTTAGCGCAATATCATCATTTACTAAACCAACCCATAAAACCGTACACGAATTTACGTGTAATCGCTTTTCTAGAGAGATCTTAAAATATCATGATTAATATTTGGGGAAATTCTTTCTCAAGCCTGAAAGATCCCACCGAGAAAGTATGTGTAACCAATGATGTATAAAAAATAATCGAACATATTAAACCTCGCAAGTGTGTATCCATGCGAAATATTCGTATTTCAAGACCGACAAGGGAAATTGAAAACAAGTAATGTTTCCGTGAATGATATTCTAGTTAAAATAGACAACGCAGATGAAAATTTTGTCACGGTCGATTCCACCGGTAAAATACGACACGGATTTGTATATTCAACAATCAATAGCAAACTAACATCATTGAACGATAATTACACATCATCCACAAATACATTAGCTAAGCTACGATCTAAATATGACGCTCATATGAATCGATTTACTGGATTACAAAAATGTATTGAAGATGTTCAACTTCGTTTTATAATTTCTTTGGGTTTCCACCAGTGATTCCACTGAAACTGTCTGATATAAAAACCACAGATGATAAACTAACAACGCTGCGAGCTGAGTATAAAGTTTATGTAAGTGCGTGTACAAGCCTCCGTTGGAATTTTAGAAAATTGGATGAAACCATGGATAGTTTATTTGGTACTCCGATGACTGTTCGAATGAAACATTCTGATACTAAAACAAATATCGATACGATAACACAAAAACAAGACGATATCATTGCTTATTTTCCTGTTATCGCTACCCGGCTTGATAAAAATAAAATTCCACATAAACAAAATATTAATACCGTGTACTCGACATATCACGGATCTTTCGATTGGACACCTCAAAATAATACAATTAATATTACTGCTGAAGTTAAGGGTTTCTATAATTTGACCCTGGTTTCAGGAGTATGGTTTTATGTATCATCGGATACTTCCAAAGGAATTTTTACTGTAGGTGCAATAATAGATAAAGGCGTCATGGGCACATTTACAATAATCTCTGTCAGTGGTAATTTACCTCGGGCATCAATGCCATACTACGTAGAATTTGTAATTGATTAAAGTAAATAGTATAATGAATGTCCAACATTATCGATATGATCAAATTCGTGAGTTTCAAACAAAACTAAACACTCTTATTGACGAGTATACAGCGAAGATAAAAAATACCGCAGTCGAATTACCAGCGTGGACGTTATTGTGTATTCGGTTTCAAGTGTAATTGCTGGAACTAGTATATTGTTATCAAGTATAATAATGCTTGCCCCTGTAGTTGTCACAATTTGTGTGTCATCGGGGACAACAATTACAGGACTGTTAAGCATCATCACAAACAAATATCCACATGCAGTCAGAATAAACTACGCGAGTATATAATTTAGTTACACATCGCCGAGAATGCATATTCTCAATTATCGTCGCTGATATCATCCAGTCTCGATGATACAACAATATCAGATAAAGAATTATCCGCGATGATGAACATCTAGCACAGCGCAACATCAAAATTAGAAAAACAACACTATAATAATAACAATATCAATATCGTCAACAACGGAATTACTGCAGCAGATAGCCACACACACAACTCCGCAGAAGACAACCATGATCTCAATAACTTCAAGAAACCCTGAATTCAGTGTGAATTGCCCTACTGCGATTCCGGTTAAGGAGATAGCGCTGGCAAAATTACGAGTAGATCGCACTTGGCAGAATATTAGATCAAAACCGTTTGGTTGTCAGCAAACAAATAATTCCTTGGTGTTTGCGAATAAAAATAAACCCGGTGCCGATGGCACTGCGGAAACGCCATATTGGAATATAGTTTCCTTACCATACGAGTCGTATCAAATCGAACAGATCAATAATGAATTACAGCGCAGAAACAGATCCATTACGGGTAAAGAATAAAAAATCACTATAACAGTTCATGAACCAACACTATCATTCGCAATTGAGATAAAATCAACCGGGTATGCCAAAGACATTTAACCGAGTTCTATAAGAACCGTGCTAGGATGGCCTGAAATCCTACCTCAGGAGCCATCTTCTTAAAATATACCCGAACCTAAAAAGTCTGATTATACTTCAGATAAAGAATCATATCATGATGCAATAATATCGCACGATAGAAATAAAATATCTAATATGTATCGATCTTTTACTGATGTAACCTCCGTTACTTGCGATGACAAACCCCCAGGAAGGAGATTGGTTAATGTATGGAACAAACCAGAATACGATGAAATTACCGAAAATTCTGTAAATATAAGTAGGGATTTTGAAAAATATAAATCCTTATTACAACAATAATTTGGAGAAGAATTTTCCCGAGATGGAATTATAAAATATGTAGAAATATGTAATCAAATTATCGCCGATATGGTATCATTGAATTCACGATTTATTCAATGTATATTACATATCAATTATCATAACACGAGAAAAAAATTTGCAAGGGTAAATAATATACGCGTTGAAGATATTGCATCATTTAAACTCCCCGGGTATAATTCAGACCAACTAAAGAAAAACACTCAGTGATCTCGTCGATGTGTATTTCCCCTTGATACTCGCCGCATGAAGAAAAAACATTTAACCACAGACAACTATCCTGAAACATAATAATGACCCAGATGGGTATGGACGGCATATTGCTCCTAATAATGTTAATATATTCTCGGTGATTGCAATAAATCTAGTATGTGATGCTATTGATGGAATTTACCAAATAAATCAAGAAAGATCAAATCAAGCCCAGCAGGGATATATTTTATATTCAGTTGCACCAACGGCTCCACCAGGATTTTTAATAATTGTGGAGCCAACAAATCCAGTGTATATGCGATGTCATAATGATTAATTAACATGAATTAATAATAAACTCACTGACCAGTCCAATAATTTGATTGACTTAAGGAATGAGACTTTAGAAAAATGTGAAATCCTAAAGGATTTTCGTCTTAAAGACTTTTACTTCAAAGATTTTAATCGTAAACAATTTCCACAGTGATTGTATCATCATTTGTTTAGTTATTTCCCTTCGATGCACGTAACGGAAGAATATAAAAATGGAATTTAGATGTATGTAAATTGAATTTTATTTTTGAAACGCTTTCAAAAGGCAGAATTTTGTATTCCCTCTGCATCACGTCCAAACAAAAGTTGAAAAATATCAAAATACTTGCCACTTTCGTTCATTGACTAAATTATTTTTCTTCGTTAGTTTCTGTGTTGAGTGAATTGACAGGTCACCTTGCAACTATTTTAGAAGTAACATTTTTTTTAAAATACTTTTTCACTCTGAGTGATAGCTTGAAGATTAGTTAAAGAATTATCAGTTCTTATACGATTTTTTGAGATCAATTACAAGCCAATCTTTGATCAATCCATTGAAATGCTATCCGATGGTTGAGATGATTTTTCCCTCCAGTGGTAAATCTATGATAAAATTGATTATCAAGAACAAGAATTGTTTTTTTTTTAACCTGAGGTGTCTGACTACACCAACACGACATGATTTATAATCGATGATGTGGTTGAAATTCTTGGTTCATTTATATACATATATATTATTTGTCTAATTGATTATTTGGTTTAATTATTACTTATCGCGAATCTATCAATGTAGTCTTGAGGTGTACTTGATTTTGTCATTGACAGAGTCATTGACAGGGACAGAGTCTTTGATGGAGTTTTTAACTCTCCCTAACCCCACATCGCATGCAGAGGATAGCGGACCTAAGCTTCCATGTCACACTATGTGTGAATGATATCCACAGAATTCAATTCTGCATAATTTGTTACAAACGATTACTGATCCTATCATAAATTAATTACATTGATTCATTATATATATATTATTTAAATGCTTGTTTTAATTATATATGGAAGAATACTATAGATTATCCAAAATAAAACCCTGGAAAAATGCTAAATTCAATCTAGATAGAGTATCCATAGATGTACCAAATAAGAGTGTAATAAGTGTTAGAAGCAAGATAGATAAAATCCATTGAAGAGTTTTAATGATTTTAAACGCGACGGTGCCTCTTACTGTTGGTCAGCATTTCGAATCGATGGTATTGTTGATGCTACCATGAACAATCAAAACGCAGCAGCAATAATATCATATCTTGACCGTAGAAAGTATTTGTTTAGAGGGAAACTCATTATCCGTTCAGAAACAGGAAATTGGATTATACGCGACAAATTTGAATCCATCTTGAAAAATAAAAAAACTGTCACTGTGAGTCAGGATTCCAAACCTGGAACGCTGATTGGAATTGACAAACCGTATTACGAGAAATCTTATTCTGTAACTGCGGTTGTTTATGGTATCTGTCTGTTAACTGACAAACGGAGTATTGAGGAAATTAAAACCATGAAACAGTCGTCGTTGAATTGTGTAGCCGAACGAATAATAGAACATTGTACAAATGCGTTGCGTAGAAACAATTTGACGGATCTAAGACGCAAACAAATTAATGAATGAGCGTTAACAGTCCGGGATAGCGGTGCAACAATTCAAAATGCAGATGAGCTAGAAAAGATATTAATATTTCCAATAACTCTAGAGACAATAATAGAAGAAGTATTATACGAACAGAAATATAAATCAAGAGGACCTCCAATCAAATTTATTGACCATAATTCACATGCTTGGACCTCCGCAGTAACAATATTTCCACGGGTTAGAACCATAAAATATATACTGGTGGAGTTCTCCGGGGAAGATAAATTGTATGAATTTATTTATGCGGAGAGTAAAAACAATCCTGTGTCAGTGTGGTTATTTCAGAGTTTTGAAGACGAAGAGTGTAAATTTCCTCAATTTGTAAAACCTAAGGCGAAATATACCATACTGAGCCTCTTCACGACGAGATGGGAAAACTAGCTCGTGATTTTATTTTTCAACGGATAACCACGAACAATTCCTAACAACTTGTTTCACAATCCCGTCAGTTGCAGTTCATTTCGCAAGAAAGACAAATCCGTGGAAACAAAGAAGAGCTGAATTTCTCTCACATGTCCAGTTAAACTGTGCAGGGTTTGGCCATGGTGGATTATACCAAATATGATCCTAAAAGTGTTATCTTGGCTGATATGGCTGCGTGTTATCCAGGGAGTATTCTCGGGTACGGAAAATTCTCTGACTATTTTAAAAGATTGGGCATCATACACACGAGATTACTCGTGTTGCGATCAAGGGGCCGCTACCCGATTTTGATCTACCCGGATTCGCTTGCGTTGTATCATTCGAATTCGCTAAAGGACTTCATCAGTGTTGTTATGTGTAGTGTGATAGACACATATCTGAAACACATTGGATGCCAATAGTGTTATAACGATATAGGATGGATTCGAAAATACTGACATCGCTGATTGTCAATGAAGCAATTATATCATATCTTAAACAAATGGAAGTTCGGTTACCACATCCCGATAGTCTATATAGTATAATTAGGGGTAACAAAGACAAATTTTCCTCGTTCGACGAAGAAAATATCGTTCAATGGTCCAAAGAGATCTTTGAAGATATAAATAAACATGCAAAGGATCTCGGTAGAATAATAAATGGTAAATTCAACCAAGGTGGATCATATGATCACATGCGACATTATTCACGATTAATTCTAGATAACACTGAATACGATTTTATAATCGCAGATGTAACATCTAGAGGTATATATGTCAATCCTAAAGACGCTTTCTTCTCCGATGGAACAAAATTAGGTACAACTGTTACTTACATAGACGGAGATAATCCACAATACACACATTTATTGGCTTATATGCTGGCTTATGCTTCTATGAATTCGCTATCGAAGATAAATATATTTCCTGTATCCGCGTTTAGAGTCGCCACTGATTCATTTTACATAGATGTATAACATAGCAAAGCAGTAGCTGAATTTACAAATTCCGACGAGTGCTGGGGATCATGAAGAATAAGAAAGGAATAATTGCGTGATTATTCTAAATCAGCAGATGTTACAATTGAAAAAAATTACTTCAAAATTATCAGAAATCAGAACTATCGAAAGCTCCGTCGTGTTCCGATCCAATATGTAGATATAAAACCAGTTACTTAAACGGCTGTGGTGGGTCAGGGAAGTCGACTCGTGTCATCGAATTATTTCGAGGAAAATCAAACATGACTGTACTAACACCAACGCACAGACTTGCAAGACAGATGAAATAGCGCGGAGTTAATGCAAGCACTTATCACAGTTTCTTTTGATGGAAAGGTGATGCATGGACTCCTGATCTAATGAGTGAGAAATATATTCCTGAAATTATTATTTTGGATGAGATATGCACAGTATCGTTAGAGATATTAAAAATGTTTTTTGATTGGCTATTGTTAAAGAATACAGCTGTGATTATCACTGGACAACAAATTTTTACAAAAGTCATGTTACTGAAATAAAATTAGTCAATTCTTATCAATTTTTATGTGCTGAACACGAATATGACAGTCAAATTGCAAAATTGGCTCTAGTTTTTTTGTAATCTGCAAGAAATTAATGTTTACATAACGAAATGCATTCCAATAGTAAAAGGTCAACTGTAATAGCCTACCTATAAAAAATCAAGTCATTGACTACATCTTAGGTTTCTTCGCCTGTCTCTTGTACAGCTGTTCGGGAGCATCTCTGAGGAGTGTCCAGCAGTAGTCAGCCAGCATTGTAGTGGACCATTTTCCCTGGTGTCTTTGTTCCATTGTTGCGATATCTTGATGAAAACGTTCGCCGTGTTCATCACTAACAATACCACAGTTGCTAGGAAAAAAATCCAAATGGGAATGAAGGAAGTGAATCTTTAGAGACATATTGCAGCCAAGTTTCTTATACTTCATCAACATGTCTTCTACTAGTTCCTTATAGTTTTCTGCCCTAACATTTCCGAGGAAGTTTGTAGAAACTAGGCGAAAAGCGTTCCATGCTTGTTTCGCGTCACCTTCCAGCAAGTTGTTGAACCGGTCATCTTTGAAAAGCTCTCGAATCTGAGGACCACAAAAACTCCCTCTTTAATCTTTGCTTCTCTGAGTCGAGGGAATTTTTCATGCAGGTATCGGAATGCTGGCAAAGTCCGGTCAATGGCTTTCACGAAGTTCTTCATCAAACCTAGTTTGATGTGAAGGGGTGGTAGCAAGATTTTCTGAGCCTCAACCAGAGCTGGGTGTTGGATATTCTTCTCTCCAATGGCTACATTCTGCCTGTGAGTCCATTCCTTCCTCATGTAGTGCATTTCCCTTGCTCGGCTATCCCACTCGCATAAGAAACACATGTATTTTGTATATCCTTGCTGCAGTCCCATTAAAAGGGCAACTACCTTCAAATCACCACAGAGGTGCCAGCTGTACTTGTTATACTCAATGGAATTCAGTAGCTGCCTTAAGTTATCGTATGTCTCGTTCATGTGGACAGCATACGCTACTGGAATAGATGGAAGAATGTGTCCATTGTGCAAAATCACAGCCTTGAGACTCAGTTTCGAAGAGTCCACAAATAGTCTCCATTCTTGTGGGTCATGAGTGATTTTTAAAGCATTCATGAGGCCCTCAATATCGGAACAGAATATCAGATTACTTTCCTTTCTGAAGAAAGGCTCCGATTGCTGGTGGCGCTTTCCATATGCAGTAATTGTGACATCTTTTTTTAGAAGATTCCATTGTTGGAGTCTTGATCCTAGCAATTCTGCCTTGTTCTTTGATAAGTCCAAATCACGAATCAGGTCATTTAGTTCTTCCTGTGTTATTCTGTGTGGGGTTGATGATGCACCACAGTGAAAATCTGGATCACTGCATGCTGATGGACCAGGAGAAGAACAAGTCGACTCACCTTTGTCTTCGTCAGATGAATCAAGAGAATATTCTGCTGGAGGTTCTGGAATAGGAAGTCCCTCACCATGTGGAACTGGTCTCAATGCAGACGGAATGTTTGGGTAGACTATTCTCGACTTCTTTCGCTTCGTTATTCCACCGGAAAGAGGAGGAACCAAGCAGAAGTAACAGTCATTTAGGTGGTTGCTTGGCTCTCTCCACACCATTGGGACTGCAAACGGCATTGATGACCTTTGGCAATTCAACCACTGTGAAAGCTGTGTTGTACATGTAGCACAGCATATATGCGGAGCCCAAGGCTTGTCTTGGTCACCAACCTTGCATCCGAAGTAAAGCTGATATGCCTTCTTCACTTGAGAATTGATACTTTTCTTCTGGTTGGCAAATGTCACTTCCCCACAAATATAGCAAAAATTGTCCGCGGTATTAACACACTTTCGAGGCATTACTGTTCTTTATTGTACGTAAATGGATAAAATAATAAGTGTTATGTAACAGTAGCTTGAACTGTCTCGCACAACGTCTAAAATATTTTAAATGCTGAACCTATCTGTTTGGGCTTTATATAGTACACTGCTTACGTCAGCTTCAGCAGCCGCCTGGCATTAGTATAATAGGCCTACACATGTATTGTACACTGCTGACGTCAACTTACTTCAGCAGCCGCATGGCATTAGTATTGCATTGCATCAGAAAATGATGCAATCAACTGTGGATGATGTGAGCATGATGGTATTATGCAATGTTACATCATTATTCCGGATGTTGCTGCAGTCCTACTGGAGAAATTTACATAGTGAAACATAGAAAATGAGGTATATGAATATCTTCAAAACGAGAGCCAATAAAAATTTTTCACGGTTATATTCGTGTTCGGCACACCAAAATACTACAGATTAGGGCCTTTTCAAGTCAGTAATGATTTCACTGTTGACCAGTGTTATGTGTGGCGATTATGGTCAACCACCTCCATTTGTCTTGTTTTCTAGATTATTATGAAGAAAATAATATTGGTCACAGATCAATTCATCCAGAACTAAGTGAAATTAAGAAATTAATCAGATTACAACCGGATAAAATCCATTGTGAAATAGCGCGTGAAATAATTTCAGAAACCCCATTAAATGATTTTTGCGAAGCGTGGAGACCAAACGATGTGATAGTAGCAAGTAGAAAGATAGTCAGAGATACACTTCAGATGAAGTTGTTAAAAACGCACAAAGAGAAATTCGCAATACTTCAAGTGCAATTGTGTTATGGACCTACACATACACGAAGATAGAATATTGAAATTGATATTCCTTGACAAACTGAGAAGCACATTCTGGTGTTAAATGATATTGTGTCGGTTGATATCATGTTTGTCGAAGATGCATTGAGTGCTGATAAATCTCCATGGAGGCTAGGATACGCTATGACGATACATTCTTCGCAGGGATTGACTATATCCGATACAATTGTTTGGATCGTAGATGATTGCATCGAGTGGTCAGATTTAGTTTATCTTGCAGTGTCTAGAGTACTAAGAATTAATCAACTTCCAAGAGTTGTTTTAGATGCTAATGACTCCACAACCAGTCATACTGTCCGCGATGACATAATCAGAAGAAAAATTGCTGGTTATAAACAACAGGATAAAAAAATAATTTGATATTGAAGCTGCAGTTATAATTACGCTGAAACAACAACAAAATAATCACTGCGCGAGTTGTAATTGTATAATGCGTTGGTGTTGGTCGAATAAAGATCCTCGACAATTTACCGCAAACAGAGAGGATAATAGTCTTGGTCATACCAAAGATAATTTGATGTTGACCAGTCTCGAGTGTAAGAGACGCAAAGGTGCTAGTTAAGACCACGCGGGGGTAATTGAGAATCTTCGGATATCACTTGTTATTGTTCACGTGTACATCCGCGCTGAGGAGCAGTTGAATCTAATCTATAGATTGGGGGTCTACCCGTGGATCTTGTTATGTTAGATATTTTATGTGCAGTGACACTCCAAATAGGATCAGCTGCTCTTTTTGTACCACTTTCAAGTTCTCCTGGCTCATATACATATCTCACAGTGATATTGCCTATTATTCGTTGTTGTGAAAAATCAATTTGTTGTTTTTGTGCACGTACATACTTTATTGATAGTGTTAATAGGTTTCATATTAATTGTTCGAGGAATTTTATTATTTAGCGCGGTAATTAAACCTACTAATGTCTTGACCCATTCATGAGATCGTTTATCCTGATTAAATTCCTTCCGGTATTGATATCAATAACTTCTAAGCAGGTGTCCGCTTAAATCGTTCAACAATCGCCTGATCGCGATGTAGTTCAGTATGTAATCGTCTGATGGTGACATTTTGGTGCTTCATTGTTGATAACACTACACCTTGATATTCCTTGCCAGTATCAACCTACAGAAGATTTGGCCACTGCAGAGGACCTCGTCGATAAACCCTTTCAAATGCAGAAGCTACTTCAGTTGATGACTTTATCTCTAGCGGATCTGCTTTTTGGTATATACTAGCAGCATCAACTACGGTTAGTGAATACTTGTATGCTTGTTTATTAACAGTATCATGCGGCAGAAATAATATATCATGCTGATGAACATCATTATGGACGCTGAGATAAATACGTGCAAAGTCAATTTGTTTAGGCGGTGATAGATAAATCTGCCATATCGCCTGTTTGGATAACCAATCCGGCGCGGTGGTATTTTTCACTTTTGCGGCGTTAGCTAGTTTATCGATTGCTGATTTATCTCGCCAGTATCATATTGGGGAATAATAAATAGGTTCCATGCTGTTATTAATTACCAGCACCCAGCATTAATTTACTTTTCATCGCCAACGTTATCAACCATGAAGCTAATTTGTCTTTGAAGGATTTATCAGTGTAAGAATTTAAGGCATGAATCAATTTCACATCTGCGATATGTCCATGTTGCAGATTGCTGCTTTTATAAGCAACATCATGAGCTTGAAAAGGCCTTAGTAATAGTATTTATTGGATATTCATAGGGTCGGGGTTGCTTTTTAATCGAGTCAGATATCGAGTCTGGTTCCAGGTCCACAAGAGTTATACTCTGGTAGGTGTTTTTCTCCTGGATATTTTGCCCATGGAGTCGCGGGAAGTTTTGCTAGTTTGGATGCAATATCACCTCCTCGTTTTTATTTTAAATCCTTGATTGTATCAAAGGAAACAAATCTCATTTTTGTTTTGTTCCACATTGTACACATTTACCAGCATGTGCTGATCTGTTATTGCTTGTTGTAATTGTTGTCAAATTGTTTGTGCTAGTACGCATCTTACATTTCGCACGATATATAGATCTATAATTTATTTATAATAACATGAATGTAATTGATTTTTCGGCGACCAAAACACGAGAACCCGTTAAACATCATGCAGCGCTACCAAAATATATTCGCATGATTATTATTGGACCATCTGGAAGTGGCCAGACGCAGTTGTTACTTAATTTGATAACGAGATGGATGAAATGGGATAAACTATATTTGGTAGCTCCAAGTGTAGATGATCAGCGATGTTACGAGGTGTTAAAAGATTTTAACGAGAAAGCAAAATCGGAAATCGATGAGGATATTTTTGAATTTATGATCGAATTCGAAGAAAACCTAGAGTTGATGTTATTGATGGATGCATTAACAATTTAATCGTATATGATGATGTAATGTTAGATAAACAATCAAACCCTGCAAGGATATTTTCCAGAAGTAGACATACAACTACTGATGTGATATATTTTACTCAAAGAGATACACAAGTACCAAAAGTGATCAGGGATAACTGTAATATTCTCGCTGAATTTAAATCTCTTTAATCACGCTAAATAAGTCCCACATGAATTTATAACGATACATTTACATTACCCTAGATCAAGATGTCGTATTGGATTGATAAAATATTCGGTTAAAATCATAACCGTAATGGTTTTGAAATGTCGTTCTATTTACTCTTTCTGTAGATGTTATTTCAGTTGTATCAGCAAGAAGGGTGGATAGACGAAACCCATAACCACAACAACAAATAGAAACTGTCTTTTTTTCTAATTTATCTAAATCAGTTTTGGTCTCCGTAGAAGCCTTATTTTTATTAGAAAACTTGTCCATTCACCCTTTTCTCTCTGTAGTATCGTCTACTTAAAATGGTTTCGGTCTGTCCACCCCTCTTACTGCTTACGGTCATGTCCGCAGAAACTTCGGTCCCTGAACTTTTCATCATGCTTACCTAAGATATTCCAAAGATCAAATGAATAATATGTTTATATAACTTATTGCTTATCAATATGACAGGGAAAAGAACAACTTTACACAATTGTTATTTATCCTAGTAGCACAATTTATATAAATACGACTACGATGACGACGACAACAACCACAACACAGAAAACACCGATAGCTACTACTACCAGTACTAAAATGAAAGAAGAACTAAATATTAACAATTGAACTGACGGAAGTTCTATTATAATCGCCCCTTTTCATTTTCAGCTTAGCTTTATTAAATGTTTGCCATGTTTTAAATATTGTAGTATTGATGAACGTAATATAATGCTGTAATAATTACACATACAAAATGTTTAAAATGCTCATATTTAAAAATTAGAAAAGAACAATTAATTTTACGAAGAGAATTAGTATCGATATGTTTAACCCACATTTTGTCATTACGTTTTTGCAAAGCACGCAACCAAACAATTGTGCACATGAAATTGAAGTTGGTAGTGTTACAAGTAAATATTCTGACATTGTTGCACATAACCGTTTACGATGCATTTGTCATGACGATATTATACATACATATCTATAAGAATGTATGGATTGTTATGGATAGATTTAAAACATAAAGACAGTCCTATCCACAATCGTTTTTAATAAAACGTATATTTGTTTACCTTTGAGGCATATTATTTTTACGTTTAAGGCACGGTGAACTTTGCTCTACATAAGTCTGCAGTACAGTCAACAACAGAGTATTGGAACAATTTCTACTGGACGGCTGATAAGGCTGTGGATGGGAATTCCAGTGGCAGCGATCCAGATAATTCCAGAACATGTAGCTCAACCGAGCATGCAAACGATCTTAAAAACCACACCTGGGAGGTTACAATTGGCCCACTAATCATTATAAAGACCATCACGGTATACGGAAGAACTGACGGTATAGTAACATCACAAATACACTTTAATTCTTCATCAATATATATATATATATATATATATATATATATATATATACATATATATCGCATATAGTAAAGACTGATAAAAAGAACATTCAGTCATAATAATCATTTAATGAAAGGACGGATATTTGTTATATGTGTTAAATTGCCTCTCTGCTGCCAAATATATATATATATATATATATATATATATATATATATATATATATATATATATATATGGATACATGTTTATTTTTCATAATGCCTCCAAAAGCGTCTTTCAATAAACTGACAGTCCGATTAAGCAATATATGTATGTACAGAGGTGCAACTGATCCAATTGTATGATCATGTTATGTCATAATGACAGTATAAACCATTTTAGATATGTCTTCGTTTGCTAATGCCTGATCTTATACAATAATGATAATATTTCGTGAAGAGGGTTTGAATGCAAACCCACACACCCAAATATCTATCTATCTATCTATCTATCTATCTATCTCTCTCTCTCTCTCTCTCTCTCTCTCTCTCTCTCTCTCTCTCTCTATATATATATATATATATATATATATATATATATATATATATATATATATATATATATATATATATATATATATACATAGATACATACATATTTATATCGTATCGGCATTAACAATGAAGCATTATTGTGGTTTAAGTCCTACTTAAGCAGCAGGACACAAATATTATCTGAAAATGGAATACACTATTTGCAAGTTGATCTATGTTGCGGTGTTACACAGCGGTCTGTTCTGAACATGTTCACTCCATTAGTTTCACTCAGCCGCTCTTAAGTGTCATATATTATCATTTAGTGCCTCACAAATTGTACGCTGATGATACTCTAATGTATAAGTCTAACTACCCTAATGAAGTTTATCCAAGCATCCAACGTGTAGAGCGGAGCATGTCGGAATTAAAATCATGGATTACACGTAAGACGCTGTAGACGAATACTGATAAAACAGAGGCCATTCCGATAACAACATAAATAATTTCTCATTTAGGTACTTAATCTCAAGCTATAAAAATCAGCAATACCAACATTTATTTTTACAGAGTCATTACAAACATAGGTGTTAGTTACTCTGGACTGTACGTTCCAAAAAGCATTAACATGTCATGAACATATGCAAGGCTGCCTATCTTGAGCTGAAACGCACCTGCTCTATTCGCAAATCTCGTTCTGTTGATTCTGCTAAAACACTTGTGGGTTCATTAGTATTTACAAGACTGGACTATTGTAATTAAATTCTGTCGCGTTTGTCGTATATACTCCAGAAACGTCAGAAAGTTCAAAACACAGCCGCTAGGATAACCCTATGTACCGTATACTGGCTCGCCATTCGATCCAGAATCCAACACATTTTTCTTGTCCCTGTGCTATGTTTCGCTGACGATCTCCAGTCCAAAATGTCTATCTGGCCTCACTCACGTTCACACACCAGTAAGATACGTATGATCATCTTCGGACAATCGTATACTCCTTATTCTCACTATGAAAACGAAGTCATATGGACAACGTTCTTTTGCATATCAGACCAGCAACGTGAACATAATTGCCCATTTAAATTAGACACAAAGACAAAGTGATTCCCTTCAAGAGTGCTCTTAATACTCATCTTTTATGACTGCATTAACAAACTTAATGACCGTATAATATTTCTTACCTGAAATATTATAAGCGTTCTTTATGGGTTTTATAAAAATTGTATGGTGTTTAGTTTTCTATTGTATTTTTTGTAGTCATATCATTATAGTTTGTAGTAAAGGGCTCATCATCATCAGTCTCTTGACCTAGTCCAGTCGCTGATGCACTGTACTTCCGAACATCTGACCAGTTCCCTCCACTTGTCTCGATAATACGTCAATGCATGTGTCTCCAACAAACATTCCCTGGTCCATTCCGCGATGTTTCCAGTCCACTTTTCAACTGTCTACCTCTACGTTTACCACCCTGGACGCTGCCATGCTGTTGTGGATAGCCTGTTGACTCTAGTTGCACGGCCATACCATTTCAGCTTTCTCATTTTTACAGTGATGAGGTCTTTATAATGACCTTTTTTGTGCCTGATGGTGTCACGCACTTCTTCAAGTCTGATGTGGTCCATGTAAAAGATGCTAAGGATGGTTCAATACCATCTAATTGCAAGTGCCTGGATTCTTCGTTGTAATTCCGGTTTCATGGTCCTGGCCTCACATGAATACAAAATGATTGAAATAACTAGTGCTCTCAGTAGTCTCATTTTAGGTTTCAGACATATATTTGTGTCTCGCCAGATGGGTCTTAGCTTTAACATTTCAACCGTTGGGAGTGCTGTTCTCGAAAAACTGTATGTTCTCGATGTCTCTTCGGTGCTTATGAAACCAAGATATTTGAACTGGAACACCGTTCCAGTTCCTGTCCTGTGACAATCATCTTAGATGAGATTTGTTTTGAACTATTTGTCATCTGCATTGTTTTCTCGGCGCTTATCTCTATGTCAAATCTGAAAGATATTTCATCCAGGTTCTTTACTAAGGTGACAAGCTCGTTTGACAGCCTGCTAACTCATCAATGTCGTCTGCAATGCGGAGGTTGGTGATGTTACGCTTTTAATGCTGACTGTCCCACAATGGTTTTACAGGGCTTCGCTCATGATACGCTCTGAAGACATGTTGAAAAATGAGGATGAAAGGAGACAGCCTTAACGTTTCCCAATTGGCACCAGGAACAAGGCCACCGCAAAATTTAGAGCAAGTACTGCATTGGTAGGCTTGGCGAATAGTTATTTGATGTTATAGGTACCTTTTGACACTTGACACTTGTTGTACTTCTTTATTGTGGCCCACAATGTCTCATGCTACACTCTGTCAAAATACTTTTTCAAATCTATGAACACGTGATTGATGAGTAGTAGGGAGGGTGAACAGACCGAAACTATTACAGTTAAACTAATATATGATCGTTTCGGTTTCATACAAGGTGGGTTTTCTTTTTCAAACAGACAGCATGTGAACAAACCATGTTCTAAAAAATGACAGTTTCGGTTTTATACGAATTGTCTATTCGTCAAACCAGGACTGTTGCGTCAAACACAGACGTATTTGTTGACGCGGTTTTGTTAGTTGTTATTAACTAAATCAGATGATATAACAAAAAATGGTACTAGCTCCAGAGCGATAAAGAAAAAAAAAAAGAAATTTATCCCCGTGAGAGATTCTGTCAGACAAAAACTTCAGAGGTGACAGGAGGCACATGTCGATTTTGCAATCGGTGCTGAACAATTATTCAAACCTGTTAATACAACCACTAAAGAGTTTATATATGGAAAAGAAGGAGAGCAGAAGGAATAAAAGACAAGTGTTCTTCCTGAACTTAAAAGATTTCAAAATAAACTAAACAAACATCAGAACTTTTAAAAAATCTTCTGGTCCGGCAAGATTTCAATCCGGTCCGAGAAAACCGATGAAGAAATAGTCGAAGAATTACGAAATAAATTTACCGAGGAAACTTAGCATATATGTATAAAAGTGATCTAAAAGATTTTATCGAATTTGTTGTTATGGGATATTACGATAAAAATAAAATGTTGAAACCAGGACATAAAAAATATATCAGAGATATATACACCACTGGGCTGATGTACATTCTAAAATTAAAAGTAACACAAGTCGAATTAATACAACAAGTGCACCGCATGAAGAAAAATATCGATATGGTAAGTAAAAAATATAATCAATATGAAACAATACAAAAATAAAAACACTAAATCAGCAAAATAGAAGCAGAAAAAACGGCAAAAAATGGAATAAGAAAACAGCGAAGAGAACAATTAAAACAGTGAAAAGAAAGATTAAAACAGCAAAAATCGCAAAATAAAGTAAAAAATCTTCAAAACAAGAGTCTTTGTCATCTCAACTAGAAGAAATAACAAATGATGCTTTGGAAAGAATTAACATGTCACTGGAATCTTCAAAAAAAATCTGATGAGACGCAAAGGGCAACTGATGTCGATTAGGGTTTTGTCATTCTGGAACTCAGGGTAGTGGTCTTGTTGCCTGTCCTAATAATATTCTCTCAGATATAGCACTATGGAAAGTTCTCATCGGAGGTAAATGAGCTGGAAATAGCTCACCGAAAATAATTAATGAAGCCGCTGATGTCTGCTGACGACTATTTTAAGGTGGTATCATGGATATCAGTGTATATCGATAATGTATCGATGAACTCGTTGATGATTACCATAGTGATTTATAGTATATGACACTTAGTCATGCGATTAAATAGATAACATTTAAATAAGATTATCATATACTACAATCACTATAAGCCAAGCATGGCCTACGTAGTAAATTCACGTTTGTCCGTTTATAAAGTATATTATGGAGATGGCCTCGGTGATGTTGTTCAAGGGTTATTTGCAAGGATGGTTCCAAAACTAGAGCCAATCGCAAAACAATTATCGATGAAATCTATTATTCGTGACAAGATTAATAGCGTTTTTGGCGATGTTGCCTGTAAAGCATTTTCCGCGGCTAAAGAAAAATAATTGCGTTGATTCGACGACGGACTAAACCACCACCGGTAAAATTACCAGCGACTCAAATTATGCCCGCGAATGTCAGAAAAAAAATAAACCAAGCTGCGGATCAACAATTGGCAGCAATGATAAATCAAGAGACTGACGCGCAGAGAAATATTACTGCAAATCTAATAGCGGGAAGCAGCCTGACAAAGTCAGCGAGATCGCGATTTAGATAGACAAATATATCATAAAATGTTCAAATCTACACACGATCCAGCAATTGATATGGAGTCACCCGTGCTCAAAAATGATTATGTTCGTGATAATCAATTTTATTCTTATAATGCAATATAACCAAATCAACTCGGGCGAATGGACAATCAAGTTCAAAATACAAGTAAATATGTTCTACCCGTTGAAGCATTTATTGAAGTATAAGGATAAATTCTAGCAGCTGCTGATGTAGAATATGATCCAAATGTTCAAGTTGGTTTTGTCATCAATGATATTATGGCGCTGTTTCGTAGTGCTATATATATGAGTGATGGAAGAACGATTGAGTCTATCCAGAACGATATTGATGTCGCCACAACAATAGTCGATTTAGCGAGATATTCTGATGTTTGTACAAGATCGGCTGGACCATCTATCATGTTTGCTAAAGATATTACTGATCATGCTGAACACGCTGAGCATGTTAAAGTAACGACACCACGAGCTACTGCACTTGATCCAACACCAGCCAGGTATACGAGGCCAGCAGCTGAGTTTGATATTATTAGCGTTGTTAATGCTACCAATTACAAAGTAGGATTTACAAGGACCACGTAGATTGTTTTCATGTGCGATTCCACTATCTCATATTTTTGGATTTTTCAGAAATGTACTGAAATTATTCTTTAGAGTTAAGCATACAGTAGTACTCGTGCGAAATAAAGTGATGATAATGAAGCCATCTGGCGTGGAACTGGTGTGGCTGCTGGTAAGCTAAATATAACAAAACTCTCAATGTGGATGCATGTAATGACCTCATCGATCTCCGCATAGGAAATATTACTATCATTTATGAATACACTTTGTAAATCATTGATATCATGGTTACCAACAACAACATATAGTATGGAGAGTTATGTTATTGTTATATTTACATGGAATATGGCAACACCGCAGGGTGTTTTTGCGCCGCGGCTTATATTTAGTTAAATTCTCAGAAGCGGATCTATATGATATTTGATCGACTAGATGTTTCTGAAGTCTCGTTAAGAATAAGAGGTCAACAAGAACCACCCGAAGATATTTTACTTAATTACGGACAAAAGCACGCGCATATCAGTGTTTGCTGACATTTATGGGACGTGATACAAATGTAGATACCGGTCTGCAAATAACACAATTAGATTGTAGAAGTCTATATCCGATTTATTACTTTTCGTTGGAACATCTTGACTTAACCAGACAACATAGTGTCGTCGACATACACTTCCTAGGTCGTGTAAATCGAGGGGCTATCGCTGAGTACAGAGCAATAACTATCATTTTCAGTGACTTATCAACGCTACTCGATGGTTTTGATGGACGAATGAGTCATTGATCCACCAGTAGAAAACATGTAGTGTTTTCCAAAAATATGTAGACACGTATACATTTAGATCAATCTCGTATTAATTAAAATAGCATATAGTCACGTTAGTGTTACTCTGACTCCTGATCAGATTGAAAAGTTACAATCGGATTCGTCTAAAAAAACGTGGAAATACGATATCGCTAAAACACAATCTGATGTCTGGTGGTCAGAATACAATATCACTGACAGCTCGTCAAATTTAACATTTCATTGATGCTGGAAAAGATAAGAAAGGTGTTCAGGTTACTGTCTCTGCGGCTGCGATCAAAGACTTGATTAAATCAGGTGGCATAGTCTCACTTCTCGCTGCGTTACTAGCGCTTATTGTCGCCTCCACCCACAGACGCTAAACGTGCCGCGCAAGGTGCTGTTGGTACCGCTGCTGGGATGGCACTAAAGAAAGCGACTGGAAAGGGATATAACAAAACGGAAAAGGATCTAAGACTACCAGGGACTCCGAATGCATGGTACAGCGGACAAATCCTGATACTATCAGGGACAATTTACTAAAATCACTGTCAAATTTTGATTTACTCGATGCTGCCAAAGAATTGAGAATAAGAAACATCAGAGGTGTTTTTTCTGCGAGATCAATTACCACAACAACTAAACAGCGCTGAAACAGTTATCATTAATCTCGATAACTGCACCGGATCTGGAACACACTGGGTTGCATACGCGATTGATCCACGTATAATTATTTATTTTGATTCCTAACGGTTAGCTCCACTTAACGAATATATGCGTTATATACAACAATTAAAATCCTTTCATAAAATTCCGATCTGGTACTCCACGCTACCAACACAGACAATGACCAACCGTCCAATATGCGGCTACGAAGTAATAAATGTACTTAAAGCTATATCATAATCCACTAAACCACCTTATAAAACCGTACACCAATACAGAAGTCACCCCTTTTTAAAGAGATCTTAAAATGCTATGATTGATATTTACGGGAGAGCTCTCTCGAGCCTGATAAAACTCACGGGTGAAATATCTGCAACAAGAGATGTAAAGAAAATAATCGAAGATGAAATATCTGAAATGTTAGACGTGACAAGTGTGGATCCAAGCGAAATTGTCGTATTTCAAGACAAACATGGAAAATTGAAAACCAGTAATTTTTCCTTGAATGTTGTTCTAGTAAAAAATAATTGTAGTAACGGAAAATTCTCTATCGGTGTTGTATTCCATCGGTAAGAATAAACCAGGAGTTCGTTTTCTAACTGTGATGGATAGTATGAACAATCGAGCATAAACATCCAGTGACACAATGATAGGCAACCTCGACATAAACTCGAATAAAATAACCGCACTTCCTAATCCAACACTGGACACTGACTCTGTGACAAAAAATGTGCAGATGTCTTAGACAATAAACTAGCGACGCTCTGTGGTGAACATGAAACCACGGATAATAAACAAACAGCGCTGTAAAACGAATATAAAACCAAACAATAAAGTAAGAACGTTACGAGCTGTTATGATGTTCATATTGGTGTCGTTGCAAACCTCTATATAAATTTTAGAAAATCGAATGACACCGTGAATAATTATCTTGGTACTCCGCTAACTGTCCCAATGAAACTTTCTGATATTAAAACAAATATTGATAAGAAGAAACAAACACGGGACATTATCGTTAGTGATTTTCCTGCTATCACTGCACGACTTGATAAAATAAAGATACCATAGAAATAAAATATCAATACCGTGTACTCGACACATCATATATATTTCATCTGGACACCTCAACATAACATCATTAGAGTTACTGCAGATGTCAAGGGTATCTATATATTTACCCTGCTTTTAGAAGTACAGTTTAATGTGCTATCGGGTACATCTACGAGCATTAATACTGCCAGTGCAATAATATATAAGTTTTTCATACAAACATTAACAATAACCTCCCTCAGTGGTAATTTAGAATCAGCGTCAATCACATGGTATGTGGAATTTGTAATTGATTTAAGTAAATAGTATAAAGAATATCCAACAATTTCGATATGATCAGGTCCGCGAATTTCAAAATAATTTAAAAATCTTATTGACGAATATTAAACGTTGATAAAAAGAATCCGTGGGCAATTTACCTGAACATTATTGTGCATTCGGTTTCAAGTGTAATTGCTGTGATGGAATGGGTATATTGTTAACAGCGCTGGCACCAGTAGTTGTCACAATTTGAATGTCATCAGCGACAACAATTACAGGGATTCTTAGCATCATCACAAATAAATATCCACATGCAGCCATAATAGATTACACGAGTATATAATTAAGTTACATATTGCATCTACCACGTATTCACAATTGTCGTCGCTGATATCATCCAGTCTCGATGATACAACAATATCAAAAAACGAATTCTCTGCGATGTTGAACATCTACTACACAGCAACATCAAAATTGAAAAAAAACAGCACAATAATAACAGCAATGTCAACGACATCATTACTTCAGCAAATATTCACGAACACAAACCAGCCAATGACAACCATGATTACAATAACCTCAGCCAACTCTGAGTTCAGTGTGAATTTCCCCACTGCAATATCTGTGAAGGAGATCGCACTAGCCAAATTACCAGTATGCTACAGATTGCCGAATAGTAAATCAAAATGAATTGCTGGTCAGCAACCGAATAATTTCCTTGTGTTTGCGGATAAAAACGATACAAGATGGAAACCCGGAATGAATTGTTGTTTCTATGGCATCTGGAAATTATCAAATCGACCAGATCAATGATACATTACAGCTTATAATAATATCCATTAGAGGAAAGGAATCAAAAGTCGCTATATCAGTTCACGAACCAACGTTATCAGCGGCGATTGAGACAAACTCACTAGAGTTTGATCACAACAGTGCTAGGATGGCCTGAAATCCCACCTCGTACATCTTTACAAATACCTGAACCAACGAGGTCTGATTATATCACAAATAGGAGATCATATCAAGAAATTACCCCATCGTAAAATTTTGTTATACTTGATACAAAAAATGCATCAGGTGGCTCTCTTATTTCTATTAAATTAATTCTAATTCCACTCTATGATGAAATATATACTTGGAGTTTTATTCTTCAACTAACTACAGAAAAACGCTCACACACACACACACACACAGATATATATATATATATATATATATATATATATATATATATATATATATATATATATATATATATATATATATATATATATATATATATATATATATATATATATATATATTCACCAAAATGAAATTAATGCTTAGTTTAAAGAAATCAATCAAGAACATAACAACTACATCGATTACAGAAGGCTTTCCAAGAATCTAATCGAGATGATATTATAATGAGAATTGAAGTATTAAGTCAAGTTGTATCTGACATGGAAAATATTAACAAGCATTATTTATTAATTCAGTCAACATTTGATACCCACGCCAACATAGAAACCCTTAAGCAAGGAGTGTTTTAAATAAATATAAAATACCAGAAGCTGATCTACCGAATTTAAAGTTTTCCAGGTATAATGCAGAGCAAGTAACACAATCCGTGTGTCATGTCACAGATACGTATTTCCCTCTGATAAACTGCAGGCAACTATCCTGAAACATAATAATGACCCAGACGGGATGGGTAGGCATATCGCGTCTGGTAATGTTAATATATCATCGGTCATTGCAGTAAATCTAGTATGTGATGTTATTGATGGACGTTATCAGATAAATCTTCAAACATCAAATCAGGCCCAGCAAGGATACATTTTATATTCGTTTGCACCACTGGTTCTAACTAAAATTTTATTAATTCAAGAACCCGTGAACTCGTTCTATATGCGATGTCATAATGATTTATTAAGAAATAATACTGATACCAGTGACGTCGAAGATGCTTTACGTGCTGACAAGTCTCCGTGGACGTTAGGTTACGCGATGACGATGCATTCGTCACAGGGTCGACTATCACTGATTTGATTGTTTGGATCATAGATGATCGCATCGAGTGGTCGAATTTCGTTTTTCTTGGCGATGTCCAGAATTCGAGGAATAAATCAACTTCGAAGAGTTGTTTTAGATTCTAATGGCACCACAATCAGCGATATTGTCAGCGATGATATAATAAGACTAAAACATGCTGGTTATAAACAACAAGATAAGAAAAATAAATAAGAATTTGATATTGATGTTGAATTTATTATGATGCTGAAATAAAAACATAATAATCACTGCACGTGCTGTAATCGTATCATGCGTTGGTCGTGGAAGGATAAAGCACCTCACCAATTTACCACAGAAAGAAAAAAGCAGTATTTGTCATATATAAGAACATGTGATTTTGACTTGTACAGAATGTAACAGATGCAACGGCGCTAGTTAAGTGGTCGCTGCGGTAATTGTGTATCCTCGTGACTGTTCACGTCAGAATCCACGCTGAGGAGCAGTTGAATCAAATCTGTATATTGCAGGTCTACCCGTGGGTAATGTTATTTTGCATAAGTTATGTGGAGTGACACTCTAAATAGGATCAGTAGCTCTTTTTTTACCACTTTCAAGTTCATCTGGTCCATATAAATATCATATAGTGACATTTTTTACCGAGTATTTGTGTTTTAATAAGGCATTTCATGGTCTTCGTCGACATATTTCGTTCACATGCAACATATACTTTTGATGCCGCCGTGGTCAACAATGGTTCAGCTTCCTTGTATCTACTTGCAACATCAATTACTGTTCATGCATACTTGTATGACCGTTTATTAACAGTATGATGCGGCAGAATTAATATATCAGCTCATGAACTTCACTTGGAACGATGACATAAAAATGTGCAAAGTAAATATGTTTAGGCGGTGATATATAAATCTGTCATATCGCCTGTCTTGATGACCAATGCGCCGCAGCAACATTTTTGTCATTAGCCGCACTGGCGAGTTTATTAATTGCTGACTTACTTCTGCAGTATCCTTGTGGGGAATAATAAATAGATTCCATATTAATATTAATTGCCAGTGCATACTACTAGTATACATTTGATCGCAGACCTTACTAAACTGTTAGCTAATGATTCCTTGAATGATTTATTCTTAATATAATTCAATGCATGAATGAATGACACATCTGCGATGTATCTATATTGAAGATTGCTACTTTTCTAAGCATCATACTGAGCATGACCCTCCTTATAAATAGCGTTTAATGGATCTTTGCTGGCTCAAGTTGGTCTTGGCTATCAAGTCGGATATTGAGTCTGGTTCCAGGACCACGGTAATTATATCATAGAAGGTGTTTTTCAACTGGTATTTGGCCCATGGAGTCTCTTGGACTCAGCTCCTATTTTAACTAAGGATTCTAAAAAACAATTTATACCTTATTGTGTACACCTGCCACTAATTGCATCGCTATTATTGTTGTTACCTCAGGAGTCAGATCACTCGTTGGTTTACGAGCTCTACGTTTCACACAATATAAATCCATAATTTATATGTGTTATATCTAATGAAAATTACTGTTTTTCTGCGTTCACCACCTAAACCTCATAAAATGTTACCGAATATAATGCGAATATAATTGGGCAATCCGGAAGCGAATAAAAAACACAGCTGTTGCTTAATTTGATTACTAAATGGATCGAATGGGATAAACTATATTTGATAGCCCCGACAGCAAAGTATCAACATTGCTAGGAGGTGTTGAAAGATTTTACTGAGAACGCAAAATCATAAACCGGTGAAGATATTATTGAATTTATCGACGATATCGAAGAGGCCCCATGTGTCAAGGATATCGAAGAGAACAACAATAACGTGAGTGTGTACGACAATGTGGTCATGGATAATCAATAACAAAAAGAAACAAAAATACGTTAAGATATTTTTGCTCAAAAGACACAAAATTTATATAATTTATATTTCTCAATGATACACTAACATACTCAGTATGGTCAGAGACAGTTGTAATATTCCTTCGGTGTTTAACGGTATTCATACACATACATTATAAATTATTCAACGGTCTTGTTGTAGCGGAGACATGGATTATAATAAAATTTAAATGTTTTGCTAAAACCACTCGGACCATCCCACATGGACTTATAACAATAAATTTATAAGACCCTTAAACACGATATCGATTTGGACTAGATAGAAAATATTTAATTAATAAAAACCAACAAAACCGCGAGAACAAAAACGTCAGTTTTTGACGCAACAGTCCTAATTTGACAAAGAGACACCTCTTATGAAACAGAAACTGTCATTTGTTTGTTTGTCTGAATTAATGTTGGTCTAATTTATCGCATCATAAAGGCTTTATTTTTGTCCAATAATTTGGTTTATTCACATTCTCTCTGTTTCACAAATAAACATCTCGTATGAAACGGAACTATTAGTTTATCTGAAATAGTTTCGGTCTGTTCACCCTCTCTACTACTAGATGTATTGTAGATATTTCGAGACCTTTACACTCCGTAACCCTGCTTGTTCTTCAGAGATTATTTCTTCTGCTTGTGATTTTAGTCTGTTCAAGATGATCTTCAGCATTAACTTACAAGCAATGCTGAACAAACTGATAACTCTGTCATTGTGGCACAGCTGCCTTATTTTGGCGAGTGTTTTAACCAGTGACTGAGTCCGCTATGTTGGTCATTCATCTGTCTGCTACATCTTGTCGCAGAGTTTTGTTAGTAACCCCATCACTGATTCCTCCCTCGATTATTTATAAGACCAGATGGGATGATGTATACTCTCGCTGCCTACCCATTCTTCAGTGGTCTTATTGCTGACTCCATATCTTCTTTGAGAATCGGTAAATCATCAATATTTGTGGATTTTTATCTTCAAGCAATCATGGGTCTCCTGTGAACGTATGATTGATTGTAGAGTTCGTTACAATACTCAGTCCATCGTTCCTCAATGTCACGTATTTTTGTGAGGCATTTTACATTTTCGTCTTGAATTGTATGGCCCTTTATACTTTATGAACGTTTATACAAATAAAACCAAAAACCTTGATTTCAAACTAAAATATATTATTAAAATAATTTATTCAGATATCATGATATGGATAATATACCTGGACATGTTGCGTTTATACATCTTTTGCTTCATAAGGTCCTACCGTCTCACTTCTCTGTTGATGAAGATTCAGAATTGACCAGGCAACGAATATAAGTTTCCCCTTATAAGAGAACTAAATTTAGCTCTCTCATATGCATATATTGCACATTAATCAAACAGACAGATATAAGGTTAACCATAAAACGTATGAGGAGGAACATTTGTTGTTTTGATCTAAATACAGTCGATTCCACTTAACTGCGCATCGGTTAACTACACACTCCGGATAACTGCACGTAACCACGTCGGTCTCGATTTTTCTCAATGCTTAAAAATGTACTGTACCGTACTCCGGTTAATTGCACACTCCGTGACGATCCATGGATTGGAGCACCTGATTTAGTTACCCAAAGATAAAATATAAATTGTGTACACACACCCATATTGCAATCAGTTTCAATGAAGTATTTTGTTTGTATGTAATATCATTTTACAGAACCCACACACATTATATATGGCAATTTGTACGGTAATTTGTAGGATTTATCAGGTGCTGATCTGGTTACGCACTGTGCACAAATACCTGCCCAGCTGAATTTTAAGCAAACTTTAAAAAACAATCTGGATTGGTTAAAAAAAAACCTGCAGTAATATACTATAAAAAAATAAATAACATACCTAACTATATGATTGACGAAAATATGAAGTAAGAGCAATTGTTGGGTTAAACCCCTGGCAAATGTATTTACCTGTCCAAGTCTAGTAATTCATTACACGGGAGTAAATATATTGGGACATATCATCAAATTTGGCACAACGCGAGCTTTATACCAGGTGGGCTCATCATCATATCAAGCACATAATATGTCGATATGTTAACTCTAGTTTGGTATGACTACTTCTCTTTAACTACTAAGACAGACTACTGAATTGCAATTTTACGCACTAAGCATAAATGCCTAACGCACCTGAAATTTAAGATACAATTCTGTTTTACTGGATTGGTTTCCCACCCTTGCATTGATACAATATAAATGTAAATACGAAAACTAATTGATTGAGTAAAAGGAAGTGTGTTGGTAAACTTTGACGGGCACCTGGCAAATTTACCTATTTGTCCATTTCAAGAAATTAATTACACTGGAGTAAATATGTTAAGACATATCATATTTAGCTCAATTTGAGTCACTTACCAGTTGGGGTTATATATGATATCAAGCACATCTGTTAACTCTACTTTGTTTTTATTAATTCTCTTCTGCTACTGAGAATATTTCATTGCAATGTTACACACAATCACCCGATGGTCTAGCTGGTCCCAAGACATGAGGCTGGGTGGACATCCAGTATGGAATCCATAATTACTTTTGTGAAATCATGTTGTTGATACATCTCCTGAATGGATGATCATATCAGCATGAAGTTCTACTAAAAGTGACATGTCTTGTTTGCCTTGCAGAAAATCCCGCTGATATGATATCTAATATGGCTGCCACAACAGTATCTAAAAAATCTTGCTATGGCTATTTCTTATGAATGGAAACGAAACATGCCATGGGAGCTTTACTGCAAGAGTTATTATGATGTTGAGTTGATTTTAGTTGACTACAATGGAATTCATGAAAATTATATTACTTACCCTAAATGGATGGTCACATCAGCATACGATTACCACTGAGATGGTATTAAATTAAGTTAATGGTGCCAATCGACTTAATAGATGGCCAACACAATGGCTATATTGAACATCGTGTTATCTCCATTGTGTATTTAACACAAGACGTCTTATGGTTTCATATTTGTTCAAACTGGAGACGGTACCAGTTATGATTTCCAGTATGGCCACCATGAAAGTCATCTGGAAAATATAAAGTCATTTAAACATGGGATTTTCATTACAAGACTTTTCATTAACTTTGTCAATAACATAGCTATATGTGCCATTGTAAAGGCCAAAGCAAATACTTCTCTCTTACCAGTCCTAACACTAACCTCTTATTGCTGAGGGTCAAGCAAGGCAGCTGTTAGTACCATTTTTTGTGAGTCTTTGGTATGATACGGTCGGGAATCAAACCCAGGACCAACCGATTCCGCGGCGGACCGTCTAATCTCCAGGCCACCGGAGCGGTTATATCTTTAATTGACTTTAATAATTTCTACTGTATTCCTAAATCACAAGGATCTTATTAAGATCATTAATGCCATGGAATAGAGTGAATACATTTATTGAAAGATAATTTGCTACGCTGGAAAGCAGGCTTGGTAATCAAGATGGAAAAGAGTTGAAGGAATATATACGTTATTAGATGCTCAGCAATAAGATGTGAAAATCCAATGTAGGTTAATTATATTATGAAATATGATATCTATCTATCTATCTATCTATCTATCTATCTATCTATCTATCTATCTATCTATCTATCTGTCTGTCTGTCTGTCTGTCTGTCTGTATATTGGTATGTCTGTCTGTCTATCTATCTATCTATATATCTATATATCTATCTATCTATCTAGGGGATTTTTGAATTTACTATTTATGTTGTTGAGTCTTAGTCTTTATAACAAAAAACAATAAAAACGTACATAATTTAGTAAAGTTCAGCAGATAATTGATTCTCGTTTAATACACAAATAAAAATGAAATGGAACTTACATTATTGTGAATTAAATCCCAAATAATCAGAAACTTTCGATCACATGTAAAACATTGAATATTTACTAATTATGACCTTGTACCTGAACGAGTATTGCTACAAAAAAAAATTGATTTTATGTGGTGGGCATGATTGTGCACATGTGCCATACATACATGCATGCATGCATACATACATACATACATACATACATACATACATACATACATACATACATACATACATACATACATACATACATACAGACAAATACACAGACATGCATGCATGCATGCAGCATATATACATACATACACACATAAACATTCGTTCATATTCTGTATTCATTTCTCGGTTGCATAAGCATCATCATCATCATCGTCATCAGTAAATTGACCTTGTGTGGTCGTTGAGGCACTGTGCTGCTGAACATCTGACTAGTTCCTTCCACTTGACTCGATCATGTGACAATGCCTGTTTATATGCAAAACTTGTCCTGGTCCATTCTGTGATGTTGTCAATCCACGTTTTTCTCTGTCTACCTCTGCTTCTACCACCTTGGACACTACCCCGCAGTACTGTTGTTGATAGACTGCTGGCTCTAATGAAATGGCCATACCATTTCAGATTTCTCTGTTTGACAGTGGTGAGGATGTCTTCATAATGGCCTACTTTGTTGCTGATGGTGTTGCGCACTTCTTCATTTATGATGTGGTCCATGTAAGAGATGCCAAGGATAGTTATGTAGCATCTCATTTCAAGTGTCTGAATGTTTCGTTGTAATTCTGTTGTCAGGGTCCAGGCCTCACATGAATACAGTAAGATTGAGATGACTAGTGCTCTCAATCGTCTGATTTTAGTTTTCAAACAGATGTTCTTGTCTCTCCAGATGGGTCTTAGCTTTGACATAGCTGCCGTTGTTTGTGCTGCTCGTGATTATGGACCAAGATATTTGAATTTGCGAACTGTTTCCAGTTCCTGGCATCTGACTTTAATCTTGGTTGAGATTCGTTAGCCACAATTTGCCATCAGCTTTGTCTTCTCAGCACTTATATCCATGTCAAATCTGGAAGATATTACATCCAGGTTCTTCACTAAGGTAGCAAGCTCATTTTTCACTGCCAGCCAGCCCATCAATGTCGTCTGCAATGCGGAGGTTGGTGATGTTACTTTATCCAATGCTGACTGTTCCACCAAACTGTATATCTTGATACCTCTTCGGTGCTTATGAAACCAAAATTTTTGAACTGGTCCACTGTTTCTATGTCCTGTCGTCTGACTATAATCTTGGCTGAGATTTGTTTGGCACTAGTTGTCATCAGTATTGTCTTCTCGGCGCTTATCTTAATGTCAAATCTAGATGTTTCATCCATGTTCTTCACTAAGGTGGCAAGCTCGTTTTCACAGCCTCTCAAACCATCAATGTCGTCTGCAATGCTTAGGTTGGTGATGTTACGTCCTCAAATGCTGACTGTCCCACATTGGTTTTACAAGACTTCGCTTATGATGCGCTCTAAGGAGAAGTTGGAAAACGAGGGTGAGATGAGACAGCCATAATGTTTCCCAATTGGCTGTGTGGAACCAGGCCACTGCATAATCTTAAGCAATTACTGCACTGGTAGTCTAGGCGAACAGCTGCTTCATTGTATATGTACCTTTTTACCCTTGTCTTACTTCTTCATTGTGGCCGACAATGACTCATGCTACACTGTCAAAAGCCTTTTTCAAATCTAACAACACATGATAGCTCTATTGCTGATGTTTTGAGATCTTTTCACACATAACTCTGGGATTGAATATTTGTTGTGTTGTGCTTCTTCTACTCCTTAATCCTGCTTGCTCTTCAGCGATTATTTCTTCTGCCTGTGGTTTCAGCCTGTTCAAGATGATTTTCATATTACTAGCAATACTGATCAAACTGATAGTTCTGTCATTTTGGCACAGCTGGATATTGCCTTATTTGGGGAGTGTTATAACCAGTGACTGGGTCCACTATGTTGGTCATTCTCCTGTTGCAGAGTTTTGTTAGTAGCTCCATCACTGATTCCTCCAACCCCCCCCCCATTCTTGATACGATCAGCTGGGATGTTGTCTACTCCAGCTGCCTTCCGATTCTTCAGTTTTCTTATTGTTGATTCCACCTCTTCTTTGAAAATGGGGAAATCATCATTATTTGCGGAGTTTTGCACTTCAAGCACGTTTGGGTCTCCTGTCTACGGATGGTTGTAGAGTTCGTTACAAAACTCAGTCCACCTTCCCTTAATGCCATTTGTTTCTGTGAGGCATTTTCCATTTTCGTCTTGAATGGTACTGACTCTTATACTTTATGTACGGCTATACAAATCAAACTAAAAACCAAGATTTCAAATTAAAAGATACTGTTAAATACATTTATTCATATCTCATATTTTGAGATTGATACAAAAACAGGAGGGGATTTTGTTGGACTAAAATTATACAACTAGCCTGATTTGTATTTGATGTGTATGACTATGGTACTAAATTACAGTAATTGTTGTGTGAATGGTATCCTAATGACTGTCTAGTTATATAATTAATATAGAAAAATCATGTCTAGATAAAATCCTGTCATTGAATAGCTATATTATAAGTGGGTCATGTAATGAGGATTGTTTGCGTAATTGTTTTATCTAGCAGCAGTAGTAAACAGAGGACTATCAAATAATATTAGTATTATTTTGAAGGTGCTTGAAATAAATCATGAAATGAATTGCATGTAACACTGCCATGACTAGTGAGAAAAGCTTTGACTTTGATGCTAAAGCATGGAAAACGGTTATGAAACTGAGAGTAATACTGGTTTAGAAACATCATTAACGAACAATTTGTACGTGTGTCTGGATGACATCTCACTAAGTATTGATGTTCTGGGGACATGATTTATAGGATAAGTGGGACGTTCTTTACAAGAATATTTCTGTAAACATCATTATGAGTTAGATACACCAGTGTAAATTGAATGTGGTACTTTGCAGGATGATAACATGACCAAGAACGATGGTGTTGAAGCTATTGGAGTAATAATAACTCCAACACTGATACCTAACTCAAGCAGTTGCCAAAATAATCAATACAGTCGACTCCGGTTAACTGCACACCCTCGGGCCCGTCACGAGACTGTGCAGTTAACCGGAGTGTGCAGTTAACCGAAGTACGGTACAGTACAGCTTTAAATCAGCACGGTACGAATATATGTGAAGCATAAATATAAACAATGATTAGAATCCACTCTTTCAACTTTTACTTAAATGTTAAGCTTGTTTTCCTTCCTCCGAACACAACCTCATTGATTCAACCAATGGATCAAGGAATTATAGCGAATTTAAAGAAATTCTATAGATCGCTAGTTATTCGAAAACTGATGTCAGACATTTAATGTGTCATCTCCCGCAGAAAAAGTGTTCAGCTCCAATGTCGTATGCATCCTGTTTTCTTTTTTGCCCTGTTGTCGTTTAAATTGAATTCCGTTGCGCATTTTCCATCTTTCCAACGATCCAGTTGTTGGTTTGAAATCATTCAAACCCGAACGGTTTGTAGCAATGTTTCCCATGCTGTACATGTACTATGATTTGTCCCACGCTATTGCTCTCTAGTGGGCACGGATATACATGTATATACCACCTAAGGCGTCCTTTACATGTCAATCATTTACAAAATCGCATTTACTGGCTTATTTGTCGGCTTATTTGAAGCGCTACAGCAGTGGACTGGCAATAACTGATCATGACTATACAGTGTGCAGTTAATCGGAGTAAAATTGTAACGAATAATGTGCCACGGGCAGAAATTTATGGTGCTATTATCCGGAGTGTGCATTTAAGCGAAGTGCAGTTATCCGAAGTTTGTTCCCATTGAAAAGCAATGGGAAACAAACGGGACCGATGTGACTACGTGCAGTTATCCGGAGTGTGCAGTTAACCAATGTGCAGTTAAGTGGAGTTGACTGTACAGACTTTGTGCGTGTGTGTTAGGTTTGGGTTTTGAACTCAGCTTTAAAGATTGTTCAGTCATATCACTATGATGTCCGTTGTGGGACAGTTTATAGGGATGTCTAGCACTTTGTTATTATGCATCAGACTTGTAGCGTCATGCCCCACCCATTCACACTATCCTGACACCCGTCAAACAGTCCAAACACTAACCTCGTAATGCTGATATCCATGCCAGGAGCTGCGTGTATCATTTTTTAAAGTCTTTGGCATAATATGGTCTTGAACTGCATATGAGCCGAATGATCTATCCACTAGGCCACCAATGCTGCCTTATACAGCTAGGAAACGAGCCTGTCATTGAGTAAAATAAGATACATTTACTCTATACAATCACTTATGCGTCTATTTAATCTACAAAACAACAAATATATTTGTTTACCCTAGCGTGATGCACCTGCAGATTAGGATCTGTGCTGCTTGTTCTATATATCACTCCTAGCAAACTGCACAGGCCAATATATCTGATGGTACGTTATGTCATAGTTGATCTGGCTCTAGATAGCCAACACTGGAACTCGTAAGTGAATATATGTGGTACATGGTATCTTAAATGTCATATAGTAAACAAAGTATATGCTATAAATGCGGGGCACCTAGTGGACGAATGGTCTAAAGCGCTCTCCGTTACGGATCACTGCCATCTCACCTCTGTATGCGCGAGTTCGATTCTTAGATTCGGCAAATGTGGGTATGTGAGAAAGCTTGCCATTAGCTTTGTCGTGGGTCGGTGATTATTTCAGGGATTTTTCCCGGGTTCTTCCTCCATCATTAATACTGGCCACCATGTATAGCCTATTGTGTGCTGAAAAATGGCGTTAAACTCCACAACAACAACAACAACCTACAATATATGCTATAAATGCCATGTATCGTAAGGATTTTGTCTTTTCTGCTGGTAATTAAATGTAAATGTAATATCTCTAATACTTGATTTCAGCTGTATCAATTATACAAGAATTATATTCTTTTATATGACTCAGTACTATCCTACTTCTGATACAAATTTCTTATCATGCGCTATTTGACCAGGACGATGAAGTCAGATAAATAATGAATTTTATAGATCTAGGTATGTGAAGATTTGTTATGGTTCTTCTTGGATCAATACTTTGTTCACCCGCATATAACAGAAGTTAGATTGTTATTAAAGTCAGTTGTTAGTTTTTAATATTGGCATATATTTCAAGCCTAAAATCTGAATATCCACAAAATCCATGTGATACATTTATCAACTTAAGTGTTCTTTTCATCATCATATGAAATGATATGAAGTCAGTTATTGCTGATATATTACCAATTCTCAATAATTTCTTCATGTAATTGTTTCAGTAGTCCTAATTAGAACATTCGAGAAAAGTATGAAATGAATGACAGCCGCAGCAGCAACAACATCAACGACAATAATAATGATGATAATATTATTAATAAAAATAATAATAATAATAATAATAATGATAATAATCTTAATAATAATGATACTACTCCTATTAGCAATAAAAACAATGATAATAATAATAATAATATGACAATAATAATAATAATAATAATAATAATAATAATAATAATAATAATAATAATAATATTATTATTATTATTATTATTATTATTATTATTATTATTAATAACACTAATAATAATGTAAAAGTAAGAGAGTGCATACTATTTTTAATCTATGGAGCATACGATTTCAAACATATACAACAACCAACTTACAAAAACAAGCACAATAATTTAGAAAAAAAAAATATGCTGACACTAATTAAGAAAATAAATATTAAATCTTCAAATCTTTTCTTGTAGTGAAATGAAGTGAATTTTAAGAGCACTTATACAAAAAAAAACAGTGTCCATGTGTTATGGATCTATGAGCAATTCATGTCACGTAGGTGGACACTGGCATACAAAAGAATGTTCTCGATATCACTTCATTTTAGGGAACAATGCAGCATTGTTAATGTCAAAATCATCTTAAAATAATGTTATGTTTCCAAGGAAAAGTACAGAAAATTAGTAAATGTGTTTTTCACTTGATATGACACCGAAACAATGAAACCTACTACATCATGTATTCCCAACTAGAACATCGTGTCACAACAAACTAGTAAAGCTTAGTATTTACGACACGTTTCAAAATTAAGTTCTGGAGAAAGGTTTTGTATACATCGAGATTATGTTAGTCAATAAATGTACACCACTTTCGACAACCTTCTCTATGGTCTACCTTCGGGAGATGTTGGTACAGTTAATTAATGAAATGTTTAATCTATTAGAGATATGCTTGACGACACAACTGCAAATGAATTAATATTGAATTAATATCACCATCCATTTGTGACATACACACACACACACACACACACACATAATACTAATGGTTTCGAAGATCGAAACAATGGTACAGAACCATTACCATGGGAATGTGGTAATATAACTGCAACTGTTTTATATTAACAAAGCAGTAAAGCATCATCAGGAAATAAATATCACTACTAGATGGGTTTCAGGAGTAACGACATCGCCAAGTTGCTATTATTATCAAAATCATTAATGCCTATCAATAAACTTCTTTCCGGTGACAAATTTACTTCGTCAGGTTTTTAGATGGCAAAATCATTGTTCTGCTCGCGCCTAAAACATTATAGTGCCATGCAGCAGGGTAATATTACCCCATGAGTTATGTGATTACTAATGTAGTTTTGTTACTCCATCGGAATGTTGGAGTAGTACACTTTCACATGGAAATTGGGAAATATTGCTATATGATTTTGATCTTTACCACTGTAGTATTCTTTCTAAAGCAGGGTTTTGAGATCAAACAATTAGTGTAGCACTTTTGACTGGGAATAGAGTACCGTAATTATTTTACATGGGTTTGGTAATTAGCAATATAATACTCTTATTACAGAATATTAATAATAATAATAATAATAATAATAATAATAATAATAATAATCATCATCATCATCATAATGTTTACAATGTATAGCACCTAATCATTAGAAGCTCAACTCTCTTTGCAACATTATACAACTCCGATAACACTAAAAGTATATATAATAAAATGATTCCAATACGTCAAGCACAATTAAGTTAGACGAGCAACAGAAGAGGTGAGGCCACCTCATAATAGAGTCAAATATTTGCTAAGCTAACATTTCCTAGAAAACCGAAACTAAAATGACAACAACAACAAAAAACAAAACTTCTAACTAACCGAGAGTTTCTCCTACGGGTTAGTTAATATTATTGTTGTTTTGTTGTCAGTTTGTTTTTTTTATTATGCGCGTGTGTTTACTCAATGATGCCTCATTCGAGATCATACCCATTCTCCTGCTACGAATTAAATCAATTTCTCAATCGAATATCTTATTAAGAACGAATCGGTATCTTGATCTAGGATTGTTTAAATGTATCATAATAAATCCGTGTGGAGTTGACTTAGCACGACTAAAAAAATTTCTAAAATGATTATAATTCATATCTCCGTTACACCAGGTTTGATGAATATTTCTTAGCGTGTGTGTGTAAACTCCATGAAACACGGTAAGAATATTACATTTATCTCTGATTAATTTAGGATTATGAATATATGTCTGAGTAACATAAATCACATCCGTATTTTGATGTCTACCTCGCAATAATATTCTAGCTGGATTTGATTGTTTATCCAGCATTATATCATCATATTCTACTAAATCATTTAATACTACCATCAATAGCATCATCGCTATGTGCTTTTTTAATATCAGTGATACAATTAATAATATCATCTTCATTTAATCGTAACACCGCTGATCATCAGCTAACGGGCGATCAAATACAACTTGTCCCATTTTAACCATCTCATTATCAAATTAAGTATCAGTTGTGTCTTGCATCATATACACTAACAGCTACTACAGGTAAGTGTGAACGATGCAGTACATATACATTTAAATTTATCCCAGGTGACAAATCGAATTTTAAAAAAACTGAGGTGGTGATATTGCATCACAATTGACCAAAGAACCAGGAACTCCATGGGTGAAATACCCAGGAGAAAATCATCTTCCAGGATATAATTACTGCGGCTCTGGAACCAGACCTGATATCAAACTTGACAGCCAAGACCAACCATAACCCAAACTTGCTGAGCGGTTATTTGGATATCAATACGCGAAACAATTTATTCAAGATAACAATTCTCATGAATGGGTTGCAAGAATACCAAGTGTGATAAATGCATTAAATAATAAAATTACTTGCACAATCAATATGATCACAAAAAATGTATACCTCCACGAAATGATTTTTCGAACAATAAATACTTCATAATGTGACTGTAACATATTTATATGAGTCGGGTGAACTTGAAGGTGGTAGAAAAAGAGCTTCTGATCCTATTTGGAGTGTTACAACATACTATCTAACATAACAAGCTTCACTGGTAGACCTGTAATCTATAGATTATATTTAACTGCTCCTCGGCGTGGATTTACACGTGAACAATTGAAAATAATACCCAAGCATACACAATTACCAAGGCGATTACCTAACTAGCACCTCTACATCTATTACATTCAAGACAGATCAACATCGTATTTTCATTTGTATCACCACCACTGCTATCCTTCCTATCTACGGTAAATTATCGTGGATTTTTATCCGAATACTGTCATAGCGTTATACAATTAGAGTTCGCACAGTGATTATTCTGCTGTTGTTTCAGCATAATTACCAATTCAATATCATTATCAAAGACGCGATAATTATCTTTTGTCACTTTGCTTATAACCAGCGATTATTTTCTTACTACACCATCGCTAACAATTTCGTTGTAGGTGTCAGTAAAATTTCAAATAACTCTCAGAAGCGGAGATATTCTTCTCAATCGTGACACAGCAAGAAAGATTAAATTTAACCAGTCGATGTTCATTTCGTGGAGGTATACATTTTTTTGTGATCATATTGGATGTGCAAGTAATTTTATTATTTAATGCATTTATCACACTTGGAATTCTTGCAGCCCATCAATGATCCAAACAACTGTATCAGGCATGGTTAACCCCTGAGATGAATGTATCGTCATTGCTTATCCTAGCGTCCAGTGAGATTTATCCGCTAACGCGTCCTCGACAGTACTGATATCAACTGCGACAACATCATTTAAGACGACATTCTGTTTCCTTGACTCTCCTGGAATTTCAACTTTAATATTCTGTCTTCGTGTATCAGCTGGTCCTTAACCGTACTGATAGAGCTATAAGCATTTCTTTTTTCGCTTCAAATAATTGTTGCTGAAGTGTTATCCCAAACATCATGCAGGGGAGGTTCTGAAATTATTCACATTGTATTTTACTATTTTACATTGAATTTTATCTGACAGTAATCGGGCTAATTTCTTGAACTCGATTAACCCCGGATCAAGAGCTCTATGATAGGCAGTTATCGCCTCTTAATAGTCGACAAAATTATTAAACCATTCGTGTGGAGACAAACGAACAAATGGTTGTGGTTGATCGTAATCGCCACACTTTATCACGGTTGTATTGTTTAATAACAACTAGCCGAGACACTGTGTATAATTTATCCCTAATGATAACCTTGGGTATGTATTTCTCTCCCATTCGATCAGAAGTCCAAGAGTCACCGCTATATCGCAAAAAGCTGTGATAAGAGCAGGAATTAACACCTCGTTCTTTCGTCTCTCGTGCAAGTCTTTGTACAGGAGCTAGGACAAAAAAATAACACGAGTCGTCTTACCAGAACCGCGACACCCGTTCATGTAAACAGTCTTATGTCTACATTCTGGATTGGATATAGATGGCGCTGACGATAAATCTGATATTGGTTATTTTTATAGTAATTATCATCAACCGTAACATCTGCGGATTTAGAATAATCATATAGCATTTCCTGTTTTATTCTCCATGATCCCCATGGTTCGTCAGCGTTTGTAAAACAAGCCACTGCTTTTTTATACTTGTTATTGATATAAAATGAATGTATTGCAACTCTAAATGCGGTGTCAGAGAATCTATTTTTCATCGATAACAGGTTTTTTGATACATAAGCCAGTATATATGATCGTCGACGCATATACTGAGGAGATTCGCTATCGATATAACCAACAATTGTACCAAACCGTGTTCCGTCAGACAAGTTAGCGTTTTTCGACTCACAAGTATATTTTTCGTTGTCCCATCTGCTAATATAAAATCGTATCCAGCGTCATCTAGACTTAGTCGTGCATAATGCTGCTTGTGGTCATTTGCTACGCCTTGAGTAAAGTTGCCGATTATCTTCTACCGAGATTTGTGTGCAGCACTATCACTGACTTTACACCTGCGTTCAAAGATCTCCTTATATTGTTTAAAATTACAATCTGCGACGAAATAAGTAAAAGTTTCTTTGTAATCGTTTATAATTTTGTCAAGATTAACATCATCAGGTTGTGTTAAAAAGGCCTCAGTCTGCTTTTTATTTGATATATTTGCCACGCCGACAATCAGCGATATCAATATTGTACAATCAATCATATATCGAAATAACACTATCATTGCCTCGTATTATTTAGAGAAATGTCTACCAAACCAAACATAACAGATAGGATGGAATCCTTTAGTAAACTCGAATGATATTACACAAACGTATCCGGTTAGATCAAAATCGGGTAGTGGTCCATTTATTGCAACTCCTGTCATTTCGTGCGTATGATAACAAATCGTTTAAAATATTCAGCACACTCTCCATACCCGAGAAAACTTCTCGGATAACGCCATATCAACCGAAATAACATCTTTATAATCCTATTTAGTATTCCATAATCCGCCGTGTCCGTATTTACAGCAACTAGATTGAACATCCCCGAGAAATTCAGCGCGTGTTGGTCCTCATAGAGTTCTCACTCTGGCATTATGGGAAGGCACCTGACGGAACATTAAAACAATTTGTTAATAATTGCTCGATATTCTCTGTGAAAATTTTCCGCACGAGTTTTTTCATCATGCCATGAGATTCTGGACGATATATTTCGCCGTTAGGTCGTACAAATTGAAGAAGTTCTGGGGTGGGTGGGTAAACTCTTGTAGTTCGATCTCGTGGAAATATTGGTACTGCCTTAGTCCACGCCTGGGCATTATGACCAGTGATATTTATTGAAGTTCCTCTTTTTTTGTAATCTTTTGAATCGTATCAAATCTATCCTGCTGTAGTTTTTACTATTATAGTAAATTTTAGGTTTCTTTTTTTCATATCTTGATACATCAATTATTGTAGCAACGATATCCTTAACCGATTTTGCCCACTCGTGTATCTTTCTACGTCTTAGATCTGTCAGAACGTTTCCATCTATCACATTTTTAAAATGCTCTGTTATTCGCTCAGCGACACAATTTAACGATTGAAATTTCATCAGCGCTCGATTATCATTTCTGCGATTTTCATTAATAGGATAAATTCCATACATTACCGCCCGCGGTCACAGGATACGATCGCTCATACGATTTGTCAAGACCGGTTCAACATTCTTGGTTTTGAAATTTTACTGACATCGATATTTTTATTAGCAAGGATAGGAATATATTTATCACGAATAATCCAATTTCCTGTTTCTGCTAATAGAAGAAGTTTTACTCTGAAAAAATAATTTCGTTTGAGATAAGCCGTCTCTGCTAAAATCCTTCTTGGCATCATGAAATTTTAATATTCACGCTTTTATTCCGCGCTTGAGTTTTTATTGGTTAGTCAGGAGACAGTCTATTGAGATTCAAATTTCGTTTAAGGAAGCGAAGTTTTTCAGGGATTGATTATCGAGTCCAAAAACTAGATGTAATTTTTTTATGCTGATACACATAATGGAGGTAACTCCGCCGCGGATGTGTAGGCAATTAATAGAGTTACTCCCCTTGATCTCACTCCCCCTTGAGATTGCCTAATGTTTTTGTAATCGCTATATCAGATACATATATTTTATTCAGAAATAACTAACTTTCAAATCTGACTTTTTAAGTTGAACTAAATTCAAGTATTATTTTTTTGCAATCTAATATTACGCTATGTTTCAAAGGTAATTGCTTTTGTTTTAAAAGTAACCATATAATAATTCTGAAACATATATTATTAACAAGGCTCCATGGTGTATTGCTAACGGGTCTGATTCTGGTGCTCACGATCAGTTGTTCCAATTCCGTAAGAGGCATATTGTCGACGGCTGCATAATAGCCTTTTTTTCTATATAATTGGGGGTCCACTCCAAAGCTCGAAGTTCAACAGAACAAATATACACTCCCTGCTAGAATGTCATACGGTAATCTAGTGGTTCATATGGGGAATGAGCCGTCCTAACTGTACTGTGTCATTATTCACCAAACACGTCCTCTTGAGCCAGCTAGTCTGTTTTTTGACATGGTAGGGGTTCACATAGGGGTTGTGTTGTCTTGTATATGTGACCTCTGGAGTTTCTAAGATGTGATAATTCGACGTAGGAGTTCACATGGGGTCGATTAAATGAATATCTATAAGCCCTGCTAAGATGTCACCAGGCAACATAGGGGAAGTGGAGATTGTGCTGTAATAAGGCAAAAAGAACCACTAGATTACCAAGCAACTAAAAAGGTTATTAAACGAGTTCTGTTAATAGAAGGGAATTCTGAGTAACGAAAATAAAAATAGGAATGTTTCAGAACATTATTTTTTACTACACAAAATCGTGCACACTGACTCATTTCGTAATTTTGATAGGGCATTTACTACTAAAAATCCTGCACACCGACAAATTTACTAATTCTGATAATGTATTTCCTACTAAAAATCCAGCAAATTGATTGATTTCACAATACTATACAATTATGCGAGTGATAAACAAAAAATATTTTATTTATATATGTATATTTGGTGCACAATGTCTGATTTATTAATTTTGATAGGGTATTTGCTACTAAAATAATGAAAATCGTTCGATTCGCTAATTCTGATAGGGTATTTACTACATAAAAATCGTGCACACCGACGGATTTCGTAATTCTTATAATTTAATTGCTAGTAAAAGTAATGAAAATCGCCCAATTTCACAATAATATACAATTATGCGACTGATAAACAATACAATATTTTATTTATATATATATTTTGTGCACACTAACAGATTTAGTAATTCTGATACTATATTTACTAAATAAATTAGTGCACATTCATTAATTATACAATAATATACAATTATGCGAATGATGAACAATACAATAATATATATATTTATATATATATATATATATATATATATATATATATATATATATATATATATATATATATAATATATATATATCTATTTCGTGCGTACTGAGAGATTTACTAATTCTAATAGGGTAATTGCTAGTAAAAACCGTTGCACACCGACCGATTGAATAATTCTGATAGGGTATTTACTACTAAAAAGAATGAAGATCGTCTGATTTGCTACTTCTGATATGGTATTTGCCTTATTTAATTAAATGCGACAACTGATTTCCTAATTTTTATAGGGTAGTTACAACTAAAAAAAATGATTTTGTGTGGAACGTTTTTAAAATTTTAATTAGTTTGAATCAGAAATATATTTGCGTTTAAGATATGATATAAAGATTTATTTGTAATTTCTCTCTGGATAAATCAGGTTAGAGTTCGGGTCCTTAAGTTTGAAATTTATGCTTTTCATGCTTGTTAGTAGTGAATTATGACATATTCTGAGTAAACTGGTTACTGCACGATGAAACTTGCAGGAGATACTCGAGGAGTGAAAGTATACATAATATCCCTGCTGTGCCTGATTTGATATTCCTGTGTTTGTTTGATAACTTCCATCAATTACATCACATACAAGAATGACTGCGATCGTCGAGGTTACATTTACTGTTTCTACCATCCCCAAATGGATCACTAGTGTATCTGAGAATAGTTGTCGGTGGTAGTGTTTTTCTCCACGACTCAAGTATTCTATTAATGTTTTCATTGATACTATCGTTGAGTGATTTTTTCTAGTTTGTCTGGGTTATACCCGGGATACTTAAAATTTGGTTATAAGCTTCTGTTGTCGAGTAATTGCTAAGGAATTTTTGTTTATTTGTGCTATCTGAATTAATTAAAATTTGTGAGAGTGTTCGATGAATACGTTCAGCATCAAGTTGTATTTGATTTAATCTTTCTATTTGTTTGATAATATTATCCCGAGGCGATGATAAATTAGAAATATACTCGGTAAAACACCTACTCAAAATGTCTAATTGTTGCTTCTGAATTTCATTATAGCTTTTCTGACAATGATATCTTTCAATGAAAGATTACTAGTTGTTAATTTTCCCTGTTTGTCTTGAAATATAACAATTTCGTTAGGTTCCACATTCGAATAATTCGTTGTTAATGATTTATTTTACATTGTCGCATGATATTCTTTCGATTTTTGTCTCGTGATAGACCTCCCGTAAACATATACCATTATAACAAGATTATTTATTTAAACTAAAATCTTTGGTAGACGAAATCATAGATTTCCAACTCTGACTTGGATAGTCGTGTACAGCTTTATGCGGTGGTTTGGTTGATTTTGATACAGACGCGAGTACAACAATTACTTCTCTGCCACATATTTATGGGTCAGTTAATGTCTGAGTTAGTTGCGTTGAGTACCAAACTGAAATACTTTGTACTGGATTAATATATTTTAGAAATTCTTTTGGTGGGGATAACCCGCTTGTCCACCAACACCTTCGATAACATCGATTTGTCGCTGAATACAACAGCTATCGCTCTGTAATTAGGGATAGTGATAACAACTGCTGCATAAGTCGGAAGAGTCACACTATCTTGAAGGTGTATATCAACAGCACTCTGTCTGGTTAAATCAAAATGTTAAAACAAAAAGTAATAAATCGGATATAGGTTTATAAAATCTAATTGTGATATTTGCAGCTCGATATCTACATTTAGATCACGTACAGTAATGTCAGCAAACTATGATATGCGAGTGTAATTTGATTTTCTCCGTAATTAAGTAAGATATCTTCGGATGGTTCTTGTTGGCCGTTTATTCTTAGCGAGACTTTAGAAACATCCATTTCATCAAATATCATATGGCTGCGTGTTTGTGAATTTAATCGTATTTTATCCTGTAGGGCGACAAATATATGTCGTGGCGCAGAAACACCCTGTTCCGGTGCTATACGGCATATAAATATGCCCTTAATAGTACTCTCTATAATATATGTCCTTGTTGTTCGCCATGATAGCAATGATTTACCACCAGTATCAATAAATGGAAATAATTTATTATCGGCAGTGATCGCTGGAGTCATTGCTGTTATCCACAATGAGAGTTTGCATCAGCAGCACCAAAACCTCGCCAGATTGCCTGATAATCATTTTTTCTTACAAAGACTACTGTGTGTTTAGCTCCAAAGATAACCTTTCTAACATTTATGCAAAAATCCAAATATATGAGACAGTGCAATTGCACATGAAAATATTCATCTACGCGGTCCTTTCAACATTGATGCACGTGCTGCAAATCCCAAGTTGTAAGTAGAACTAAAATCTCCTATAATATTAAAAATATCACCTTCTCTATCTTCATATCCAGCTGTTTGTGGATCATATGCAGTATCCTGTGGTGTCCTTACTTTCACAGACTGAATATGATCAGCGTTATCAGGAATATCCTTTGCAAACTTCATTGTTGAACCGGTTGGTCTTGTATAATCAGCAGAATAACGCGCTAAACCGAAACTTTATGTGGCAACATCGAAATCATGCTGAATAGATATATTCTCTCTTCCATCTGTCGTATAATAACCAGCTATTATATAATGCAATTATACAATTATTAGCAAAACCAACTCGCGCATTCTCGTCATATGATGTATTATCCGTCTTTACAAGTTCTCATTTTACATCAATAAATGCTTCAGCGTGTAAGAAATATTTATTTGTATCATGAACTTGAAGTGTAATTTATCCTCCTCGTTGATCCGGTTGTATTGAGTTATCAAACTAAATTTGATAATCACTTACGGATTCATCTTTGCAAACCGGTGGGTGTAAATCAAATACTGTGTTGGGTGAATATTTGAACATTATATTATATATTTCTCGATCTAAACCGCTATTAACTTTGTAGTAATATTTCTTTGTACTTGATCAGATTCTTGATTTATTAAGGCTGCTAGTTTTTGATCTGCGGCTTGGTTATCTATTTTACTGACATTCGTGGGCATGAATTCAGTAGATGCTAGCAGATACTCCGATTTAAATTACGACGTACACCCATAACATGTTCAGGTTTTAAAAATATATTTCTTGAACTATAACTTTCAGCAGCAAGCGCACCAAGCTCAGTTATACCTCTATCGGTTTTTAATACCCTATTCCTTTTTTCTTGTGCACCCTCTTCAGTAAATGTCTCCATACAACTAATTACCCCTTCCAGGAAGATTTTTGTAATAATCTAGATGTTTCTCCAGTTCTTGTTTCTGTTTTTAGAAGTTCAGGAAAAACACCTTTTTTCTTCTTCTTTTTCTCCCTCATTTCCATATTTAACCCCTTTAGTAGTTTCAGTAATAGGTTTAAATAATTGTTCTGTGCTCTGTAAAATAAACTTTGGATTCTTGTCATTCTTGTAATTTTTATCTGACAGAATCAAGGACGGGAATATATTTCTTAAATGCCGTTAGTCTTTTACGTTTTCCAACTGGTAGTTAATGATTTTCCTACCATTATTGATATATGATATGATTTTATTCGTAGCATCAGAATGTGTGTGACCTCGAATGAGACATCATCGAGTAAATAATTAAAAAAAACAAAATCACAACAACAAGAAACAGTAATAATATTAACTAATCAGTATGAGATACTCTCAGTTAGTTAGAAGCGTTGGGTTTTTGTTGTTGTCATTTTGCTTTCGGTTTTGTAGGAAGTGTTAGTTTAGCAAATATATGACTATTATGAGGTGGGCTCACCCCTTCTGCTGCTAGACAAAATACAAACATGCAGAACTTATTTAAGATGGGAACATTATTTGGTCTTTACGTTTGTTCATGCAGTCGGAATAAGTGTGGTTTAAGAGCATTCTTGAATGGGATTATTATGTCACAGTTTAGTGTGCAATTCGTTCCACGTTTCTCATCGCTGGTATGCAAAAACAAGTTGTCCATATGACTACGTTTTCATGGTGGAAATAACGAGTATTCAAGTTTGTGAAGAGGAGCATATATATCTTGATGGTGTGTACTCATGGATAAGATCGGATAGTTATATTGGATTGGATTTCTTCAGTGACACGTAGCACTGAGAACAAAGATTGTGTATGATTCTGTATCAAATGGCTTGCCAGTGTAGGGTACAGAGCAGCGTGGAAGTGTTCTCTGATCGAGGTACTCTAACGATTATATAATCAGCAGTGTATTGAACTTATTGAAGTTTCGTTTGTAGATGCTGAAACGAGCCAAACAGATTAACGTCACAATAGCCCATTCTTGAAAGTGCTAATGAACACAGCTGATTTAGTGGCATCAACTGAAAGATATTTGCGAATGAAGCTGATGCGTCTCAGCTCAACAGATGCAGCGTTGCATATTTCTTTTACCATGTTGATGAACTGTATGAATACTGTCAAGAGAAACACGTATGTTTTGTAGTGACTTCATCAAGTTTTTGGAATCATCAAGGCAGTTTTACACTGTCATGTTGAAGTAGGGTAATATTATTCCTTGGGTTTGGCGGATAGTTAAGTAGTATTGTTACTATACCAGGTTTAAATGATTACAAAGTCAGGTTTATACTGTCATCCTGGAAATAGGGTATTATTATATATGGGTTTTGGGATCGATGTAGCATTATTACTACAACATGTTTTGGAGATCATAAAATCAACAGTTACCTTAAATAAGAGCAACGTTACTAGTGAGACATGTGTTTGTTGATAAACAATGTTGCATTGTTACAACATCTGTTTTGGAGATGACAAAACTAGTGAATGGAATTATTATAATGTTACAAAGATGGGTTTTGAAGGATGCTTTGTAGTATTGTTACTACATCATGTTTCAGATATCACGAGTCATTGATTGGACACAAAGTAATAGTACTGAATGGGTTAGGGGGGTAGGTATGTATTATAATTACTACATCAGGTTTCGAAGATCAGAAAATCAATGTTTGAAAATAGGGTAAAGTTCCAACATGGGTTTTGTGTGACTGCTGAATCTTGGAATGATCTGGACTCTTGTAAATGTTGTTCATGTGGTTGCTAATGTATGCGTCTCTCTCAAATAACCTTTGCAACAACTAGAATGTCCTTGATCATAGTAAATATACAGTATGCTACATAGACACATCTGAAAATATGACTACCAGATGTTCGGAAGGTTCGGTCTAGACCTATGATTTACATTGATGTGTTGCAAGTTTTCTAATTACCGGTAATAGGTAACCACGATGGGTATGCATATAACGGTTTTTTTAGTTTTGATTGATGAAGTAATTTATATAAGATGATTCAAACCTTTTTCCAATGAATCCAGAATTTCCAATGTATTAGGTAAGCTCTCAGATTTTCATCAAGGTTTGCCAAGGAGGTAACGAAGGAACTAAATGTTATTAAAGGCTTTGGATAGCGATCGGTCGAGATTAATGGAGGTGACCTAGTTGGCTTCCAGGACATGCTTGTTTAGAAATTCTTCTCCCAATCAGTAGATTGGGCATGAACTAAGATATTGTACTTGTCAAGACCTAAATATTTTAACTTTAATATTGACGTCATGGAGAAATTAAGTTTATTTTTTGAATCAGTTCCTAAATATGTTGAGTGTAAGTCAATAATGAATCTGTACCAACTTAAAGATCTATAGGGTGTATCACTGTGTAGCTTTTGCTCTCTTTCTTCCATGACTGTACTTTCTTGCGAATGAACCATCGTATATAGATCCCATTGCGGTCTCATTCACATCTTACATTGATGGAAACGACCTTACGCATCCATAGAACACGGGTTAACTAATTGAATTAAATAACAAAAAGAAAAACGATGGATCAGGATAACTGACGCCTGCCTTTTTGCAGCCTTGGACTGAGTTGGATGTTTTTGGATAGAATTGTTACTTTCAAAGAGGCAAGGAGAGTGTTGTCGTCTTTTTGACGTATATTGGGGGTATGGAGGCATTGATTCTAAAAGGCGAAGGTAGTAGTATAAAACCATAACGTTTTAATCATCTTAATGTGCATTTCATAAAATGAAATGAAGGAATACAACTGTACATATTTTAATATTGAACGAACAAGTTACGATGCCCAACTAGTGGAAACTAATCCTGATGCTTTAGAAAGCGTATATGGCAACCACAAAAATGAAAAGGTAAATACGTTATTGTGCACATATCACTGTAAATTCAACTGGTTAGAGCTCATCAATATACTATATTTTGATCTTATACTTGATTAAATGTTTTCTGATAAAAGATAATTGATGACTTATACGTTTCCTGAGTAAGATTATTACGCGAACTATTGTGTATTCACTTAAAGTAAATATATTTAAATTTTCGAAACTCTGCACATGTCGGTGGAAATACAAACATACACGACGTATCATGTCCAACATAGAATACAAAAGGATAAAGGACTGCAAAGAAACACACAAGTTAATATGCAGAAACACTGCAATATTTCATATGTATCTTTTCAAGATGAAAGCGAGACAGACAAGTTTTTCCCATACGTACTTGAATTAATCTTTAAAGAACATCTTTAGGTTTTCAATAAAAAGTGAATAACATTCTATTCAGGCTGAGAAAAGGCACCAAAAACATTCTACCGTTAGTTTGCATCACAGGTCGAAAAAGTGATATCTCAAAATAGTTATGATATGTACATTTCTAAAGCGCTTTGTCTAAATTATTCACATTTTACAATATTGACTTATATAGAATGTTACATGCTGGATGATCTGCGATAATATTTTGCAGTTGCATAACTTTCATTTCTTATGTCTTTCAGAAAAGGATATGCTTAGTGGTTTTAAGCTGTATATTGGTAATGTATCAAGGAGATATAATCAGGAAATACCAAGTAATTCGTTAAACGGGTCGACATATGTTTTTAAACCTAACAATGCGATTGGAAGTGTTATATCTTTGATGAGGTTTGAGAAAATCCTGGTCATATGCGAAGTAACTGTCGAGGGAGGTATGTAATTACTGACATGCTATTAAATAGTGTAAGATATTGGAAAATAGTTAGGAATAAGATGGTATGATGTTTAAAATGTAACTATAATAAAGACTGATTATACTGGATATTTAAATGGTAAAAATAGAAAAGGTTAACTCACAGAAGTATGTTTTGGAGCCAATCTACTAATATTGTGCACATTTTTCTTCTTATGGTAGCGATTAGTTGGACTTGTATGATCAACCTACTTTGTACTCTGCTTCAGGTTTTTTATTAGTACTGGGTGTATCGTTTAACAGAATACAATAACGTGCGTACTCTTTATCAGCTTGATCATAACCTTAAGGCATATAATGTATGTTTAAGGTAGAAATAGATGGCGGTGATATTGTTTTCTTCGCTCTATAAAGCTATTCGAAGGAGACTTTGTGCAAAGTCGTTTGAGATAGATATTAGTATGCTGACATCAGAGTGCAACATTAATAGCATATTAACCTCTTAATTGTCTTGACCAGAATTCATGTATATACTCACTGTGTCAGCTGGATATATGTTCTGAATAATATACAGATAAAATATGTATCACAACCACTTTAATTATATATCAACGTGAGTCATGGTGACATGTAAGGATTGTCCAGTATCTTGAATACTATTGAGAGTTGTCACTAATATATATAGATGAATACAGCAAAATCTTCCAGGTTCAAAGACAATTTGAGGTTTGAATAAATGATTATAAACAGAAAGAAATTCAAATGTTCAGTCTTCTTTGCTACCACATTGTTTAGCTATGTTAGATGCATATCATATAAGAAACACGTATCTATGATATACATATGAAAACATCTCAGGAACATAATAGGCGAAATACAACTTATTTTAGGTGTCCTAACATCTAATAATTAATTGTATAGGAATCTATCTTACCGAATTGTTATATTTAAAGCAAGATTCATGAAAGGCAGGTAACATCACATTATTTTTAACGTTTGTGGAATGGAAGATGTCGTAGATATATGTTCATGGCTGTTATTGGTGTGTAGAATTTTCCCTCCTAAGTATGTGTCTTATGATATCTGACGCTTTCCTCTTGTTAAACGAAACTCGCGTAACATCTTTGTTATATTAATATGTTAATCCATGTAATGAAGTATGGACACAATAGCCATTGATCTGACACACTGGTTTCAACTATTGAAAAAGCCGGTGAAGATAATGGCTGAATTAAATTTGGAAAATTATACATACATTTCACTTTGTTTTGAATTGATTCCAAAGTCTCACCTATGGTTTAGATTGCTTTTAATTAATATTGTATCGACCTAAGTAATACTTATAATTTAATATTGCGTATGACCCTTTGAAACATTTTAGAGAGAAAACATTAAAGAATATATTTAGGCATATCCCCAGATTTTTACTTTAAAAATGCTGGTGAAGATAATAGCGGAATTAACCATTAATAATCATTCATAAATTTCACTTTGTTTTTAATTGATTGCAAACGTCCATCTATAGTTTAAATTGAGTTTGACGGTTTATCTTGACTGTTTTTGATTAATATTTATTTGATCTAGGTCATAAATATCCTTTAACATTGTGTACAACGTGTTTGTTATTTTGAAACAAACAACATTCATATATTAATATTATATATTTATCAACAACATTAGAGTGTCTCGGCGGCATGTTCTCCGAGTTTTGTAACTTAACGTGTGGGAAGTGTTTTGCTGACCAACCATGCAACCAGGAGAATGGAACCTGTCCTTTGGGGTGTGAACAAGGTCGGAAAGGAACATTTTGCAAAGAAGGCAGGTGCACATATGTAAAAATATTAGAGGTGGAGGGATATTTTGATTTCACATTTCACTGTCGTATATAAACGTTAATCGTGGTTTATTGAAATTAGAACTTCTAAAACAACTACATCGTTACTATATTATATTGTGTCTGTACATATTCGTCTTTTTCAAATTTGAATTCAAGTGCTTTAAGAATATCACAGTTAACAGTTACACTTAAGTATCTTTGATAGTATGAGTGCATTTAGCTTATGGTGCAATATGCTTATGTGAGTTGAATGTATGTATGTATGTATGTATGTATGTATGTATGTATGTATGTATGTATGTATGTATGTATGTATGTATGTATCTATGTATGTATGTATGTATGTATGTATGTATGTATGGATGGATGGATGGATGGATGGATGTATGTATGTATGTATACATGCGTGCGGGTATATATATATATATATATATATATATATATATATATATATGTGTGTGTGTGTGTGTGTGTGTGTGTAGAATATCAATATTTTTGTTTTTATCTGGAAGGTTATTATAAACAGAGGTTGAAACTTATTGATTGTTTACATTTATTTCGATCAGACTGTGAAAGAGGCAACTACGGTTATAACTGCAATGAAACATGTGGTAATTGTTTATTCGGTAATAACAGCTGTTCCATAACAAACGGAACGTGTTCCAATGGATGCATATCTGGATGGCAAGGTCATCAATGCAAAACCGGTATGACGTATTTTCAAAATAAGAATATGTGCCACAATGATAGATATTGGTATTCTGGAGATTTATGCATTTTACCGTAGACATAATGTAATGGCTAGTAAATAATGAAATCATAATGATCGACCCATTTTATTTCCTGTCATAGCTACATACGTGCTGGTAGAAACAATAATGTGGACAATCTATACAGAGTAATACATTGATCTACTTTACATGAGAACGAAAATAAATAAAGACTAGTATTTTACATTTCTTTATATACACTATGAGATTGATTTTTGGTGATGCTGCTAGGTGATATCAAAATTGAGTAATACATAGCGATATAAACATCGATTGAGGTTTGCCAGATATTTGTTATACACTTATTTTCTTCCAGGCTGTAAGAAATAAAGCTATGTTTTATCTAATAATATAGATTTTTATATTTTTGGTAGCCAAAGGTAATACCATAAGAGAACTACTATTACATCGCAAATCCAGCCTCGCAGGCACAATATGTTAAGTTAAGAAACGCTAAAGGTTATCTGCTCACTTATATTGCAATTAAAAAAGGCAGTTTCCCAACTGATAACCAGATCTGTGTCTTATTAAGATAACATCGTCAGTTACAACTGGAGGAACAGGCACGTTCTCTATATGGATGTATGTATGTATGTATGTATGTATGTATGTATGTATGTATGTATGTATGTATGTATGTATGTATGTATGTATGTATGTATGTAAGAGGTGGAATGAGACACACTCCCTTAGCCCTAAGAGACGTCTCCGGTCCTCTAAGGTATGTGAGTTTGGTTATAGATGACCCTACAATTGTCGCGGTAGATCTTCAAACAGGAGTAGATATTTTCAAAGCAATACTGCGAGGGTCGTGGGCCCCTATATTTATGTAGCTGTCAAACGACCCCGTTGGTTAACCTTTTGTACCATATGTAGTGGTTCAGCCAGATTAAACTGAGCCTAGTAGAATGTAAGATCTCTGATATAACTATATAATTGAACACAGGTCTATATTGCACGGCATGGATAATAACAGTCATTGAACAGTTGCACATATATAAAGTGTGTGACCATCCTAATAAAGCTCTAGTCTATATGCAAAGACGAAGTTCAGTTTTCGTTGTTATATCCGATATTGGAAATTCTATATCCCACTTGATCCAGACGTAAGTAGCCGTGCTGAAAAGTTACCCTCCCCTCTTTGAAGTCAAGATGAGTTGTAAACTCCTTCCATGCAACATATCGGTCTTCCATAAGTATTAACCCATTACTCACACTGGATCATGCTACCTTAAGGTGAAGTATGGAGTATACATGAGTTATTAACAAGATATGATTACCCATAAACGATAGCCTTTTCTAGGCAATAACAGCTAGGGTATCGTGAGTAAAAATGATCCGTCTTGTTGAAACTGCATGCAGGTGGATAAAATAATATAAAAGACGTTCTCTGATTCTGTATTCCGTTCGCTAATGAGGTTAGGAAGCATGGCGTAGATGACAATGCAAACATTTAAGCTCTTGAGAATGGTTCAAATGGTGTTTTAAAATCAATGAAGCATTTGATTTAAGTAAGAATCCAGTATAATAGGACGGACCATTCTAAATTGATCCTAATATATGATAGGTATTGAGATCGTCTGATATGATAGCTTCTGAGATAATATTGTGTGGCAGTGAACATGGATTTGTTTGTTATATGTACTTTTTCTTGCAGTCAAATAAATGTGCTTGTGCGCTACACAGAGAATCTATTCAGTTGACGTCGTACGTCGTTCAAGTATTTTGCCATCACTCCTCCCTTTTTTGAGAACTGCTTGTTCTAAAGGGCGTAGTTCAATAAGATCCAGGCGTGCAATATCAGTAATTCTTGATTGAGATTAAACATATACGACCTTGGTTTCCTAACGCAACTGAGTTAATGTCTCGTGTTCTAATCTTAGTGGAGTAATTAGGATGAGGAGACACTCCGATTAATTTTCTTGCTGTATTTCATTCGGAACATAAGGTGTTGGAAAAGTGTAAAAACTGCGTCTATCCAATCTATGCGGAAACATAGATCAAGCAAGTCTTTGAATCGGGAATGGGCGATACAATTGTTTGTAATTATTTATTCCACTCTGTCACCAATAGGCCCATCATAGATCAATTCTATCGAGGATCAACTGAGTGTAAAACGAAGCCCAAAGAGAACATTATTAATTTTTGCGTTACAATGAGCCAGTACATACGCCAACCAGCTGAAGTTATATCCACGTGGATTTGTCGTTGAGGATGCAACTTTAGAAAATCGCAAAGAGGAATCTAAACGTCTAGTCTATAGATTCTAATTTGTGTTTAGATATAAGTCACCACAGTAGTGGTCTCCAATAAAATGCTTTAAAAACGATTCTCATCTTGAGAATATCAACATACAACATAACACTCCTGGGATTGGAGATTACACTCATATTGCATTCCGAAATAGTAGAACACTTAGTCCCTCAGTCCACTGTGTTTGCATCAGTACTGATCACAATTCCCAGACGTTTTACGTGTAAAGGTGTCATTTACGTGGTTTCCCTGTTTTAGAGTTGTAGTCTCACATTGTTTAGAGTGTTGACAGTTGGTCCAATAGGCCATGTTTCGGCTACCATTTGGTTTGTATAATCATTGTAATTGGAGGTCAAGATGGCAACCTAGGAACTAGACGGCAAGTTAATTTAGCAGGCGATGGCATTCTACAGTAGATGGATTGCTCCGTATAGGCAATATAACATTGCATTTATTTCCTTTTCTATCTTAGTGGGGGACCATTATATTTTCATTCGTATATTGATTCTAGACCTTATCAACCAAACTATTGGAATATTACAAGGTTTTTTGCCAAAGATACAGATAATTAAAAGGAGTTTAACACATGCTAGTATGTCTTACAACAAACTATTACTAGCATGTATGGTTTCCGGTTGTTTTGATAGCCTAATTATATGACTTCGGGAAGAAGTGTTAGTGAAGACGAACGGTCACGGGTCTTCAAGTAAGTACCAATTATATATTTTCTCAAGTGGATTGGGATCAGAACATGTTGCTCAATATTGCATTATAAGTTCATTGAATGTTCTTGGATTGACGACCAAATGAGAATTAGTTTGTTTGTACCTGAAAGAACTCTAGGAAAAATCCATTGCAATGACTTATCGAGTCTACATGTCGTCATAGTAAAACTTCATTCGGCTATTCAACATCGGAGACTTCTCTCTACCAAGATATGCGATAAAGGGGAATGAATGTATGTCATTTGATATAGGGAAGGTCTTGTCGAAACGATCGCAAACAACTATTAATCTCCTTTAGTCTATTCCAATTTGGTCATTAGAAAACTATTTTTCGACGCAAGTATATTTGGGAAGATTATTTACCAGTCGCATGTGTTTAGGGATTAGTCGCATTGCAAATCGTGCCGCTGTACTTTACTGATGATGCTATTCATAAAGGGTGAAGGTAGTAAGCATTATATCTTCTTCCGTCTCTTGTTAGTTGATAGACGCTATTATGTTCAGGGCTATAGTATGTTGGCGTTTACGTTTATAAGTTGGCCATTCTCTCAACATGCTTCTACCTAAGTCCAGTGCGATTCTGGATGGGAGAAGGTGTGCTTTTAAACGCCTATTGAAACAGATATTAGATGAAACGTTGATCGTACTATCATTAGGTTAAATTCATCTGAATGGTATCCAAACGGAAAAATGCGATTAAGGAAGCAATCGAAAGTAGATTGAGCAGTTCGAAATGCTCTCCTTATGTCGGAACCGTAGTCAACGTAGGTATGTAGATGGAATGAAGAGGTCAGGATGATATGCGCGATAGAGAAACGTCCGCCCAAGACAGCAATGCGGTGTTTCATTGGTAGATATAATGTCAACATGGGAACTTGAGGACCAGTTTTAGTATATGTGGATTAAGTTAGCAAAGCTGATGTATTTCGTCCTGCCTTCGAAGTCGTTGAAGATTAAATATCAAGATTGGCGGCTCTTCATTAGTACAACATCGAATGTAAGTGATCCATTTATTGTTCAGTTGTCGCTAGGTTGTGGCTACGTTGTTGCTCTCTTTGCGTTACAAAGGCTTGAGTGCGAGTTATGAGACGTTGCTTGGAATATGAGGCACTATTAGAGACATCGTATGCTGAATGTGTCTAGGTAATATGCAGGTAGGTTTGATACGTGCGAGCGCCCTTATAAACTTAACGTCAGCCGTGGAAAGCACCTAGCGGCACTATGAGCGTTAGACTAATGCATGTTTGTGCCGGCACAGACTGGATCTCTTCCACATTAATTGGCTAGCAGCATTAGTTAGGTTAGACCGTTCAATTTGTGACTGTCATGATTAACTGGGTTCTTGTGTATTGCAAAGCTAATCTGGGTATGGTATGCATACATTTGTTAATGCACCATGCAAATGGTGAACCTCAAAATGCTATTTTTCTCTTGGATGATGATGTGTGATTGATTGTGCTCGTGGTCAATAGGGATCAGCGTTATATAGATAAAGGCGGGTCAGGAGCAGACATGGTCATCTTGGATGGTATAACGTTGTCCAGTTTTTGAGGTTTGATGCGGTTCGGGATATAGATCCGCTTAGCGGGTCCTAAGTACGCAAAGAGTTACTGACTTCCATCCATCATATGCAAGTATGTGATATACTTCAGAAATGTCAGCCAGATAAATATATTGATGTACAGTCGCTGACAGACTGGAATAGTCCATGATTTAAATATGTAAGATAAATAGAGCACACAATGTGTACGCATACGTCTTGCTCTATGTACTTTATGTTTAGAGTGTCCATGCAGACTTGCATATTATCATAAATATTTTTACAATGGGGATCTTGTTATGTATAAGTAGCGAATTATAGTGTAGCTATAAATAGAAAATATGCGGACGCGAGATAATTAATTCGAGTAACAGGTTACCTGTTGGAAGGTCAAACTAATCCTGCCTGTAAGGGTAAAATCACTGATACTTTGATTATAATTATTGCATGTTTAATCTGGATACCGAATTTCCAATTCTCGTAATTGGTTATTCAAGGTAAAACAGTTTGATACTGCCTATAAAGGTAAAATTACTGAAACGTCGCTTATATTAATCTATGAGCTGAATTCTTTGAACCAGTCAAGTATAGATAACTGACTTATACATATCCGACCACAGCAAAATTAATTGCATTAATCACGCTCCAGACTTTCACTTGTTAATACGGTTAATGTAATGTGAAGGGACACAATTGCAATCTGCATAAGTATGTGCTCAAGTCGCGCATAGGTGTGTGAAGACGTGAACTTGATAATATTGAAAGTTAACTCGATGATAGAAAATGCGAAACATTGAAAATGTATAGATGCAGTATACAACCCTTAGCATATTATACTTTGACAACTTGTTCTAATGTAAAGCGCTTCCAAACTGTATTTTGCGAATCCTGTCTGAAAATTGTGTGCTACTCTGGATGAGAAGTAGCATTCACTAACGATTTCACATAATTTTATGTCAATCGCGGTCTCAATTAGAGATTACTTTATCTCACTGCCACTGAAATCATAAAAGAGTTAGAAAGTCATAGGCAGGTCATAAATGTTCTGCAAGACAAATAGCCACTAAACTAATTAAAGTCTTTAGTTTTTTCATTTCAGTATAAAAATTACGTGATTACTGTTTTGTAATGCTACTTGGTAATGTTCACTTTTAATGCGAATGCATGCCCGTAATAAAGGAGATGTTTGTAAAGTTCTGTTTTTTATCAGAATGTGTCCCAGGAACATACAGTTATAACTGCAACGAAACGTGTGGTAATTGTCTATATGGCATTAAGAATTGCTCCACATCATACGGACACTGCACCAACGGATGCAAGGCTGGTTGGCAGGGTGATGATTGCAAAAAAGGTATGGGTTAATTTCATAACAGACATAATAAGAAACAAAAGCTTTATCTGATTATGGTACTTTGCAGTATTTTCTTTTACTGAAAAAAGAACTTTTGATATCTCAGAAAAGAGGAAAGGATCACAGCTTGACAGTCATGAGCACATAAAGACAAGTCTCCACTAAACAAATTAAATACTTTTCTTTTTCATTTAATGATTTAAATATTGATGTCTTTTTTTGTAATGTTACCTGGTAATTTTTAATTTTAATACAAAACATCGCCTTAAACCGATGTGAGTTGGCAAACTTTTTCGTTCTTTTTATCAGAATGTGTCACAGGAACGTACAGTTATAACTGCAAGGAAACGTGTGGTAATTGTTTATATGGCAATATCAGTTGCTCCACATCATACGGACACTGCAACAATGGATGCATGGCTGGTTGGCTGGGTGATGACTGCAAAACAAGTATGGATCATTTTCAGAAGAGACATAAGTGCCACTAAACGACATATCGTAAAAGTCGAAGTCATTCTTGATTTCTTTATTTATAAGCATTTACATAATAACAATAATGATGACATCAATCTTCACCCTCCGTTTCCCTTAAGATCTACATCAACTAGTAAAACATTTAATGAAGAATAATGTTTGAAAGATCATGGACGTCGTTCCATATACTCATCATTTTGCTAACAACAGAGTTAACCTTATAACTTATTGTTATTCGAAGCTAGAGTCTGGTTACCTAAAAAAAGAAAAGTATCATTTCTGAGAATAGTTAAAATTGTTTCTACTGTAAATAAAAGTTATGTTTAGATGAAACGGTGGCGAACGTTTGAAATAGTCCTTAATATTCACAAAGGTATATTTTCGGACTAAAAGTGCCTTTCTATTATATATATATATATATATATATATATATATATATATATATATATATATATATATATATATACATTATGATGTAAATAAGACATTGCGAATGTATGAATCATTTAAAAGTTTGCAAATATTTGTTTTGCTTTTTCACTAGAAATTGTCTTACCCCTCAATATATAACTTTCTTGTCGAGGAAGGTCCTATAATTGCATTTACTGACTCGTTAAATGGGTTGCATGCATAACTCTAAACGGGTTTTCCTATTATGTTTGTTTATTTAATTATTATATGTAAGAGGATAATATGCCAATGCGTCACGTGATTGGGAACTTATCTTCTTTTCGTTTCATTTTTTAAGAATGCAATGCAGGAACTTACGGATTTACCTGCAATGAAACATGCGGTCATTGTTTGAATGGAAACAACAATTGCTTACATACATATGGTCAGTGCAACGGCGGCTGTCAAGCCGGGTGGAAGGGTGAAACATGTAAATCAGGTACTAATGATATATTCTAAATATACATATAAGGCTGTTATCAAATATTACGTCCATCTTCGTTGTAGTCGTAAGGAATGTCTTGCATGATAAATCAATATTACATGAATTAAGCTAATGTGATGTTTGTTAGGAAACTTTAATTTTATGTATTATCGCAGAATTATTTGGATTTTTTTTTAAAGGCTCACGGTAATAATGCAATTCACATTGTAAACCTATTCTAACACCGTGATATTAAAATTCAATAACTTTGGAGTGCTCATGATCAAACCTGGATGTCAGCTTCTGTGTAGAGAAAACAATGTGAGCCGCAATATTTTCTGGACCTGTATGTGTTTGAACTAAGTGCTTTCAATTTAGCAGCAAAGAGTCGGGTGTTAATGTCAGTAAAGTGTATTCAAACTCCAAACTGTTAAATGACTAAATTTCCATCGATACAGCCAATGTCACTTTGTTTTTCATTTCCAGCTAGGCTAAACTCTAAGAGATTCCTTTAACTAAAACATAACTTGGTTTACTTAAAAAATCGGGGCCAGCTAAACCTATATTCTCCAATGTAAAACAATGTTCACCCATTTCTAGGCTGGTTCCCATTTCACGATATAATTAGTATTGTATGCCCTATATTTACCCATAATGTTTCTGACAAGCCTAGGTGTTCAATACATACGTAAGCAACGTGCATATTTCAGACTGTCACAGATTTTATTTCTGAATATTAAATTATATTTCAAATTCATGTTCACCTCATGCGCAGTTGTGCATTTCAAGCTATATATGTGAGCCTTTTATAAGCAAATCCTAGAAAGATGTTAAAATAAAGTCGTCTTATAAGTGTTAGCTTTTTAAATATCACCAGTTATAACGGTTTCATTAAATACTGAACTGTATTATAGCCTTGTCATACTATATAATTAATGATTACAAGTTCAAGATGACCATCTATATGTGCATGCATTATTCCAGCAAAAGAGAATTAAATGACAATAGTTAGCTAAACGTCATCCGAGAAGACATCCATCCTAATATTAAAGTAGACATACGTCCATTAAATTGCAACATATGGAGTTTCAAGACATTCACTGATAGAAATTAGACGGGGTGGAAGAGACTTAAGTGATCGTATCAGAAGCATTATGTTTCGAAACAAAACTTGGAAATATCATATTGATTACCATAATTACTATATAAATGTTTTATTGCATACCTTTTATATTTGTAATGCATATATAAAACCTAACGTTCAAACTATTCGACCTAACAGTCCAATATTCACACTGTCTCACCTCCCCTTCATTGCAACAGTTGATAAATCTGAATATGTTTTTAATATTCCACTGAAAGTCACGTTTGAGTTACAAAATATATTAGTTTTGCGTGTTAGCCACAAATAGAACTATAAAACTGCATTTGTAGCAAAGATAATTGCACTTGCATGTGTGTATTCACTATTTTCTGTAGCTGTGTATAGGACTCACGGTATTAATTCAGCTCCCATAGCAAACCTCAGCAAACACGATAAGATTCAAATGTCAATAATTTGAAGTAACAGTTTGAGTGTTCAAACATATAATTAACAATATAGATGAAATGTTGATGTCAATGTTTTGTAGAGAAATAAATATGACCAGCGGAAGTTTCTGGACTTGCATGTGTTGGAATCATTTGCCTTCCATTCCGCACCGAATAGTCAGATGCTAATTTCAATAATGAGTGTTTCAAAACTCGAGACTCTTAAAGGAATGAAATTCTGTCAGTAACATCAATGTCTACTTTTTCATTTATAACTAGGATAAGCTCTCAAAACCTTATGTCTTCTAAAAGATAACTTATATTATTAACCAATCCTGGCCAGCCAAGCCCAGAGATGCTAAGTTGTATGCTAAACCATTTCCAGGCTGGTTCCCATTTTTCCATATAATTAGTACCGGGTGTCCTATGGTGCAATGCGATATGTTTAACGAGTGTCTGTGGTGATATTATAATTAATGATCTTTTTGAGTTTATAATTTAATCCATAACTATTACATGATTTGAATTTTTCTCGCTTTCATCATTTGTGTTTTGCTTGTACTAAACTGTACGTTTAGTTGTGGCAGATTAGTCCTGAACACTCTTCTCCTTTCGATTTTCCTATCTGTACAACTTGGATATTACCTTCTGATACACGTGATATAGCGAACATAGTGTTGCCTTTCCGCTAAGACACATACATACATTCTTGTATACATACATACATACATACATACATACATACATACATACATACATACATACATACATACATACATACATACATACATACATAAATGCATAATAACTTCACTTAGCTCAAAATGTACGCATAATCATGTCGTATTAAACAGTGTAAATATAGTCATTTGTAAAACGCAGATATGAATAGCAAATTATAAAGAAGGAGTAGACAGAATAAAAAATTGTTGAATATATTGATATTTCAGAAAAATGATAATAGTAAGCTATGTATTTCAACATAAAATGGAACAAAATCAATTGATAGGTATATAAATAGTAATTAATGACATGCCATATATTATATAGAGCAAAGAAAGTCTGAACACGAGACCCGTCATTGTGATATTCATCGAAACAAATATATTCATGTTTTTTCAGAGAGTATTACAATTACCATGCTGACTGGGAAATTAAATTTGCTCTTGGAAGATTATACTGGCCATACATTATCGCAAACTAATTCTACAACAAAAACAATATATATCTATCTATATCACCCTGATGAAATGATTTGTCAAATAAAGACTTTAATATCATCGATGTCAGTATTGCTGTATTTTCTCGTAGCTTGCTGTTTAAGAATTTGCGATACTGACAGTAAAAACCTATCGCAATACACTTTTTTATGCTGGCGTCAGCATGTGCATACGGGTTGAAACTATTCTTGATTATCGTTGAGTAGAAATATTACATAAATATATATGGAATTATATACAAGTAGTAAACAATGTTTAATAATAATGATCAACAAACGAACAGAGTCGATTATTTTTAATATCATAATATCAATTTTATTCCAACAGTTAGTTTATATAAAGGCCATATTACTTGGCAATCTTCATGTAGGATATAAAGATTATTTTATCCGGAAAATTAAATAAACAGGTTGCAACCGCTTAAGTGGGCTACATTTATTTCATGCAGGCTGTGAAAGTGGAAACTTCGGATATAACTGCAATGAAACATGTGGAAATTGTTTATATGGCAATAGCAATTGTTCAATAATAGACGGAAACTGTACCAATGGATGCATAGCTGGATGGCAAAGTCATCATTGCAATAGGGGTATGATCTAATTTGAAAATAAGCACATGTGCCACGAATAGGTAGATTTTGGTATTTAGCAGTAGTATACATTTTTACCGTATACATCATCTAGAGGCTCGGAAATAATTAAAGCATGAGTATCGAGCCATTTTGTTTTTCGTGATAGCTACATACATGACAGAGTATAAAATAATGAGGGCAATCTAGACAGAGCATTACAGTTTTCTAACTCACAAAATCATACAGGTAATTCAAGCCTTTTACAATTGTTATTAGGAACGAAATAAATCTGACCTTTTGATGTTACGTGGTAATAGTACAGTTTAGTAGAAAATAGTGACCTGACAATATTTTGAGGGTTTTCTAAATATGTGTTATACGATTATTCCTCTTGCCAGGTTGTAAGAAACGAAACCATTATTTGTAGTCAGTCAGGTTTCTTAGATATTAAATTTGTCAATCATAATACCTTAGGATAACTAGTACTATTACTTCGCAAGTCCAGCCCTGCCAATGAAAATATTTTGAGCTAAGAAAAACTAAAGGTTATCTGGTCACCTACGAGGCGGTTATAGAAGGTGATCTCCCAACTGATAACCGGATTGGCAGAATATCCCGGTACGTCGTCAGTTACTAGTGGATCAGAAGGCACGTTCTCTATATTGGTGTAACTGCTTGGAAACTGGTAAGGTGTTTGTGTATGGCGTTTTGGCAAGTATTATCGAAGAAACATATATTCCTAGAAAACATTCTGGTTTCTTATTCAGTGAGCTTGCTTCTAGATAACCGGACTGGAAAATAGTTTCAGCTGTCATGGTGTTTCTTCGAAACGGAAAAAAAATTTATCGTAAATATGTCGGAAGTCTTGAATCCGCATCATTAAGAAGCTGTCAAACGACACTGTGGTGGAACCTCTTGTATCATCGGCAAAGGTTCGGCCAGATCCATTTGAGCCTAGTAGGATGAAAGATCTCTAAAATAACTATACAATTGAGTTCAGATCTTAATCGCACGGCATGAATAATAAGTCATTGAATAGTTACACTCGTATGCAAAGACCGTGGCCACTGTCCTAAATTCTTGAGCCGATATGCTAGCAAAATTCAGTTGTGTGATGTTATATCCGATATGCAAATGATATATCCCACTTGATCCAGGACGAGAGTGTCGTGTTGACATATCATCCTTCCCTCCTTGAAGGCAAGATGAGGCATTAACTTCCTTGACGCAGCATCTTTGTTTTCCTTAAGTATTACCTCATATCTCAAACTGGATCCCGCAGATGACCTTAAAATGAATTATTCAGAGTAGATATTATTTATTAATAATGTCTGATTATCCATAAAAGTTGGCTTATTATTGGCAATACAAGCTGTGGGATCATGACTAATAAGGATCCGTCTTTTAGAACGGTATGTAGATGGATACAATAAGAGGAACTACATTCGCTGATTATGCCTGCCGTTATCTAATGAGGTAAGGAGGCATGACTTAGTTGAACGGTGAACTATAATTTAATTTAAGCTCATGGGAGCATTAAAAATGGTGTCTTGTTCAGTTAGGTTAATATCCGTGATACCTTTCGTTTAAGCAAGAATCCAATATCATTGCACAGGTCATCCCTAATTGATCATATGATATGAAAGGTATTTGGTTCGACTGATATAGTGTCTTATATAATAATACAGTGGGGCAGTGATCGTAGATTATTTGTGATTTGCATTGTTTCTCTTCGAAGAACCACATGCAGCTTACTTATGGCTGCCGGCAGTGAAATCAAATATTGTGCGCTCCACAGCGAACATTATATTTACTTCGTTTGTCTCTAAAGTATTTTGCCGCTGTTCCTCCACTTGTGAAAACGGGTTGTTTGTAAGGATGAATTTCAATAAGATCAATGCGTTTAGTTTCACTAACTCAGGGTTGAGATGAAACTTCCTCCATTGTGCTTATCTAAAGCAATTGAGGTTATATCTTGACTCTTATTGGTTGTATTGCGAGAGTAATGAAAGTGATCCTATATTTCTGAACTGGTTGGAGTAATCAGGATGATGTGGCACTCCGATTAATTAATTCATGTATTCCATTTGGAACCTGAGGTGTTAGATAAGTGTAAAAGGTTGGTCATTCCAGTCTATACAAATAACATCGATCACCATGTCCTTTGAGTTTGAATGACCGAGACAAATGTTTGGAATTTGTTTTTACATCGTGTCATCTATAGGTAAATCATAGGCCGATCTGTAAAGCGGAAACCGTAGCATAAAGAAACCATTCAGTGCGTAATGCGTCTGTGAATACGACAGCTAGAGTTTGTTTAATCAACGTTGATCTATCGATGAAGTTACAACGTTAGAACATCCCAGAAAAGAATGCAAATGCAAGACTTAGATCTAATTTAATTTTTTGAGAAAATCACCCACGGCATAATTTTCTTACATAATGGGTTCAATTTCCATCTAAGATCTCCAGCTACCAGTAAAAAAGTTAACACCTTCTAGACTACTAATGTGCAAAAAAGACACTCCTGAAAGGGTTACACTCCTAAATCATCCCCAAATGGTTTTAAATCCCAGTCTACTGTGTTCGAATGAGTACCAATCACGATTGCCGGATGGTGTACGTGCGAAAGTGTCCTCTATATGAGTCCAAAGTGGGTTGCCCGTCTTAGATTTGCAGCTTAAAAGTATGCAGAGTGTGACAGTCAATGTTTCGGTTTCCATTTTGCGCACATACTCATTGTGATTGCAGCCCAAGATAAAGATCTAGGTATAATAGGTCCCCTGGCCAATAAAGTAAAACTCAACAGATGATGGAATTTTCCAGGAGATTACAGAAAATATATCACTGTATTGTTTTGTTAGTCTTCAATCCTGGTGGGGATATTGTTTAATTTTGAATTGAATATTCATTCCAGACCAAGTTCACCAAAATATTCGAAGGGTAAGAGGTTGTTGGCAAGGAGATAGATAATGAGAAGGAGGGTAACACATGAGAGTAAGTCTTGGAATAAAATATTGCAAGCACCTGTCGTTTTTGTAGACTTGTCAAATAACTTTTGGAAGCCGTATGACGCAATTCAACACGTATTATGCAGCTTCCCCAGTGTGCTGCATTAATCGCCCGTGCTGCGACTCATTGTGACCCAAAGAGCCAATCAGAGTTGATTGAATGCCCTTAGGTTGACGAGCCAATGACAAAAACAGCGTTTGTACCTTAAACAACTCTAAGCAAAGTCAACGGGTCCACATCTCGTCCTAGTAAATATTCTGAGTGGGGAACAAAATATGTGATTAGAGTGAATGAAAGTATGTGATTTAGGGATAGGGGAGAACAATCGACCTTCCTTTGTATATCCAGGACAGAAGCACTGTGGGGTTCGACGCATATACATTCTATAGGATTGGATCCCAGTCCAGTATGTCTAGGGATTGGTCTCATTGAAGATTCCTCTGCTATAGTGGCGACTGTGTGGGATGAAAATAACGTATCATTGGTACCGTATTGAGAATTGTGTCATCCTGATCAGTAAAGAGTAAATTCTATGATTAAGCGCAAAATTATGATGGGGCTTTATGTTTATAAACTGGATATTATATAAACATGCTCGGAAATGTATTCAAAGAAGAGTCGTATAAAGAACGAGGAGGATGAGACTCCGATTGGAGAGCTCAGAAAACTTCAGCCCAAGACATCAAGTCGGAATTACACTCGACATAGGTAGATGTTATGACGACGAGGGAACTTGAGAGCCAATATTTGTCGTTTTTGATTACGTTAGTGAAAACGATGCTGCCTGGAAGTAGTTTGAGATAAACTGTCACGTGTGCTCGCTGTTCTTGCTATTGCTCTACATAGAAGAGTTTATATGCCATCCGCTTGTCTGGCATGCGTACAACATGCCAAGCCCAGCGTAGCTGTCACGTCATCAGGATGGCGTAGATGCCAGGGGTAATTGCTCTGGTGAGTACATCAGTGTCTGGAACCCTGTCCTGCCACTTGATGTTGAAGGTTTTCCTGAGATCTGTAATGTGACGGAGGTTCAGTTTCCTGGCGTGGCGTTAGTACACTGTCCACGTTTCGCATGGGAAAAGTAGTGTGGGTAGCGCAACTGTCCCGATACTGATGCTTCTAATATTTCATAACGTAGCATCCAATATGCGGACAGTTGCGCTGTAATAGTGACACTCCGTGACAGTGTGCTGAAGATATAGGTAAAGCGGTTCGCTGCGTTGAGTTTTTGGCCGTTAACAGTGATGCTGGGCTTTCTCAAGGCCTGTTGGTGTAGGACTTAAGTTTTTTTGGTACTGATAGTGAGACCAAAGCTTGTGCAGGAGCAGAAAACTTGTTAACGCGGCATTGCGGGTCTGCTTCTGAGCCAGCATTGAGGGTGCAGTCATCCGCAAATAAGAAAACCTTTAAGGTGTATGTCATTACATTGGTTTTCACTTCAAGCCTCCTGGGATTTTAATAGTTTTCCATACATACATACATTTATTTCAATTAGCTAAAAACTCATGTACAATCATGTCGCATTAAACAGTGTAAATATTGGCTCTTGTAAAACGCATATATGAAAATCAGATGTACAAAATAGAAGTATGCGGAATAAGAAACAAAGAGAATGTATGAGGTTGAGATTAAGGAATATGTTTATATTTAAGTAAGATAATAATAGTAAGCTATGTATTTCAAAATAAAATATAACTCAATCAATTGATAAGTCTAGAACGAAATGGATATAAACATGTCACACAATATATAGTGCAAAATGTAAATATGAGACCCGTTATCGTGATATTCACTAAAACCTATTTATTTACGGTTTTAAAAAGGGTCTTAAGCTCATCATGCTGACTTCGAATTGTATTTACTCTTGGCAGATTAGACTATACCCATTATAACAAAACATAATACAACAAAATGCACAATACAAATATGATGAAATGGAATAAGACGGAACGGTATCTTTTATTTGCAGTATGTATTAATTACGAATATAGAACATTTACTTATATTTTATCTATGTACAGTCATTTCAATCATATGTCGATAATTAAAGTTATCAATAAAATATAAAGAAGACAGATAAGCAGGTATGTAGATGATAATAAAATTAAGGACTAGACTACTTACACAGCAAATAATAAAAATACAAACTTAACAAGAAAAACAGAGAGAGAGAGAGAGAGAGAGAGAGAGAGAGAGAGAGAGAGAGTGAACGAAAGAGAGAAGAGAGATGTATGTATTAAGATTATCATGTATGTATCAGACATTTCGAGGCTGCCCATTTTTTTTACTACATGATGAAAATGAGAGAATGCGTACAGTATTTGCTGTGAAAATAAAGATCAACTAATAAACTTTGGTCAGTTATGTAATTAAATTATGAAGTATATAACGCGAACAAAGTTGCTGATATTGTGTAATGCGGCAAGATTGTACAGTATATCCTAACTATTTTTGGTACAAAGGTTTCGAGTTTTGAGGAGTTTACTCTGTAATGTAAATGATTTCGAAACGAATACAGAAAGTGTTATGACTGCTTTGTAAATGTTTTTAAACGTAGACAGAAACTGGCTATATTATCACTAACGTTTTTCTTGTTGTTTCCATTTCCACAGTTAGAAATCAATTTAGTAGGGAGGTCATATAGATTTGCATCTTTCAATAGTCTATGGTTTTAACATATCCGTATGCGAATCATTTCATGTTTGGTTATGTTACATCTCGAAATAATATCGCTTTAATATTTACTATTTTTATGTGGCTCATATTCACCATGGACATCACAACTAAACATTAAATATCAGCAACATCTATCTCTTCACCATCATACTCATCGTTATCATCATCATCATCATCAACAACATCATCATCATTATCATCATCTATGTAGTTTCAGCAACATTCCTGTCTAAACACACAGTTACTGTGCAAATCAAAGCATGATAATACAGACTGAAACTCTTTTATGATATATCGTATGGCAGCAGTGTAAGTTTATACGTCTTACAGTTTGTTTCAGCTAGAATACACAATTATTGTGATTTATTAATAATTAACTGAATATATCATGCTAGCTTCAGGCGAGGATTAAGATGTTGATGATAAAGATCCGACCGAACTGAAACGTTTTTTCAACAGTGCACCAAAACCCGTTAATAGAGGTCTCAATGGATTTAAATAGTTCAATACCTCAAATGTAACGAAAACACATTTTCTAGTGTTGAAGATGAAATTGATGAGTGTTTTATGATTCCAAGTGATGGCAAAACTACATCTTTGATCTCGAATATATGCCGAATATCATAAAATATATATATATACATATTTTACTGTAATTTTGTCTAAACTCTTGATTAGACAGCTCTGTCTTTTCATTAAGAAATAGTATGCAATCATTATTCTCATTTCCGTCAATTTCATTAATATTTTATCATTTGTAATATTCAAATGCATTTCATTTTTATAAATGCTACAGTAAAAGTAAATACATATATATGTTGGCATTGTGGTGGCAACTACTATACACAAATGGCTGTAGTGAGATTGTCGCCAGTAACAAAGTTACCAAATGGCCAGCGCTACATACATGAGCAAAGAACCCCATCGCTAGCGGTTCATCCAATTAGGTAGATATGAAATAGTAATTTTATTTTTACACCATCTGTGTGGCATTTGTTTACTCAATCAGTCTCTGAATGGCACATTATTAACTTGTTTTCCGAATGTGTTAGGCATAAGAACATGATTTTATAAAAATGTTAAACCTATATACAGAATAATGATAATAGTAATACTAATGTTGTTGTTATTATTATTATTATTATTACTAGTAGTAGTAGTAGTAGTAGTAGTAGAAGTAATCTTAGTAGTAGTATTAGATTTTTGAACTAGTAATCATCGTTATTATGTGTTTATTCCAATTTTGCTGTAATACTATTTTTTAAATAACCAAAACCAGGTCGGAAAACCACCAGAAGATCACACATTCATGTATGATTCGTAATTTCATTTTAGACGCTTATGCTTCTTTATAAAGGTATACCTGACGATCAACCATGCAAATGGGCAAGTAAATTAAGTGTACTTGAAACTGAATCATTTTATTTTTCGAAAATTTAAAAGATCTTTGTTTTCTGTTAAGAATAGCGAGCAAGCATGTTTTGGTAAAGGTGTAGGGGAAACGTCTTTGGTATAACATTTCAATTAACCTCTCTGGATTCGGCATACTTTATTTCCGACTGGAGCGCCTTTTCACTGGCATCATCCAATGATGTGATATTTTCAGCTCTACAAGTTCAGTCTTATTAAACGGAAGTCTCCCTTTCTCCTTTTTTTTCTTTCTTTTATCAGTGAGTCACACTTTCAAAATGTCTTATTGGTGTTTCCTTGATGGGCGAATTGATGTTACCCATGGTCACATAAACAGAATAATTGTTTCAAAAGCAAAGTGTATGTGCTATGCTAGAAGTGGATATAAGTAATATAAAACATTTCAATTCGATATTAACGCAATCAACTTATCAATGACTATATTATTAACCTAGATATGTCATTGATATTGCTCTTTTTCTGCATTTTAGCTGATCTGAAGATACCAGAAACTGGAATCGAAATTAGTATTCTTGGAGGATCGGTTGGTGGTGCTGTTGCTCTTGTTGTCATAATTTTGGTCACAGTGATAATTATATTTCAACGAAGACGGTTAGTGGCTTAGCTGAACATTACATTGTTTTCAAGTTTTTTGCATATATATATATATATATATATATATATATATATATATATATATATATATATATACATATACATATATACATACATATATATATATATATTGCCAGTATAGAATATTTTATTAAATGGTAGTAATTATCAACGTTTCAGTGAATTTATATCAAGCAATGTTCAGTCTTTGTTTCAATGTGGTTCTTCTTTTGATTATTATGGTAATAAATATTATGTCATTATCTAATTAAACTCTTTATATATTTTGTATGGCAGGAAAGATACAAGAGAATACGGATAGAAGTAGATTCTAAATCTCAATTTCCATTTAGTCGATGTCTTTTTCAAAGCTGGGATGTATCGTATTAGATCTCATAAATTTTTTAATTTGCAGCAGACAAAAAAGTCCACCATCGGATGTACCAAGAGGAATGGATGATCGCAATGTTTACGAGAATTCGACGTCTGTTGGTTTGAGTTAGTATATGGGTTTATAAATAAATGCTGAACATAACGTATTATTTAGAACACATTTCAAAGGTCACTATATATGGGTGAACAATAATCACATATTTTCGAATATCCTCAGATATGAGTTGCGTGAGGTTATATATATCTTGTAGACTATGTCCCTTGCGTGCTTGTGCAAAGGAAATTGTAGCATCATTATTTACCTTGAACAGGAGTTTGCTTAAAAACAAATACTTTGCTTAGTGAGAATGGAGTGGACAGGCTTTACAATGTCTTAAATGTTAGTTTTTAATATTTCTCATCCAGATTTTGATGTGAGTTCGGTTAATGATGATGAAGATTCTGCGAAAGGAAATCAAAAGACAGCTATGCCAAGAGATGACAAAATGACAGACAAGCTTCATAGCGAGAATCCCAAAACGTATTATAACGTATTAAAAGCTTTGCCAAGGGGAATGGTATCATTGTCAGACTTGTGGGATTATGTTCAGGAGAAATGTCTGGATGACAAACATTTTGCTGAAGAGTTTGAGGTATACATTTCGGTTTATTAATAACATTGATTAAAAAGGTAAAAAGGTTGAAGCTGTTTAAAATCTGTTAGTGAGCAAATGTATTTCAAAATGTACCCTCGTTTGTCATTGTGGAATTACATGGTTTATGATAGTGGATTGAAAGGAATTCGACTTCTAAATTATTGGAGTCGCTGGGACAAGAACATCATATATCGTCCTACAATATTCATATAGTTACGAGTGCATTAAACTCTTAAATCTAAAGTTGAAAATGTTACTAATTTGCTTAACTTTTGTAACATTCTTTAAAGTCCACTCGTTTATAAGGGATGTCAAATTAGCAAGGAATTTATAAGGAATAAATAATAAATGAATAAATAATAAATAAAAATTATCCTCTTCACCAGATCAAATTCTAGAAATGCTAACATTGGATACTTATACTATTGTACGGTGTCCATGAGCAGTGGCGACACTTTGGTTTTAGTTCTGGACACTTCTATTACACTCGAATGTAAAATATTGGCTTTATCTTGAATATTGTGTCTAAATGCAACACACTATAGAATATACATTGATGCACTTATCAACATAAAGTCGTACAAACACATATTCATTGCGGAATTTGAATCACATGTGCATTGATTCCCGGAGCAAACTATGTATGACCTGTCCAGATTAAATAGGTTACAGATCATCAGCATTCCTGGCAATGCTACGAGGCTAATACGTTACATATAATCTGAAAGTCTAACTATTCTTGTACATATAGTTTATGAGTACAAAATATTCATACATTAAGTGTCTGTTATTGTACAGACTCTGCCGTCAGGTCCTCAGCAACCAACTAATATTGCTTTGCGTCCCGAGAATAGGAAAAAGAATAGATACAAAGACCTATATGCATGTAAGTATTATATTTTCCATTCCGACTATATATGTTCCACAAGGCATTCGTTTAAAGAAAGGAAATACAGCATTTATAGGTTTGTTAATTATCATTTTGTCATTATGGATTTATATAAAAAAATTAGATTGTGATATAACATAAGGAGTATTAACTCCGCGTAGTCATGCATTGCTTCTGTACTTGTGCCATTAATCCCAAATCAGGCATCACAATTGGAACATGACAAAGGTTTCGCACCTTTCAAACTTGCATCCTAAACCTTGCTCTGGTATATATGTGTTTTGTGTGTGCATGTGTGTGTGTGTCTGCTTGTGAATATTTGTGCGTGCTAGTTTTTCAAAAAATATTTCAATGTAAATATTCTAAACAATTAAAGCAGAATACCTTAAATTGTTTGGCAAGTTTTTCTGTAAACAATCAAGGCTAATTTGAGGAATCAGCCTGTTCTTGTTTAAATAAGAAATGAATTGTGTTTTTGTTTTTTTATGGTTTAACGCCATTTTCAGCACAATATAGGCTATACATGGCGGCCATTGTTAATAGTGGAGGAAAAACCCGGACAACCCTCGAAAAGAACCACTGACCCATGAGAAGCTGCTGGCAAGCTTTCTCAAATAACTATATTTGCCGAATCTTAGACTCGTACACACGTAGATAGAGGTGAGATGGCAGTGGTCCGTAACGGACAGCGCTTTAGATCACTAGGCCACTCGGGACCCCTGAAAGGTATATATGTGTTTTGTGTGTGCTTAGGCAGTACAATTCATTTCAGGGGCCCCGAGTGGCCGAGTGGTCTAAAGCGCTGTCCGTTACCACTGCCATCTCACCTCTAGGTTTATGCATCTAGGGTTTGGTCTTAAAATAATATTTTATATAGAATTATTATACAAGCTTTGAATCATGCAATTAAAATTAATATAACCAAGACAAAATGTTAGAAGGCTTCTGCCAGTTAATATTCAATTGCCTTTTTCATTATTGAAATTAAATTTCCACACACTGATTGTATGACATAGTATGAGGCGTTGTAACGATCATATTCGAAATTACGATTATATTCGTGCTTGTCATTTAACTGCGGAATATTTTATATTTAAATTACCTCTACCGTTATGGAAAGAAAAGAAATTTTAGTATTGAAAATTGCAACTACATTTCTATTTATAAAATTGAAGAACTTTTATAGGAATAAAAATATCAAACAAATAATAGTTGCAAATCAGATGGTGTTTTGTCTTTTGTATTTTGGGTAGACGACGGTAACAGGGTTCTACTGAAGCCATTGGGAAACGATGAAAACGATTACATCAATGCTTCCTTTGTTGACGTGAGTACTGAAAATCTTAAATAACCCGAGGATATTCAAATGAAAAGTAACTGAGAGTATCTGTGTTTGGAAAATTAACACTTTCATTACACTATGTAACACCGCTTGTGTCTAAGTATTTAATGTTTTTTCGTAATTGCTTGTGCCTAAAATGTATCAAAAATAGTATTGATTCCCAACACACTTTGCGATCGTGACCGTGACAGTGATATTTTGAAATTTACCTTTTTCCAATTAGAAAACTGGCGAATTTGTGTCTTTTTGTTGACATAATGTCAGAAGGAAGGAACATATGAATCACAATTGACACGTATTTACACTAAAGTAATACAAAATAACGACGACAGATTTAGAAATGAATAGTTTTTCGAGAGTTACGACTGTACTCGTTTTTTCTGTTCTTGGTAGCATTGGTAAAAATTCACTATATCCTAGTGGGAATGCTTGCCTTGCCTCCTCCAAGTACGCTCCCATGTTATCCTTGAATTTATCAAGATGAGCGTCCAAGTTATGGACTTTAAGGGACATCCGGCAACCTATTCTGCCGTAGTAATTCATCAGAGTCTCAACCAGCTCCATATTGCTGTCGACCTTGTGATTGCTCAGGAAGCCCCAAACTATTCTGACAAATCTGTTCCTAAGGCCACATTTGAAGTGCAGTGGTGTCATCCGCACATTTCGTGGGTACGGGAGCGCAAAACAGTGTGGCACCGAAGCGAAGAATAAGTAAAGGTCCAGATGAGTAACAGCAGGTCCATTCTTGCGAGTCTGACGTTTGGCTGATGCAGCAGATGCTTGAGTGTTCGGTGGGTTTTCGTACATTCTTCGGATAACGAACTTCATGGCTCTCTTTCCCCCTTTGTTCCATTCTATAAAATACATTTATTTCACCCGTAACAGCATTTTTATATGATAAAAAAACAATAACTTTGAAAATTGCAAAACATGTTTAAGTTATTATTTGTTTTACATTTTAAAAAGCTTAACAAATTTTAGAACATGCAATACGAAACAACAATTGTCCAGCTTGCCTACCACAGTGCTTGCAGGTGAAATGAGGATCCGAGAGTTTATCTGGATCCCAAACATGGATACCGAAATATGCCTTGTACGCCTCTTGATGCCACCGCATACAAATGCAGATATGTATCCACTTAGGCAGGTGGAACTACCTGATCTAGCGAGCTTAAGGCCATTTTATTAATACTATTATTTATATTACTGGAAACTTATAGAAAGGTCTGGAAGTTTAATGCGCACTGAATATGTCAGGAGTGTTCTGAAACATACGTAAATTTCAAAATATCGCTGTCCTGTCACAAAATCAAACTGTGGGAAATGCCAGCCATTTTCGATACTTTTGAGGCATAAGCAATTAGAAAAAAACAGTTAATACCTACCCAGGAACAAAAACAAAACCTATTGTTACACGGTGTTATCTGTACTTAGAGCGCAAAAAAATAATCTTTGCCATATAGATTTAAAAGAAAGAAATGTCAGATAAGACCAAGAATACTACATTTGTATTTGTATCGTTGCATCTGTTGTTTTCATATACTCATGTATTATTATCCTCAGGACAATTTAAATTTTAATATCATATTAGCAATGGCTTCAACGATATAGTTTAATCTGAATCAGTATCTGACTTGTGTATTGAATTGTTATGCAACATAAATAAATTATGTTTCATCTTTTTTAATTAACATGTTTCCTGCCTTCTCATCTTGACAATCTTGTCTTCGCTATTATATTGTTAGTGTTGATTTTGGTGGTTTAATGCAATTTTTAGTGCAAGATGGCGGTGAGTATAACTGGTGGAGACAGAAAACTGGCAAACTCCAGGTAAGAACCAACGCCTCGCACGAAGCGTTTGGCAGTATCTTCACATACCCACATTGGACAAGCACATTATTCTAATACATACGGACAGAGATCAGATGACTGTGATCGGAAAAGAAGATAGCATTTTAGACCATTTGACCACACTCTGTGCCCCCACTATTTTATGGACAATATATTTATATTCAGTTGCAAATACTAATGACACTCGCTATTATAATGTATTGTCATGGCTATTATTATTATTATTATTATTATTATTATTATTATTATTATTATTATTATTATTATCATTAGTTACTAATCGTAATAGTAGTATATATCTTCTATTTTAGGGTTACTCCACTCAACGGATGTATATCGCATCCCAAGGTAATCATCTTATCTATTTCATAGTTATTTTATTGTCTTTAATCAAAACAGTAAAGAATTAATTCGTCACATGTTCTTATTCTAATCTGCTTTATGGAACCAATGGTAGCAACATACATTATTATATTATATTATGTTAGACCCATTTTCGATCTATAGCCTATTTGTGTGGATAACCACCAAGAAAGATCGACCCTTGATGTGTGCTTTGTTGCTTGCACACAAAACTAATATTATTCCAACGATATGAGTTTAATTTAATAAAATTGATTGGAAAAAAGATACGAGTAAATGAAGTTAAAGATTTTATTTCGAGATTGATTGCAATATTCACGTAAAAAAGCCACAAACATTCTATATATCTGCGGACGATATACTAATAGATTTCAGACCAACTCTAAAAAGACTTATGATCTATGTAGATAGTTTGTACATGACACTTAAACTAACGACAATATTATTTAACGATACTGAATGAAGGAAAACTTGCAGAGATAAAATAAAAGTATAGAGCCATTTCGGTCTACGCAATGAAGTACCCATTATAGTCATTGCTAAGCTTCTAGTCGTGTGCTGAGAAAGAATAAACACGAAGTTTAATGCAAACCTCACATGCAACGAGGTACAATATGACGGACATAGGACAAACATTATAAACAGTACATGGGAGGAATATAAATTGGCTCTGGATTATCTGAACGATGGAGTTTGCCTTTATATAATATCTATGACATATAATGTATGGAACATATACTGAGTGTCACGTGTCAGATGATAAAAATACTAAACTGATGAATAACTAAATTGCATGTTGTACGTTACGATATTCCTACATAACATTAATACAGGGGCAACACCTGCCTTGTTATAGGCTGAGGATGTTGAGATTATAGAGAAGTTAGTTTTGAAATCATGTGTTTGCATTGATATCATATACTATCACGCATATTCACGCAATGTTGTAATAAGAATATTTTCTTAGGTACAACCAAACAGAACCTTAATGACTTCTGGCGAATGTTGTGGCAATATGACGTGGAAAAGATAGTTATGCTAACAGGATTGTTCGAAGGTGGAAAAGTACGTGTTATGACATTTTACTGATGCATACAATTATAATATTGTGTAAAGTTTGAAATGGATAATTTTTAGTTGCAATGGAAACAAAATTACTTTTTCAGTAACAATAATAATTTGCTAATAATATATCATAATTCATTTATTTTGTCTTCAATTAATATGTATTTTAAGTTTAACACGAATGTTATAAAGCTATGATTATTGAGTAACTTTAGACATAGAGGTGTCAAAACCTATTTCCCTTAATTGTTGACAAAGAGTTTTATTGTTCCTATAGCAACGAAGTGATCAACGGAAAATTATCAGTCGTACATAGTTTTTCTGAACATTATTCATTTTTGACATATATCAACATAATATTTTTCTTATGGAAATGTTTACTATTTTACAGCATAAATGCGAATTGTATTGGCCAGAGGAAGAAGGACAAACAAGTACATTTGGCAGTGTGTCAGTGACACTACTTGATACGGATTTGTTTGCTGACTACGTGATCCGTACACTAGAGATGACTGTGGTAATTATATATATATATATATATATATATATATATATATATATATATATATATATATATATATATATATATATATATATATATATATATACAGTAGATCATGCTTAAAATATATACGTACATGAAGGAAATACATATTTTTCCTAATAATATATTATAATTTGCACACAATTTAGTAAATGTTCATAGATCTGAAACTTTGTTTTTTCGTGAGGTAATAATATTTTGCTATAATAAAATTTAAAAGACGGTCCAATTCTGACATTGTGAATTTGTAAATGAATCATTTTAAATTCACACTGTTGTGTTGTTAAATCTAATTAAATAATTTAAATCACCCTTAAAGTCATATATTCATGATATTTCAGGGTAATAAATCAAAATGCCTGACCCAATTTCATTATACAGCTTGGCCTGATAAGGGGGTACCGAGAGCTACGTCTTCAGTTGTTTTATTTTGGAACCGAGTGAATAGAGTGCCAACTCATAAACCCATTGTCGTTCATTGCAGGTATTGTTTCTTGCATATCATTTTGCCAATAGAAAGTGTATAATTTATTGAGAACTATTGTTATCACTCGTATTTTTGCTCATTGATATATAGATTCGATTGAAGATTTTCTTATATTTTTATACACGTTAGGTTCCCGAACATTACAAATAACGCACATTTACACTATCATCAAAACCTTTGATGGTTTAGGTCACCTATGTAATATTTATATTTATTTAGATCGATATAGTCAGTACATACGTTTTGTTATAATGAGATTGCAGCCATATATTGTTACTATACATTCTTAATATTAATGCTGTATGTCCTAGTATAGTTTTTTGGGCATTAACCATTCTGTGTTTGATGGGTACATGAACTAATATTCTGACAAAATTAGAAAAGAAATGTGGATCCTTCAGGATTTGAAAAGTAGATGTATGTAATCATTCTTTCAAATTTCCATACTTCTGTATTGTGTATGTATTAATATAGTGCAGGAATCGGGCGAACTGGAACATATATTGCACTGGACATTCTAGTCAGCCAAGGAAGGGTGGAGGGCAATGTAAATGTGTCGGCATGCGTCTCTAACATACGGCGTCAAAGAGTCAATATGGTGCAAACAAAGGTAACATTTTCACCACAACGTTTATTGCAACGACGTTGTTTATTTTCTGAAGAAAAACCTCCAATCTACTTGTATGCTTATACATAAAGTTCATTGCAAGAAATGCAGAATATTTTGATTGCATTATAAATATTTGTTAAACTACAGCAAAAAATCAATTGTATTGGCAAATTAATATTCAATTTATTTTTATAAGATGTTAACGTAATATAAACTAAAATTTTGTTTCAATCTAAATTTAGTTATTTTTTAATAATGCTAATACAAATAAGAATAAATGATTATTCCATATCGAGCTAAAGAAAATCTGTCATGGAATAGTCATGTTATTATGATTAAATTCAACTGTCGTACTTAACACAGGAACAATATATTTTCATTCACGAAACACTGGTAGAAGCTTTGATGTTATCTGGAACAGCGACTACATCGGACAAGTTTCCAAAAGTCTTCCAGGAACTGCTGGAAGTTGATGAAAGTGGTAAACTTAAATTACAGCTTGAGTATGAGGTAACGTTATGTTTATTCCATTAATTACTCACCATGCGTCTGAACATTCGCACTTCAAACGCTATGTTTGTAATCACATTTATCTGACATACACAATGGCATTATAGACATAACAATGTCCTTCTTTCAAGATCAACGATAATAACACTAGTATAGTCTCCTTTACTCCTCATTTACATCACAATTTTTTCATATGATTAAATAATAAAAAGGAGTATAAGTGACTGCAGAGTTTAAAGTTAGATGATTTCATATTATCTGGTTTGTAGTTTGTTCTACTGACCATGTACCATCAACTTCATACTGATTTTCAGAGATTACAGCATGAAGATGTAAACCATGAAACAGTGTATGCATCCATCTCAACCGAGAATGTTTTAGACGAAACGGAATCACAACAAGATGAGTTTGCTGATGCAAAGAAACCTGAAAATAAAGCTAAAAATAGATATGACAACATATTGCCAGGTAAAGACTTGCAAATATCAGCATCACATTTTTTTGAGTATAATTTACTATTTTCTCTCGTTTGAATAAATTATATTCAGTTGGTTATGTCATTAATTCGTTACATTACTAAATTTCTCTTTACATTTTCTTACAAGATATTGAAATATATAGTCAGATTAAATGTTCATTGAAATTTCAAACTGTAAAACTGCACACCTGAGAAAAATTGTGTTTAAAATGGTGAGAAATTCCTAAATTGCTGGAGTTTCTCAAACCACAACGCTGTGAGTAATTTGCGTGAGAATCGAAAGGAGTTATGGCTATTTTAAAGCGTGATCACTGTTACATGTAGTAGCAAAAACAATCATTGTTCTAATCCATGCTGTACAGAACGCTTTAAGCTTATTTACATAAGGGAGAATATGTTATACTGTCATATTCAGGGATAACGTCTGCCAGAGTTATTTTGCCTGAATTCTAATCTCAAGTATTAGTATCGATGAGGTACAAAAATCGCACAGTTGGAAATCATAATTTACATTTTCCATAAGGTGAAACCATTTCATTTCAAAGCAATATTATGATACCGTATTATAGAGATAACGATAATACGCTCCATTGAGAATAGATGAAGCGGAGAAATGACTACAATCTATCATGACATTGCTATAGTTACGGAAATCGTTCACTTCTTCAAAAAATTGATACGGGTTCTGATATTTCTTACATAGTTATTCTGCCGATAGAACGTCTTGCAGCTCTGGTTAGAAAATACATCGTGAAAGATGTATATAAATTAACAAGGGCTCAATGTTCGAACGGTAACCTTACTTTAAATATTACGTAAATGCCAGGAAACGAAGGTACACTAAATCGACGCTGTTAGGAATAGACAAGAGTCTAGTTCCTAACCTAACTTGTCATCTAATTTCTGGTAATTCAGTAGTATCGCATGCTATATTTAATACAGAAGTTAAATAATACACGTTCGTCAATTTAATTTATTTCAACTTTTCCTTTATTATACTATACAGATATAACAGATATATATATATATATATATATATATATATATATATATATATATATATATATATATATATATATATATATATACATACATACATACATACATACATACATACATACATACATACTGTATCAGAGGTGAAACGTGTTCGGAGCCCGTTTCACTCTTCCATTTACTGTTTAGTTTAATTTTCTGATTCTGTATTTCCTGGATGATATATATGAACGAATATCGAATATAAAACTTTATTTTGCGTGGAAATATACTTTAGGAATAACGAATATGAAGAACAATTCATATGTTCTGTTTCAGCTGACCGACACAGAGTTTTTCTTCATACGTCATTTCCGGGCAGGAATGATTATATCAACGCTGTTGTGTTGCCAGTTAGTAAATTCCTTTATTGTAAAATTACAAGCATCTCAATGAAACATTATAAGATGAAATATTGAACAGTGTCATTTGAATACATTGATATCACGCCGGTGGCGATAAAACAGTCATCGCCACTTGAAAATATAAATCCTGTAGCTACATTTGTTTCCATTGAGGAAATAAATCCACCATTATGTACGTTATTCATAATTATATTTCCATATTAAGACCTATTGCATATGTTTTCTTTTACGTAGTCTTCTTGTTCGTCTACATTTCTCACTCTGCCTCAGATGGAAGCTCTGAAAAGGTGCCATACAAATTTTGAAAACAAACCTGATATACCAAATAGTCTTTTACTATTAACTTGTATAAAATAGTTTTTCACAATAATCATGCAAAGATGTGCATGACTTTTCATTTTGTACACGGTGCCACATGTACATTACAACTATAACACAATAAAAAGTAAACATTGTTATGGAAAGTCTGTTGATTAAATATTCTACACTTATTGTTGTATTTCCAATTTTAGACTCTTATTAAACTCATAAGCATGCTTAGAAACAAAGTAGAAATACTGCGTAGATGAGGTTTGATTGCAATTTCATTAATTTAATTGACTAACGGTATTTAGGTGCAGGTCACGTGCCAATGTACACTGCAAACTTACCGCAACTACATAATTCACACTTTAATGCAGAAATAAAGATAAGGAACACATGCCCTTTCAGCCAGCCTCACAAATATTATTATCTTTTGTTTTAAACTTGATACACTTTAAATTCTGTCAGACGTTTTACAAAGTAATCGTGTCGTGCGTGCAAGAAGTAACCAAGCACAAATATCGTTCACATGCCCGATATTCAATCGATAAAACTAATTGTCCACTTGCTAATTTAAATATAATATACTCTTGAATAGATTTCCAACTGATGAACCAACCACTGATAGATTGTGTTGTGAATTGTGACTACTTGATCAGTGTTTATTAACACCCATTCATTATTTCAGAGCCATCGAAAGAGACAAGGCTTCATTTTAACTCAGATGCCTCTTATGGGCACGGTAACTGACTTCTGGAGGATGATAAATGATCTAGAAGTCAGAACAATTGTCATGCTCAACTGTGAAACCTCCAAAGCTCATGATGTAAGTTTAAAAGTTTCAAGTATAGTCTTTAGGTAAGATAGACAAACGAAACATGGTTTAGTTTTGACTGCCTACTGTAATCCCAGGTGATCAATATAAAAAGGGGTTACTCGTGAGTTGCAAATACAATTTGATAAATACAGCGTAAATAATTTGATATAACAATACGGCACAGTTATCTATAAGACATACACTGAAAATCTTTCACTTTCATCGACAAGGAATACAAATGCTTAATGCATCAGGAGCTGATGACTGATTTTATTTTTCTTTCGTTCATAATCATGTTGTTAGCTACTAAATATGTTCGTAGTATGTATCATTAAATTTCGACTAAATGTTTGAGAAACATTTCATGTGTCATATGTCTATTAGGATAGTAACTAGCCAAGATTGTAATCATTTACACGCATATAAACCTGTCCAGCATGAACAAAATATATTTAAGAAAAAGCGAAACTCACTTAAATGCAATATACAGTGTATTTATGCTGGTAGTTTTAACACAATGACGGGGCAAAAATATAATTTGTTTAGGTCGTGGAGAATAAATGGAGGTGTGTGTATAACTTTTTTCTCAAATGCAGTTTTAGTCGTTGAATTCAACTGCATATCCTTGATAATGTATTAATGAATATTAATAATGGTCAAATACAATACAACCGCTAATTATGATGATGGCCACTAATAAACACGGTGTAAACATTAGTGCCTTATTTCTTTACTATATTTTTAAGGCACATTTGATAATAACAAAAATCATCCAGTATATCCGGGCCAGGTTAGGTCATGTGGACATTGATCAAACATTTCAGAACTGCCCCCGACATTCTGCCTAATGGCATACACGAACATACTTATATGTGTCTATTTACTCAATACCTGTAAACTACCCAATAAACGTGTACAAGAATAAATTATGGTCATATTTCAAGCGAAAATTGACTTAACGTTTATGTGTATTTGCTGTCTTGTAGCAAGTGGAGAGTGAAAACCCGGTACTGAATATATAGAATACATAAACAAACTAGTATATGGTTATACACAATCTCACGTCAACCAAAAACGTTGTATTTCACATTAGTATCTTTTTTTGCGAAACAATGTTTACGATTAAGAAACAACCCTATCTTTCAGATTGGCGTTTACTGGCCTAAAAGAGATGATGCACGGTATGGACCGTTCTGTGTTCGCCTTGCAAAACAAGAGGAAGGAAGGAACTACATTCAGCGGACACTATCTTTCTCCGTTACTGGGGTAAACACATCATTAAGCACTAGAACGTGTATACAGATGCTTAAAGAAGGACGGACAATGATAAGGATAAACAGAAATTAGTTTATTACTACTCAAGCAAGTAATAATTTCCGAAATGGTGCGAAATAATCAAAAACCTTCTTTAGTACAAGTGATGGCTTGCAGTTACAAAAATATACACTCATCTCACAAGTACTGACATATTCTTGCTTTATCCATGTTTAACGTTTAAGTGAATTTACAATCAGAGTTAAAAGAATGGAAGAATAAAATAAGAACTGAAGAAATCTGTATCCATAGAGGAAACATTATGTTTCTTTTTCATGACTTCAACCCAACAGAGTTCTATGACTCACAATGAACCAAATTATTTTAAATTAAAACGACGCTGGGTCAAGTAAAGGGAATCCTGTGTGGCCATAAATCAACACCATCTACCGAATTCCCCGTATAATATGTACACAGGTAACGTTATTGACGGAGATGTAGAAAAAGCATTTTAAGACAATGGTTTTGTTTTGTTTTGAAGATTGACGACACAGTAGTAAAAGTTGGCTGTTTAGGGCCGAGGCAATTGGAGTAGTATGTTTGCCCAAGAATAAACTATTGTAACTGATCCAAGGTGGTTTGATGAAAGAATAAGGACCCGCTCCTTCTTAGTCGTGAGTCTGGTACTTTAACCCTTGAGTAACTGCAACTTCCTCAAGGGAATGGTTAAACAGGATAATATACAAGTGTTATATTACTACTACTTAAATAATAATAATAATAATACACTAAGGAAATAGAGATTATTTATAGTATTATAAAATTGATTATGTCTATTAAGCTGAATACTGGCTGATGTTCTAAAAAGACTGAATTTAGAAGGTTAGACGTTTGCATTTAAGCCAATCTCCCCAATGAGTAGTAATTCTGCGTTTGTTCCGTATCGATCCATCAAAAGTAAGATGCGATTGTTAACATCTCGATATACAAGGTAGTTCCTCATAGTTGCTGGTATACGGTAAGAAATACAAAATCTTCCTCAGTTATGCCTTTTAGACTTTCTTGTTTAAGTTATTAAACTGAGTGTTTTTAGTATAATGGAATTACATTCGTGCATATTTTGCAGATGCAACGTATTTATATCAATTTAAATTCGCATAACAGAAAATGTCACAAGAATGTACAATATCTAGCAAATAATGTAACTTCTACTGCGTTAACTATTGCTTATCAAAGATATTTAACATTGACATTACAATTTTATTCTCAGGTAGAACATGAACGGTTCGTAAATCAGTTTCAATGTACAAATTGGCCTGAGCATGTTGACGCACCAGAAAGTACTGCTGCATTCCTAGATTTTCTTGATATCATTGGATCATGGCAAAACGAAGACAAACCAATCATTGTGCATTGTCTGTAAGTTTGCATTGTTTACATCAAAGGAACTTTCCTTATTTTATCATATTCAAATGACACATGCATTTGTTTTGGCAACCATTTGTATATACGAAATGATCATTCAGTCTTTCACTGAGATTACCAATCTTGCTATATATCATTTAAGTGCAGACGTCAGTCGGTCTGTCTATCGCGTTATGCGTTTTGGAGGCATATACACACATCGTAAGTTATATCGTAATTAGGCAGCGATTGTACAGTACCTCAACCAAGACACAAACCTATAGCCGATCTTGACCTACGCTGCTTGTAATAAAACAACACCCATTATATTTCAACACCTATGTCCTCAGTCACATTGGCTACTTGGTTCACAAAATAAGGATTGCTTAAGGCATCACGAAACACGTTGGTCTCATATGTTTTACACTTTGCTTGAAGAGAATTAAAAAAAGGATGGATGTACAAAATGAATAATGTACTTTATAAACGTCCTAGCAAAACTGGTGATAATTTTATGCAGTATATAAACGTGGATATTATATTACGATGATGTTCATAGTGCCAACACTAAGTCGAACCTCCGTTCGCCCCAATCACCATACACACATACACATTCCACGCACTCATAAAGATTCAATTTAACTGAAATTTGTTATGCACTATCTAATATTCATTACATGTATACTTTCCTGTCTAGAAATGGTGCAGAGAGGAGTGGATTGTATTGTGTGATATCCACTGTGATAGAAAGGCTTAAACTGGAAAAAGACGTAGCAATTACGCAGACCATCAAACGGATGCGAGCATTTCGTCATCAGATCATACCAAACTATGTAAGTGTACTTGACTTAATTTCCATTGAGTTTTTGGTGTGAATCTTAACTTGTACACATCATAAAAATATATATTCTCCATGTCATTGTGTTTAATATACCACTTGTTCTAAATACGGTTGGTTCAAATAAGCAAATGAAAACTCAGAGAATAATTATTGTGCAGTATTCTTAAAAGAATACTGCTGTGACTGGAATTTTCCCAGCCCCACGTTCCGCCTGAACGTTTCTGTATTTAGGGGCTATTCTTAGTATTTAAATATTACTGAAAAATAGCTTAACATGTTATTAAGTTTACAAACGTGATCTAATATTTCGAATGATGGAACGATGATGAATAAAATAAAGATCTGGCATAATACATTGTAAATAGAAATATACATGTGGAGAATATCCTTGAAAAAAACATACCTTGATTATATTCAAGATTTGCTATAAATAATATTTATTATTATTATAATTGTTTTTGTTATTTGTTTAGGAGCAGTTCCGGTTTTGCCATGAATGCATCATAGAGTATATGAAGACTTTTGAAACATACACAAGCTGTTAGTTTAATGTGAAATATTGTTGCTGCTTTATCTCTGGAATATTATATTAACCTAGATTTATCCAGAATATGCTTTCATTTTATTTTTCACTTGTGTTGATAGTTTAATACATTTAACGTAATTAATTTCCTACCAACTGAAAATGAAAAGCTATTTTGCAAATGCTTACTTTAATAAAAAAAACTTCAGCAATGATAGATGTTACTAGTGTTATAGGTGTACCTGCGTTAATCCAACCTATTTTATCAAAAAACTTTATAAAACGCTTGTTGCCTTTTATATTTAGTCAAAATGGAAATTGCTCTGTTATTCACAATTTATAATTATGTACTTCAATTAAAATATTAATTTGAATCCGCATAATCAGTCACCTCAATATACATGTTTGCTTTATGATATATTTGAATATACTCATAATTAATATTTCTTTTTCATAATGCCAACAAGTAGTGTGTGATTTCTTTCTAAGTTTCTTATTTTTAGCTTTTAATTAGTGGAAACATTGCATAATTTAATGCGTGTTAAATGTTTGGGCCAAAATATGACATAAACCTTTTCATATTACACTGCGAACAATAGATCAAGAGAGTGAACACGTATCGTAGTATCTTATGCGCATACATGAACTATCAAAGACGTGTATATTTGTATTGGGTGTATACGCGTCGTTAAATATATAAAGAATCTTATCATGGTATGAATAAGTATTATCTGACTCGGTTTAATTATCTAGTAATACTGAGTCCATTATTTTTCACATTTTTAACGTTTAAATAGTTACATTTTGATACAATGAAGATGCAAAATTATAATCAATGACTTGCAAGTCTTTACTAAGACTTTAAAACATGAACATGTATTTCGACGTTAACTTTATTATCGGAGTGGTATGTGTCAAACATGTACTGCATTGTGTTGTATTTAATGAGATTACGAAGAACTTGAATGTCAAAGCATGCAACTGTACCCCGTACAGCAGACATTAGATATCGTCAAATATGCATCTTAAATAGAGCTTTTTTCGAGGAATTAGTAGTATTGAAATGAGGAAGAATGCATATGAATAAATGCCGATATGTAGGTATATCGTGTTCGACGACATCTCATCGATTCAAAATAAGTAGTCTTCAACAGGTCGTGAAATTAAATGAGTTGTATTATTAATGTGAATTTGTGTTACACCAATACCTATTCTGATCATATTGGCCAATATTACCTCGAGAAAAAATTAAATTTAAGCAGATAGTAGTTTGCAAGTAGAGTATACACATGAATTTATTAAAAGAGGACTTTTGTGCCTATCTTAGGCTTCTGTAAGGTATTGCGGTTCTTTTGAAATTGTTGTGCATTTCTATTGAGATGTTTCTCATTTCTCATAATACAAATTTGAACCAGGTATAAAACGGAATGCACTCAATTATATATCAACTTGATCAATAACTCGATACTGTGATATATGTGGTGAAGAGGTCCATCTACCAATACATTGAACATCATAATAACTGAATAACTGAATTGTAACTTTGTCTAAATAGATCTAGAGAGTACAACTATATTATGTGTCTATATATGACCATTTTATTATATCTCTATGTTAATAAATATGTGCTATCAATTAATCAACACGTGAAATGTGAGACTACCGTTTAAATATTTTGTTCACTGTGGTCATCGTGTCTTGATCAAGGTTGATATTTGAAAAAATATTCATATTTGTGCATTGAAATATAACTATAATTGTATTAAATTGTTAAAGTGCTATATATTCTTTGTGATAATTTATGATAAGTTTTGAAAATCATTTAAATGATGCCATACTAAAACCACATGTTCATAAAATGGTCTCTCAGTGATATCGGCGACAAAGAAGTGAGATCACTGCAATTGTGCCCATAGTACAATTTGAACCAACGTAGAAAATGAAGTGCACAGTCGCGATGTAATACTTCATAATATAAGTCACCTTTGTCAGTATGAAGCATTATACATTAGCCAGTATTCTTTCTTAACCAGCATCTAAAGCCTGGGGTCACATGGTCCTATAAATTGTGCTTTTATCGCTGAGATATCTAGTTTACCATTTGTACTTTTGCATGTTTGCCTACCTGTATCTGTCATATAACCCTTTATTTCATAAATTTAAGGTATATTCAAGCATATATGTTTATGCGTAGATCTTATTCCTAAACATATCTCTATTGTTTTTATGACTTTCTGAAAAACACATCATATGTAGTGAATGAAAACTGTTATGTTTGCTTCACAGATAATTCAGTATTCGCCGTGGCTTGCATTCAATAAATATTATATTTAATTTATGTGTTGACCTATTACTTTCTACGAAATCGATAACTAATAATACTTACAATAAACGTAACCACGTATCCTTGCTAAATTTGCCAACAAACTCTTAGGTGCAATGGATTATCAACTATCATATTGCCCATCAACTGTATGTTATAGGATGTGTTTTGTGAGTATGTGTATATGTGAGAGAGATTGTGTATTTGTACGTGTGCTTATCCATGAAACTCTTCTGGTCAATAACCGTATTTTATTTAATTTCCTTTGACTGTATCCTCTCCTGACTAATAGTGATTGATACAATTCACTTCTTGATAACACTATACAGAATTGTCCTTCTTTTAATTGTTTTGATAAAAAAATACATGTGCTACGATTAGGGCCACACTTGAGCCCACTTGTTGATTTAATTTCATCTATGAGAGTAGTGCAAGTTTACAATCATGTAAACATGTTTACAATACGTAGGTTACATAAGCATGTGCTACAGTTTAGTTTACTGCATATAATATATATCGATGAAAATGATTTGCGTGTCTCTGTGTCTTTGCACACTAGTTATTGCAAAAATCCTAATCATATAGTGAAAATAATGTTTGTATTCGCTATATTTGTAGATTGCAGTACATGCATCGGACTAAATGTAGCATTGTCTCATTACCGTCGTCTCTGGGGCATACTACATGAAACTGGTGGACTATATTGGTCTATGGAATTTTAAATTTTCAGCTGAGTCCTTGGAGTTATCCACTAAAACTTTACAAAAGGACTGGTCACTGTGACCTTAATGGACTTACACATCTCTTTTAGTTCAGTATCACTTGTTATATAAATTTAGCATTACAGTTTGAACACATGGGGTTTATGGACATTTAACGTTCCGGTTTGGAAGGCATGATATATACATGAGGTTAACATTATGGATGTCAAGATGCAGTTGTAATTATTTAACATAATGAATACATGACGTCGATTATGAGAATATAAGGTCAACATTTGCTTCACTCTGATTCATTAACGAACAATTGCAATTAACAGTCCACTAGAATCACAATATAAATTTAACATGAGGACAGAAAAATGGATAGACTGAAATAATGATCAACAAATGACCATATGACTTCCTCGTAAATACTGTAATCCTTTCTTCCTGAACTATTCTATAATAATCCTTATCATATCGTCTTGCCGGTAACATTGTCGTTGTACAATTTTATAACCCAAATACAACAATTATATTATAAAATCTAAAAAACAGTCACTCGAGTCAGATACGAGACAGATACATAGTGTCATATTAAAAACGAAATCAGAACCTTTAAATTAGACTGCATGATAGTGTACCGTACAAAGATTGTGAGGGTGTTTCGTTTACCTTAACGGTACACTTTTCTATCACATTGTTGTTTAAAGAAAACGATAGTAGGCACAGACAATGTTTTAACTATAACGATTGAATATATATATATATATATATATATATATATATATATATATATATATATATATATATATATATATATATATATATATATATATATATATATATATATATATACAGGCCTTGAATTTAACAAAAATTTCCTGGTAGCCAGACGGACTATATATACTGAGAAAGTTACTAGCCCTGCCAAACATTTACTAGCCCTGTCCCCAAAACAATGTCACACACTCGTATTGACATTAACAACAATTTTATTTCATAAAAGGCCTTATCATATAACATGTAGAAGTACAGAAGTATAAATTCTACTTTAAATCATCAATAAATTAATTCAACTTTTGCTTTTTTCTGGAGGCTGAACACCTTCTATAAAACGCCACATTTTTCCTGTCTTATAAGGCGGGAATTGTGCCTCGTTTTAAAATATGAGATGTTACAGTATAACTGACGCGAATTATATGAAGTAAGAAAAGGAATGACACAGTGTCCTTTATATAAAAAAGTCCGAGCAAGAAATTTAAAAACACGTGCCTTTGCCCCCCCCCCCCCTTCTATCAATTGGCTTCTCCTTAATAAAGACTTGACTTCAGCGGATGTTCTGCACAATCAAAGCAGTGGCTAAAGTAAACACTGTCATAAAATGTTAACATCAAAAGATAATGTTAGTTTCAACTTGGAAAATGTGTGCTCTCATCAAACGAAGCCATCTGTCTCTGCGCGTTGTATTTAACTAGGGTGCTCGACGCGAGCTTGATGTGAATAAAAAAGAAAACATTTATTTAAGTCCAGAACGTAATATATTTCACTCAAACAAAGATTATATAATATTCTAATACGCACTTACGAAACAAAATCACAAATTGCTAAATCACGAAAAGAGGGGTGGAGTTAGGTAATTGTTTTATATCATATACTACTAGCATGAATCGGACGAGAATCAATCATTTCGTTTCAAGTTTTGATGTTGTTTGCTTCTTCACTAGTCACTTTGTGACCTTGACATCAACTATCAATTAAAAGTAATGAAGGCACATGTTTGCCTGGTTGTCAATAACATTGAATGACGATCAGGATATATGCCAACATTATTAGTTTACCATAAAAAAAATCATTTCTAGTGAATACCTTTTCATTACAATAGCAAGTGATGGAAAAAACAATTTAAAACGGAAAATAATATTAAATGAAAACAAATATACTGGTATATCAAATCAAATACATATATCGGTACACTTATGAAAATGATATTGTAATGGCTCATTTAAAGCTCAGTATCCAATGAACTACAGCTATGATGTGGAGATATTAACCTATGCAAAAATCATAATACATGATTAATACATACGATATTCTTTTATTTGCTGACTAGATTTGTATTTTGTGTTTTCTTTTGTTTTCTTACGCATTGTTCGTGTTAGAATAATCTGATAGTATCAACCAATACAATTACTGCATAGTCCACATGTCGGAGTTGACTGGTCTGGGTTAAGGTTTTCATATATACCATGACCGTTTCGATATTTATGGCAAATTATATGAATCGTATTTTATTATTAATCATGATATTGTGCCGAAAGTGTTTGTGTGACATAATATTGATGCGCAGCAAGATGTTTTAAAGTTTACGTTAAAATTGTAATTTTGTAGTCCTGTTACCAACTAACTATCATCAGTTATAATTAAATGATTATCGGTTCTTTTATCATCGTAAATACCAGATATATCGCTATTACCTAAGTGTTCATTGTTTCTTATGATTGGTTAAGGGCTAATGGTAAAACGAATTTGCATAAAGTGTGAATGGATCTGACATAGCAAAACGTAACGTATAGTACATATGAGTTTACCGTTAAATATTAGCAACTTATAAAACATGTGATTTGAATGTTCAGGATCAATGCCTTGTATGCAAAATATATTTATATGAACAAAAGTAGGCAATTTAATATTGTACTTTACGCGCAATAGATCACGGCATTGGGATATTATTGAACTATGGAATTTTAATTGTATTGTTGCATGAGGACTAATCAAGATCAAAGATCATTACATTCTTCATTTACAACTGAATTATGCGTACAATGCACAAGGCAAATATCACGATGCACGATAATGGGGGCTACACATTGTTATTATTCCTGTCAATCCGGTACATTGAATGATATTCATATTACAAAGATACGTCTACCCCGATGGCTATGAAACTTTCAAGAGTGAAGGTACAATGTTGTCTGTATTGAAAATAACAAAGATATAAAAATATTTTATAAAACATTCCTGAAATGACATGCTTTTCAACATTATAATTCTTTTCAATTCAACTTTCACCACATGTAATAATCTGCCAAATGATTGTCATTAGCTACTTATTCAAAATAAATCTTATATGTAAGCAAGAATAGGATGTATATTCAATATTGCATGTGTGCCAAATTTTCTAGTTGTGTCATGGATTGCTTGTGTGTGAGATGTCGTCTAACGCAAAAGAGGAGTGTGCGTCAAATTAAGAAACAAGACAATCCTTGACAAACAGGACATGTAGATAGAATAGCTGCTTATAACTTTTGCTCAAGTTGTATTCAAAATACACTTCTCCTTGCAAATACATTTAATAGTCAACTGTGTCAGTTTCACGACTTCTTCGCTACATACATGCTCAATATTCCTATCCACTGCTTCAAAGAATGTGAATCAAAAGGTGTCAAAATGTTTTTTTTAATTTTTTTAATGTCCTTTATGGTCTAATACGTGGTCAGGTAAGCTTATCAGTAGTTTGTTGTTGATGTTGTTGCTGTTGTTATTGTAGAATGTAGAGTCATAGATTTTTGCACAATATAGACTATACATGTCGTTTTTATTAATGGTGGAGAAACAACCCTTGAAAACCACGAAATGAACCCAAGACCTACGAGAAGCAATTGGCAAGCTTTCTCACATAACTACATTGACCGAACCTTTGCACACTCAGACAGAGGTGAGACGGCAGTTAACCGGAACAGTGAGCATATTTTACCACACGGCCACTCGGGGCCGCTGGTAGTTAAGCGTGTTGGTGATTTTATAATCGAAAATCGTTTAAATGTTGACATCTCAAATGTTACAATGGTTTTGATTATGTCAATATAAACACACAATATTGCAGTCACATTGTTAAGAAAGTTGGTTAAGATCACTGAAAACGGAACACTTTATGTAACTGCCAATGTTACGCGGCTGTGGGATGCTGAATCGAGCTTTTGGGGCATTTGTAAAGGCTTATCTTCAAATCCGAAAAGGTCACAATGACCTACATAGAATGTTATACACGTTACAAAATGGCTCAATACGTTCACAGCTACCTTCTCCGCTTACGCATCTTGCGTGCTGTTAAGTAATGTTCGAAGCGGGTGGGTAAATCAATCTTTTTGAGCGTTTCTATTGCCCTATTTCCAAAATCGATGCCTTTCAACTGTTGAGATATTGTATTGAAAACACCGATTGCGAAATCGTGCGCTACGGCATCACGATGACACCCTCTAATTTGTAGGGGTGTCCTCATCTTGAGACATTACCTATTGATCTTTCCGGTCATCTTAAACCTACACGAGTGGCACTCCAGAAATACGAAATTTATTCACCACCAGCAGCGTTAAGTCCGCGTGATTGAACTAAAATACTTAATGAATCTACTAAGAAACGTATTGTTGCTATGTGGGACAATACCAAAATATTTGGATGGTGTCGTTGAGTTCAATATGTAAATACCGAATATATTTATAGTATCAAAGCTGCCGATCGGGTTAATGCTGTGTATCGCGATGGTATTAATGTTCATCAAGTCGTATCTAAGGAAGATAAAAATAGTTTATTAAATCTGTAACAAAGCAGTAATAGGACGTTTTTCATAAGTATCACAGGAATGGAGACAAATGTGAATAAATGAAGCTTTAGCTTTAAAAAAGCGGCGGATTAAAGGAGAAACTAAACTCAGGAAAATATACTAAACTGATAAAAGGATAAGCTGTGTCGAATGTGATCAATGGGCCCACTTTTGAACAACAAACATTTTCGCTTCGCTAATCCTGAGGAAAACATTGGAGAGAGTCTAATCCGTGATTTTCTTCTACATCATTGTCGTAAAAAACAACGTGGTAATTTAAAATCTAAATGGCAGGAGATTCAGTATAAAGTTTATCCCAATATGTTAATAGACTATAAAATCTGATTGGTAGAAGATGAGCCGGCATTATTTGATCTGTGATCTTGAATAAATCAGCGTTAATGAACAAAGACATCTATCTGGCACTTATCGGTGAAATTATTGATGATATCAATAGTGTTTGACGACGATGACACAATTAGATTGGTAATAGGAAAATAACATGATTATACCACAATGCCCATCGTGGACCCGTCATGGTCAGGGTTATAAATTCAAGATTACCAAGATATAATGTTTTTTTACTGAGTTGTGATTGCCGATATTGTTCAAGGTCTATTGAGAACGGTTGCCCAAAAATCAATTCCGATTGCAAAATAATTATAAATGAGAGCCATCAAAGTAGTTCATGGTAAAGCTATTGGCGCCGTTAGAAAGGTTGCTGATAGAGCATCCCGGAGGTCAGAGACACACGTAAACGATTATGACAACGAAAACCGCAGCCAGTCAAGATGCCTGCACTTAAGTGATGTCAGCAAGTGTAAATAAAAAAATACATTAAGGTGCAAACGAAAGACAAAAATAATTAGCTGTTATGCTGTCTTCCACTGAATTTCGTCTGACAAAACAACAAGCTGCTGAGATATAAAATATGGCCGCAAATATGATATCAGTAAATAGGCTTACTCGACGTCGTTGTAAACAACAGTTAATATAATAAAACGTTCAAGCATATATCTACATCCGTATTTGCATACAGATATGACTCAGTGCGTAATTATCAATATTATTATTTCGATCCGTATGAACTTGACACATGTCGACAAATACAATACAACCAGGTGTTGCCTGTCAATGCATTAACTAAGATCGGAGCAGATAACACAGGATGTGAAACTAGAGATCGAGTTGGTTTTCTTAACAATGGTGTTATGGTGCTATGTAACAGCGCCATATACACGATTGGAAATAATACTGAATCATATATCGAAAATGTTGACGTTGATACGACGATAATGGGTCAAGTAACATCTTCCGCTGAGTATTGTTGGTCCGCTGGTCCGTCAATGATAATCGACAAAGATATCACTGACCAGCAAGTACATAACTATCGCAACATAACAATGAGTGCTGCTGGGGACGTAAAAGCATAGATAAAGGGAAATTGTGACCAGGGATTTTCAGCACGTCGATCTATCTTGAAGGGTGAGTAAGAAATTTCATGCCTAATTCCACTGTCACATATTTTTGTATTTTGTTGAAATGTTAGTAACATTAGTTTCGTTTTAAATACACAGTAATACTTGTTAGAAAAGCCACCTACAACGATGCAATATGCTGGTAATGTGAAACTGACAAGGATTTCGTTGTGGAAGCCAACGTTGGTACAATCGCTGATGGAAGAGTAACGGCTGCCATCGTTTGTGGATAGTGGCATCCAATAGAGGCTGTCATGGTTGATAGTGACAACATACATTATTGCAAGTTATATTGCTTGTTTATTCACATTGCAGATAACATCACATCAAGGACATTAAGCTTTAACACATATATTTATTATGCTTCATGATAACACCCGGGTAGATTTACAGACGCAAAACCCAGTGATGCTTAATATGCTCGGGGTTAGTGAAGTTTCTCTGAGAATAAACGGGCATCAAGAACCATATGAAGAACTCTTATCAATTAGGGACATTCAAAATGAAAGGTAAGTGACGGGACCAACGACTGCTAGGAACGAGGCATGGTCAAGGTTTGCGATAATCAGGAACGTTTTACTAAGCACAAGTCGCATATGCAACTTTGATTTACTTGATGCTGCCTGGCGATTATGAAACAAAACTTTAGAGGAGTTTTTATATTCGATAAATGACCAGAACAACACAATTGCGTTGAAACTGATATCATTAATCTCGATGAAAGTTCCTGTCCAAGTACGCTCTGAGTTGTATAAAGTTAGTGCCACAGGTAGTCTTGTTTAGTTTGATATTTACGTATTAGCGCCACCACAAGAATTTTAAAATACATAAGTAGATGTTCTAGTAACAATGCGATCAACATTGCAAACGCAGCCTGTAACAGATCCACCTATATGCGGTCCAGAAGCACTTGCTGTACTTAGCGCTGTATCGAGATCATATGCATCGACGCACAGAAGTCGTACATACATATGCCGCTATGTAGATTCAAGGGTAAACCTGGTCCTGAGACGCTTATTTATCACTGCACGTAACGAAAGATGATCGCGCTAAACCTGTTAGTTTCGTCGTGGTTAGCAAGGACGACGTTGCTGTTTTTCAGAACAAAAATGGAAGGTTAAGGACGAGAAATATCATGTGGATCAGTATTATGAAGCAAGTTTCAGGTTTGATCCATTGTACTATCGTAATATTTATGTATGGTGTCAAGACTCAGGAGTCTATGACTCACAGCAATCAGATATGAGATCAATAAACGTGTGGCTAATACCGCCAATACGATGACTGGTGACCTCGACATGAACTAAAATATAACTAATCTTCTGACGAATACGTCGCAACAAAAGAAATACGTCGACGACAATGACACCTCAATTAATAATGAATTAAACTCCCCGCGATCTTAGTATGATTCTCATCTAACCATAGGTTTACATCTTCGACGTAATGTTCAGAAACTTGATAAAAGCACCGTGTGCATTGGATAGTTTGAAACGGGTATAATTCATACGACCCATATCATCAACGCTGTATATGCGGTGGATTCCGGATACCAACATGGCCAAAATAAAATAAACAAATCAAACATACAACTATGTACGACACATCTTTGCGTCATTCAGCAAATGAATGTTTTCGAACCGTGTCAGTCTTTCTAAGTAAAAATTCCGAAGATTCAGACTGCACAAAATTAAATTCGGCGATGCGGTAGTTGTGCCTTGAATGTGTAACGCAAAAGCCTAATTAATTACTTAGTATAGATAATGACTGTTACACTGTACTTAAGATACAATAAAGCATGTGCGTGGCAGACACAGTTAAACAAAACATAATCTATGAGCATATGACAAATCATACAAATATAGCAGATGCTTGCGTCGTCATCGACAATGATGTGTTTGCGGTGTCCGCATTAGTGACTGCAACAACAACTTTAACAAATAAATTATCCGCTTCATATATGATAGAATTCATAGTTGGAATTGGCGTTGCTATATTCATCGTAGTTGCTTGCATTCGTAAAAACACTTTCAACATCTGCGAGTAGTGAAGTACATTAGCAAACAGAAATACAGTATACGGCACCTCTTCCACATGATTTCTGTCACGATACATGTAAAATGAGCCAACGTAAGCGTCACCATTCAAAATCAACGTCTGATTCCGCTGTTGACGTACATCAAAGCTGTGTTAGGATGGCCTCTGGTCAGTCTCCCACAGCCACAACGATAACCACGACTGTCTGATATTTTATCATATAAGCACAAATTTGTAAACCTTCCAGAGCATCGGTGACGTTTTGAATGTCGATATGATGTCAAAATGATGGCAGAACCAGAAATATAGATGAGGAATATGCGGTAAATATCTGCATGAGAAAACATAGCAAATATAATAGCGCAATGATATAAAAATACACAGCGCAATCTGAGAGCCGTATTTAAGCAATATACTTGAATGTCTGAGTGATAATCTTAAACTAAAAACCTTTGCGACAGTACATCTGGAGTCGGTGAGATATGATGCAGAATCATACGGAAAATATTTAATAGAAACGGCATTCAGATGAAACGCTAGGCTGAAGATGTGGCAAACAATCAAAGGTTGAGAACTGTAAAATCAACGAAGCCCAACTGTTGACTCTCAAACTACTTTGGTTGACAACATGTAGCGGGGTCTCAATAACATAATTGAAAACATTTTAAGAATGGTCAATGCCGCATGGAGGAAGAATAAACCGCCACAAAATATTCCCAAACGAAACAGCGTTCCAAGTGTTAGAGGTCGTTATATATCACAGGGTGTAGTTAATATTATGTATACTAGTTCTGCAAATCTTGTCTGTGACACCGTGCTTACTAAACATAAGGATGAGAGGGGTGCTTTTCAAGTGATCTCACGAAGCACATCACGAATATGTTATTTATAGCTTTTCTTGAGAGATCCCGCGATAACCATTTCATTGTGACAGTGCCTTCTAACCTCTTTAATTACGTGGACAAAATGTCACGCATATAATTTCGTCGGTCCAAGTAAGACGGAGATTTACTGTTTCTCTGCAGCGAAGAATTGACTGTTACTTTGTACGTCGGGAATATTTTTATATATATAAACATAAATCTCATTCAATTACTCTTTGTAAACATTCATAAAATAGGAATACCAAAAACAAATTGTTCATATACAAATGTATGTAGGTAAAATTTAAATAATCTCAAGTAATTTCGTATAATTTAAGTGAGATTCAGATAACCTAATTTAATTTCTTACAATGAAAGTGAGATGCAAATAACCTCATAGAATGAAAATAAGATTCACGTAATCTTCTGTAATCAAAACAAAATTCAAATAACCTAGTGTAATCCGATACACCCAAATTGTACTCCACTGAAACAATAGTCAGTTGTAACAAACATGTGCCTCGGTCGCATCAGATCCATTCGCAAGTATTGTTCAGTTGATGCCACTAAAATACTTGTGTGTGCATTAGTACTTTCACGACTGGACTATTGTAACTCAATTCTGTCTGGTTGGTCTCAATATCTGTCCATAAATTTCTAAAAGCTCACGACACAACTGTTCAGACCATCCTTAGAGTACCACGATCTTAGCATACCTTTCCGCTGCTCTTTACCCTACACTGGCTTTCCATTTGATCCAGAATCAAACATAACATTTCTTCTCTGTGCTTAGTTTTAGTGACGGACTCCAGTCGAACATAACTATCTGGCCTCACACATGTGCACACACCAATAGTATACTTACACTCCTCTTCTGACAATCGTATAATTATTCCCACTAAAAAACGATGTCAAATGAAGAACACTATTTTGCATAACATGGACCAGCACCGTGAAACAAATAACCTATTGAAATTAGACACAAAGACAGAAAGCTCCCTTTCACGAGTGCTTTTAAAACGCGTCTTTTCTCGACAACAAGAACAAATTTAAAGACCTAATAATGTTTCCTTCCTAAAGTATTTTAATTTGTTCGTTGTCCCATATCATGGTGTTTTTCATTTGTTATTTGGTTTTGTATTAATTTAATTATACATGTTGTAAAGCGCTTAGCGCTTATTGAGATTAGGCGTTGTTTAACGGCCTCATTATTATTACTTTTACAGCCGTATGATTAAAAAAAATGTTTGTTCAAACTTGCAATTGTGTACACGGACAAACAACACAGATATCTAGAAATATTGGGTTGGCCAACAGTTGTGTCAGCCGCTCACACCCGTCAGGGATCCACCATGCCCACACGTTTACTATTAGTGGGTATGTCTTTGTATGGTCGTGATTGTTAAAGCAAGTTCAATATCCATATAGACGCATAGACGACAAGACCGCCTGTTAAACCCGCACACATACGTACAGACATCTACAAACAGCTAATGATATCTATATACAATTACAGACAGATGAAGGCAGGTACAAACCGATACAAACAGCTGCATACAGCTTGAGGCGCAGCCAGCTTCAGACAGCTGAAGACAGCTACAACGAAACCAAAACTGGTCATAATATCAAGTACAAAATGAAGATCAATAACATCTTGTAAGTTCACGTTTCAAGTCTATTTAGTGATAAAGACATCATTTCACGATATACTTTACAAGCTTAATATGCTTCACATATTAACAAAAAGTTTTACTTTAATCCATATGGCTGGTGAACGAAACCAGAGTACGTTCAATCTCTGAAAAGATCGAAAGACCATGTATCCAAATTATTGTGTCAGTTACACATAATACTTTCTTAAAATACACAGGCGAGTGAGTATTAGGCAGTGTGAAATACACATGCATACCGTGATTTCAGTTTATCTCGCATCGAAGCGTTCTACGACCAGATACACGCTAGTGTAGTTGTTTAACTAGAAAAGCAATGATTCACATTAGATAACCTTGTATGCATATACGACGAGAAATGGTTGTATTATTTTAAAGCGTAACCGAGTTATTTCTGCCTTATTCTGTGACAAGTCTACAAATCTTTTTTGTGAACTGTGGACATTGGGGAATAGTGTTCGTAGACTCACGAATAAATGAGAGAAAATTATATTCTAAAACTCATCAATTAGGACTAATTTTGCATGTGTCCAAGGAACCAATAACAAGGTTTTTAGATTGGCTATATACACAATAAACGGCTATTACCATATGCGATCAATGGCAACCTCTTCCATTTGCAGGGGAATTGCCACACAAATAGCTAAAATTATATGTCGATTATTACAAGAAAATGTTAGAAGACCACAATGCTGTGCATAAATAGATAAAAGCGCTAAAAAATGATGATACTTAAATCCATCACGATTCAATGATGATGTCTGGAACTTATGGCGTTCTAATGCTATGATAGTTGTATCCAGGGAAATAGTTTGTGATTCACTTCTATCTCAAATATATTAGCGTCATAATGACACATTTGCCGAATTACCAGTTCCTCTATCGTATTGTCTAGCGAATATTCGTCTTCCAAATATTCTCGCTGATATCCCAATATAAATTTGCTTTTATTTGTATTGTTTATATTCCCATTGATTTTGTCCTTGTTGCCTTGATACAGCCATCATATTGACAAATACACTAAATTTGATCATTCGACACAATCCTACTATGTGTATTTGAAATTGTTGGTCTCTGAGATGATTGAATTATTGCCTTTCCTTTATCATATTGGGCTATAATAAATCGATTTCATTATTGTAAGTATAGGACAATTAATTGCACGACCACACTGATAGTTTAAGGCTCATCATCGATCTTATCAATCAGTTGGTTAGTGACTCCGTTTTATCTTTTATAGGCTTACTTGTGTGAATCAGATTGACATCAGCAATATGTTGCTGTTGAAGATGTTTATTTTTTTTTATAAGCGACCTCATGAGAATGTCATGCTTGATCAATCTCATTCACTGTAACTTTGCCGGCTATTGGTCGGTTTTCCTCGTCAAGTCATGTTCTAGGACCAAAATAGTTATATCCCGGAAGATCCTTTTTAGCAGGATACGTATCCCATTGAGTACATGGTAATTGTCAACGTCATTGTTCCGTCTGGATCTGGCAAAATTCAATTTCTACGTACGTTGATAATGAGATGGCTCAATGGGACAAACTTTATTTAACAGTCGATAATTGTAATGGGGTGTTAAGAATTATGTGGTTTACGACAATGTCATTCTTGACGGAGAAATTCAGCCAGGTTATTTTCACGAGGCAGGAATAAAACACGATGTCATTTACGGTACCCAAAACTATGCGCAAATATTCTAAGTATTCAGACATAACTGTATTGTATTGGTTATATTTAATAAAGTCGATACACATAAGCTGCGGAAAAGCATCAGACTTTGTGCCATGCTGACATAAAACCAAACATGGATTCATTAAAATTAATGTACATGATCGAAGACCACGATATCGCATTCGTATTGACACATTATTTGGTTCCGCAAGCCGTCAGGAAGTAAATGATAAGTCAGTTATTTTATACACCCTGCTCCCGTGTAGACACCCCTATTAAGGGAATCGCTCTTCATTATGCCGCCGTAAAATGCCCAGATCAGCGTATATAATACATACGATCTCAACATTTTGAAAGTGTCGATTTTTGAAACAAGTCTTCAAAAGCGCCCTTAAAAAGCCGGTTCACTTTATACCATGGTCACTAATGGCTTTGCACAATCCGATGGTTTTGTTGTAATGGGCCTTAATTTAACTCTTGTATATTTTTTTTGCGGAGTCATTGTGGCCTATTTGGTATAAAGGTTCTGTTTTAGAAAAGACCATGAGAAATCTACCATATAGGTCCATTCAGCTCCAACCCACACCAGCTGCTTGTTTACATCAGACACAAAAGAATAGTGAAAGTAAACGTGCGCTATTAATTATTTGATTATATTCTGGATTGTAATATACAGCTAACGGTTGAGAAGATAAAACGAGATTAAGTTTATTTACCGATCGGAATATGTTCGATTATATGCGAATCAATCAGTTTCAATAGTCTGGTTTTGTAATTTGTTTTCTCAATTTAACAAGCTTATTGATAAATGGACAGATTCAGCACAAATTTGACATATACTGCTGAGTTAGTGTCCGTGCCTGTCTACGTACACTCAGATGATGTGATGCAAACAATTGCCATGTTAACCTTGGGAAGCAAGTACGTTTAAAAATTAAAGATGTATTGCTAACTTCTAGATACAGATTCAGATACAGAATGAGTTTGTTTGCTAAAACTTTCATATCAATAACAGTTTAAAAATATACAATCCCACAAATAATGTATGAAATATAAAATATCAACACACCCTGACAGTATGTATGTCGAATATATGATTTATTTATGTATTTAGTTGTATTGATTTGGTTGGTTTGGTTATGAGTTTGTATCCGAGTATAAGAAAACTTTATATTTTTTTTTAAAAATCTTAAGCATATTTGAGATTAACAAACATACGGCTTGGGAATAATTCAAATTCGGTCATCTGAATTCCTGCTTCTTTTACGTCATGAATTTACGTTTCGTGCTTAACTTGTGCATTCAAAGATACATATCCTGAGGAGATACGGACCTCGTATTTCCATATGACTGGTACATAACATCGTTTCAGGTTCATATCCGGTTTGAACATATTTATTATTTAACCACTATCTTCTTTTAGTTCAAAACATCGACATGTATTTCGTGTAACTGCGGAAGATTAGCCTTCCGGATAACTGCGTGATCATACATTATTTCCTTGTATTAGTTAATACATTGAACTGAAAGGATGTACCCTCATTGGACATGTACTTTAGTTACACATTTTCCTATGCAATGTATGTGTGAATGTTAAGATATCTGTATTTTAACAATAGTGCATTAACGTATACGTGTATGAAAAATTATTAAAGACTAGACAACACTAAAAGAAAAACAATTCTTTAGTTGTAATTGCTACATATTAAACCCAATTAGAAAATAAACATACATGATAACTGTGAGACTGTAGCGTTTTGTCATCAAACAATCCGATTACAAAACAAATATGATTTGGACTTGATCTCAAACTTCTACTTTAGCTCTTATTGGTTATGTTACTAATCCATACATAACATTGATTCACGATTGGTAAGATGACTGCTAGGATGGTGCAAGAGAGAGAGAGAGAGAGAGAGAGAGAGAGAGAGAGAGAGAGAGAGAGAGAGAGAGTTCTTACCATATTGGCAAATTGCAAACTTCACCTGATCTACACTATTCTAATACCCATAGTAGATCCATCATGCCGACATGTGCAAGGTCATTTTTCATACCATGCATCACATGGTGATATATATAGCTTGAATTTGCTTATGCTAAAGTAGAGGTAAATATAGTATTATTGTATAACAAAATCTTAAAAATGTACAGTTTAGAAGTATAATGTTGTACATTCAAATAATATCAAACGTTATACCTGTTCGTGTTAAACAACTTTGATTAGTGATCGATTTCGACGCAAACATGTACATATATAAACAATATAGCAGAATAAAAATATCTAAAACCACGGTTTTAATATTTGTTTTATTAATTACAATGCACATCAATCACCCATCTTTCGTCCCATGTTTGTATGTTAAGAATCTCTCAATTATATGAAAGATCATGCAAACTAACATTAATTTGGAAATGGTCAAAGTTTACAATGACGCTTTCTGGAATTTAGTGACATCTGTAGAAGACAGCAATACACACACTACGCTTAGATATCAGGGAGTGATCCACCCATATGCTTGCCACGTTTCGCAATAAAGCCCCACACGTGATGCAAGTATCTTTCTGGAGAGAAATATATGTCCTCGGCATTTCTTGCCTTACATGAATTTTAAACGTTTATTCTCTTCTGCATGAAAAAACCGGTGTCAATTTCAGTAATGATTATTTAAAAGTCAAGTATATACAAAAACTGCAATTCCATAAATGCAACAACATTGTCCTTTCTTAGTTATAATTACGACGAGCTCTTAAAAAAATTATTTTACTCAAAATTTTACTTTTGAGTAACAATATATTATTACCAGTTAGACTAATTTATTTTCCGTCTTGTCTCCATTCATTTCTAGTTGGGCTTCAACTCTTCCTCATAACTAGTACCATGAGTCAGCAATCGTATCCACGTTCTTGATGCATGACTGGATTATGTCCGGACCAAGCGATCTGTGTAAGTGCCAATATGTACTGCTAAGTATGAGAGATGCTCTTGTAAATGTTATCTAGAGTTATTCGGTTAATTGACAAAGTGATACACTATACAGCACATCTTGTGCGGTGGTGACACATTTATTTATGATTGTCCTAAATATCACGGTTCTCGTTGTACAATTTGGTATACAGTTTATATAACCTAACTTTATGGTATAATTTTTAAATTGACCAACAATAGGCTCTTTCAATATTTCATTCAATCCATCGATCCATCCATCCATCCATCCATCGAAAGAGACAAAGTGGAAACATAGACATAGATTACTAATGAATATAACTTTATCTAAACAAACGTTATTTGTTATATTCAAATGAGACTAATTGCTATAAATTGTGCATTTGTATTGCCATTTTTCGATCATGATCCTTAGTATCATTTGATTCTAACTACATAAGGTTGACTTGTGCCGTCAGTAATTGTTCTTTTCAACTGAATTATGTAAATTCTCTCAATAATGAAATTTAAATCTAATACTCGAGTTTGACATGAGTACCGTAAATATCGTCTGGAATATCCACTCTCGTATCATATATGAGACTGGATATCTGTTGGGAAAAAATGCAAGATAGCTCTAGAACGTCATTCCTTAAATGTTGAAGCCTGTGCCAGGAAGTCTCTTGCCCAACATTACTCTCATTTAAATCGTACCGATTATGTTGCAATATGTTATTCGGTTTGATTCAGTCAATAATACACTATTTAACATGCTGTAAACCTGTCTGCATTGTAATATTTTAATATGATATACACCATTCTTTATTCACAAATGTTTAATATACTGTTCACCTGTCTGCATTGCAATCTTTTAACATACTGAGGGTCTTATTCATGCTCATCGTCGGACACAATTTAACACCTCAATAAATAAACATTGTTTGCGAAGTACTTATTCTTAACTACCAGTCTAGTTGCATATTAATATGGACACTTGCATAGTGAAAAAGTCAGGTCCCATTTCCAATTTAGATACGTAATTTTATTCTTGTATGTTTTAATATTCTTCTTCCAAATCTTGCAGTTTGCATTTAGCTAGAAATTGAGCTATATATCTTTAACAGAACCAATGCTTTGAAAGACATGATTCACGTAATTAAAATTCCTCTGGTGAATACATTTTTCATGCTCATGAAACATTTGCTTTGCATATTTTATTCAAGAAATCTAATTTGATTTGATCCACATAACCATCCAATGACTCAAAAAAAGGTTGCTTGTTGTTGTCTCTTTAGTTGATCACTAAGCGAGATTTTGAATTATTCATGCAGCTTGTCTTTATCAGAACCTCATGTCATATATGTGTGACAGAGCCAAGTTTGACTAAACGTCGCATCTATATATCATGTCAGACAAAACTATGTTTGCCAGACTTTAGATTTGCTAACTGGATTTATACCTACTTTTTCTATGCATATCACTACAAGGTATTAACACGCTAATCTTTCATTTTCATCATCATTTGTAACATTATAATGGTTTCAGGAGACAGTAACCCCATCATGTATTGTTGATGAATCGATAGGAATACGATTGTGTCCTAGCACGAACACATTTTCTTGCATGATTATTTTATTTGATAATATGACAATATTGATTTTATCGGAATTTCATCTAAGTCTCCAAATTCATGGATAATTCTGGATAGTACGGTCATGTCCTCAGTAGAAAACATGGGCTGCTTTGAATACCAACCTGTATTCCAGATTTAGGTGAATATAATAAGGACATTTATTATTACTAAGATTAACCATGTTGCAATAGTTCTTCTTGCACATACCTCTTGGCGTAAAGTATTGTTTATCTGTGCGTATCGGTGCTCTAACCACACATAAAATATGTGTTTGTTTTTAAAACGTATCTTACTAATTATGCCGACCACGTCCATCCGTTCACGAGTGTTATCACTCCTGAGTGCAAAATCTCACCTGACCTATGATTTTACAAACCTCCAACGATCTTGCCAAATAAAGCATTACTGATATCAGTCCAATAATAGTCAAAATTGAGCCAATTGTCGATTTAATAATCCGAGATCTCGGTTTACTAATCTGAGATCTCGATTTACTAATTAGTAAACCGAAAGCTCGGATTAGTAAATCAAGATCTCGCATTAGTAAATCGATATCTTGGATTACGAAATCGAGATCTCGGATTACAAATTATGTAAAGTTTGTCCCTTCAAGGACTTCTTACTTTGAAACATGTTATAAGGCAAATTATTGTTTAATTAATGCTCAACGTCCATCACATAGGATATAATGTGAACTTCAACCATTTTCTTGGCATATCGTTCGTAAATATTGCGGTGTGATACCTCACAATAAACATTTTGAAAGAGACACACATATTGTCACGAAAGACATTTAGGCTGTATTATTAATTATATTTGCATATCATTTAGAAATACACCACATGCAAGGTTATTTTAATTGATTTTAAGTGTGCCTATTTGTTCTTAATTACCCTTACTAGATTAGTTGGTGACTGGGTAAAGCTGTCCTTAATATAAATGCCAGACAATTACATAGATGATAAAACGGCTGTCTTTCGTATAGCATAATGAAGGTCTAGAAATGTTCCAAATCAAGCAGTTGTAGATCTGCCAAACTCCATTGTAATCTATCTGTTTGTCTGTGTCTGTCTATCTATCTATCTATCTATCTATCTATCTATCTATCTATCTATCTATCTATCTGTCTGTCTGTCTGTCTGTCGGTCGGTCGGTCGGTCGGTCTATCTATCTATCTATCTATCTGCCTGTCTGACTGTCGGTCTATCTATCTATCTATCTATCTATCTATCTATCTATCTATCTATCTATCTATCCATCCATCCATCCATCCATCCATCCATCCATCCATCCATCCATCCATCCATCCATCCATCTATCTATCTATCTATCTATCTATCTATCTATCTATCTATCTATCTATCTATACACACACATGTATATATGCTGGAATTAACAGTACCTTTTTTGCTAAGTGACTGAAAATACGATTTTTTATTGTATTCGTGATTTGTAGCAACGTTGAAATCACGCATACCATAATCTCATTTCAAATCTTTCCGATATTAGTGTATGTTGTTGATTTGTTTCGTTAAGACCCGACGCAAGGGACCATTCGCTGTTCATTGAAATCGGTTATAATTGATTGAATTACATTGGACTGGATAACAGCTTAATAATCTCCAAACCTAAGTTTCCATGCAGTTATGAAGCGCAAAGTATAATACATACTAAGTCTTGATATTGTATAAACTTTGTTGTCAGAAACGTTTACACTGTAGTTGAAATATGACTCCTACAATGTGGAATCTGCTGCAACTCGAAAATAACCGGTCGAAATGGGCTTGGGGTTGTAAAGCTAGCACTGTCGATTTGAAGTAATGCTTACTTATATTATCCTTTTTTCTATGCATTCAGCTTGAATGATATAGATTAGTTCATCAATTTCGAAATTACTGCCATTCAAAATACATCCAACAGATTGTAATTTATTTAATTCATGAATTGATTACACATACTCTTTATTGAAGGAGTCTTATGATTGTCTCCATTTATTTAGCAACAATGTTCATCGCTGCAACCATTTACTTCAATGAAAAAGAAACTAAGCAGATACTGGTTTGAAGAAACGCACGGGCCTCCGCGATATATTTTTGGTACAATTTATATTCATTGCTTCAATGATCTTTGACTTTTATGTGTGCAGTTATCTTTCTCAAATATATTTTTCCTTCATTATGTTCCCGTCCTTCAAATTTCCTTGTCTGACATCTTCTATTACTATATTTACTGGATCTGCTACCTTTCGACTTTTCAATTAATTATATTCTTTTTGATTGCGTGATTCTTCTCTTTGTGCACATTTAATGGTTGGTGATCATAAGATTAGACACGTCGTAGTCCAGATCATTGTCACTGATTAATACATTGCAGCTTGGAAAAGCAAATAGTCTTCCGACAGCACCTTCATTGTAGTATCCTTTGAGAAAAGTTGAAGTTTTTCAGAAATGTGGGATCAACATATCACAAACAATTAGCACTGGTTCATTTCCGCATTCCCCACCATTTTTGTTTCAAGTGTATTTTCTAGACTTTATTTCGTTTTCACATCATATATGAATGCTTTGATTTTCAGAACCTATATAAATATATTTATTCTTTCCCTCTAGTTATTTAACCTATGTACTTATAAGGAACACATTAATACAATGTTCAGTCCATATCTCTTATATCAGTTACAATGTACGCTATATTAAATTTTTGGTCTTCATCATATATTAAGTACGGTGTGATCATCATGACATTAACTGCATAAATCCCCCAAACATGGGAACAAAGAGTAAATATTCGACGTGACGATACCACACGTACATGATGAAGAGAAGCATGGTGCAACAGTCAAGTGATAATATCTTGTTCGACCCGTGCCAAGTGCAACATACTCCGTTCTTAGTTTGTTATTTTGAGTGTTCCTTCTTTCAGAACTTTTAAGTTGGGATCAACGTTTGTATATTCAATGTTAGCAAGATTGAGGGATTTCATAAGGTTATGGTTATATCTGAACATTTCGTTTACTCGATATGATTGAAGTTAATAATGGCTTAACAGAAAGTCACAGATGTTGGGTCATCTTTTCATGCCCTTCAGTCTGTAAAACTAAGACAAAAGTAAAACAAAACTATACACACAATATCGTAATATCGACAAACCATAGAATGGAGAACAAAAAAAAATCCAAAAATAGAATAGCTGATGGATGGTGGCAAATGACACAGACGTGTTGAGGAAGATATAAGTATAGATATCAATCGGACCAACGTTGTCATGGCTGCAACCAACAACCATATTCAGCACGCTGTTGTTCAAAACTCTACTATTGGCATATGACGTTTCAAATGATAGTATTATATAATAAGCATGATTAAACCACTACCTCCATTATATCCAGTAGTCTGAAGAAGACCCACAGACTTCTATCTATCTATCTATCTATCTATCTATCTATCTATCTATCTATCTATCTATCTATCTATCTATCTATCTATCTATCTATCTATCTATCTATCTATCTATCTATCTGTATCTATATATATAACCATCCATCCATCCATCTATACGTATACATATACATACATACATACATACATACATACATACATACATACATACATACATACATACATACATACATACATACATACATACATACATACATACATACATACATACATACATACATACATACATACATACATATAGATAGATAGATAGATAGATAGATAGATAGATAGATAGATAGATAGATAGATAGATAGATAGATAGATAGATAGATAGATAGATAGATAGATAGATAGATAGGGATGTTTTGGAGACCAGACCTCAAAGAATATAATGCCAATCAGTAATCATGTTAATTTGGCTCTTTTGGTGTAAACAGTAAACACACTTGGTCCGAATAAAACGTACGAAACAAAGAACATAATTGTAAGGCACGGAGACTAGATATAGACAGCCATAAGTAGTCATTTCGGGCACAATAGCCTCAATGGGAAATCCAGTCAAGAAGGGTTTGGGCCACTATAGCCTCAAGATATATATCCTGAAGGGAAAATCCATTCAAAAAGGGCTTGACCCACTATAGCCTTAAGGTGGGCCTATATAGCCTCAAGAGAATTTGAAAATAGAGGGCCTATATAGCCTCGAGGGAAACTGACCATAGTGGGCCTATATAGCCTCAAGGGAAATTTAACATGGGGAATATTTATTTGGGACTGTCGCGCGACAAGGGAAATGGAGGCAAATAAAGCAAATATCTTTTCGAGGTATATGAGTGGCCCTGAAAAGGGCCGTTAAGTGTAATGTTAACATTATATTGTTAACACAGAGGACATCTCACAGATCTTATTCTCTTCCTTAAACTTCTCCTCACTTCAGGTCCATAGAGGAGAACTCTCTTTAAACAACCTTGCCTCTCCACATATATTCTTCTTTTCCAAATCGCCGTATCAGTCATATGAGTTATAGTCCATGATGATCTGACATACTTGGGTAAATCAGTACGAAATAGCATGGATGAAACAACAGTAGAAGATTCTACGTTGGTCCACATCTTGTGATGAGAACAGGTGAAGCGAATGCCGTGTACTGTGGATATTTATAGGGGAAGAGCGGATCAAAACGGATTGAGTTTATTCACCAATCCAAACACGCGTTACAAAAGTCTGTCACAGTCGTCCAATCGGAAGAGATCAGTCTGTGACGTCACCGTCCCTATATAGAGGTACTAGAGTCTGTGCGCAATCAATCGATGCGACAGAGTTGTCAATGATGTCGGACACTAAGAAGACGATGAATTGGGGTGAGCCAGTAGTGGAGACAGCAAGTGATGGTACAGCAATGACTACCAAATACATGACAAATCTACATCCAGAAGAAGTTGATTTTAACTGGGATATTGTGGATTTTCTAACCTCACAATAATTTGTTCCGGAGCCTTCGTTACCTTCTGCTTGTTTTTTATTTACACTTTGATGATTTTAAGCAGAGTCAAAAAGTAGAAGAACAAGCTTTACTCCTTCAACAGCGGGAAGAGAAGAAGCAAGAAGGAAACACCAGGAAGAAACAGTAGCAGCAACAGAGAAGAAAGAAGACCAAGGACAGAAAAGAATAGTGAAAATCAAACGGCCACGACGGCACGTTTAGATATTTTAGCAGAGTTAAGGAGTCTGATACAAATGTATCACCATTAGTGATTTCTACCAAATCATTGAGAGGAACCACCGGTCCCGAAGTAGGCCTTGGCCGTGTCAAAAGGCTTAAGACAGCTAAAGATGGTTACGTCACGTTTCTGAATTTGTTTTCTTTTAAATAAATAAATACCCAACGGTCCTTTTCGGGGCCACTCAAATCGTTCGAAAAGAATCACTATTTCAATTGCCTAATTCAATGAAAACTCAAAAGTCCATTTTTATTTTTGTATACCCATGATGTAGGTGTGAGTGAATGGGTGTGTGAGTGTAGGTTCTTATTCTATAAAATCAAAACCATGAGACACATACGTTCTTTTCCGTATGGTATATTCTGGTACAAATGTATTCAATATCACAACATAACATAACATAATACCACTTTAGAAAGTTCATAGGCTTCTTCTGTTTACTCTTACTGTTTTTTTTTCAATTTCTTTAATGTCACAAGTTTTTGGTTTCTTCTTCCTCCTCACTTTTGTTTCGTCTTCATATCTTGTCTTTGTAAACGTCTCGAGCTTCTTGCTATGGGAGGGTACCTCTTCCTCCTCCTGTTTGGAATTCCTCTCCCCCTCGTCCTACTCCTCCTCCTGTTGTTTCTTAGGACAGTTTGGATACCAATGTCTTTTCTCTTTACAATGATAACAGGTATCTTGAATTTTGTCTCTTCTGGTACATTTTTTTGTTTTTTTGCACGATCTGGATATTCCTAATGTCGTTTCTTCTTACAGATAAAGCAAGTATTTTGACTTTTATCTCGAAAGGAAAGAGAGAGTAGTTCGTAGGCATGTCTGAAGAAAACTTTCGTATGACACCACGCAAAGCTCTGATAAGAAGTTCAACTTGTGTAGGCTCTTCCATCGTTGTGGTCATTGTGAGAGTGAAATGAATACTGGAAGATTAAACACTGACCCTATATATATATATATATATATATATATATATATATATATATATATATATATATATATATATATATATATATATATATATATATATATTTTAAACCCGTGTTACTGACAGTGTCAGAAGAGGAGGAAGAAAAAAAATCTGTTAGGACAATCACTCTTTTCAAGACAGAACTGTCATGGACATTCCCACACAAAGACCATTCCGAGAGGACACCTATGTGACTGTACCCAATGTAGAGACTATAAGAACATTACACACTACCTCTAGGACACCTTGGTTACCCAAATGATATTGTACAGAGACTTGTTTATATGCCACTTTGATCGTTACCATGTGTATTTTATTCCTGTGCTTATCCATTTGACTTTTATTTATTGCTGTCCTTCGTGTAGTTCCAATTTAAACATGAATTGAAATAAACGTGTCTTGAAAAAGGTATAAAAACCTCTTGTCTTGTCTGTTTTTGTGTCAATAGTGTCATACCCTACACTACTATGGCAACCTCTGATATTTCTACTCCTTCCTCCTCAACATTCAAGGGCATTGACGAACACTTAGATCATGCTAGTTGGGAGGCCTTGTATCTTCGTCATCCTTTTAACATGTTAATTGCTGGACCGAGTGGTTCAGGCAAAACCGAATTTGTCAAACGTTTGATCGAACATAAACATCATTTGATCGATCGTTCACCTCAGTGCATCGTGTGGTGTTACGAAGAGTGGCAATCGGCATACAGCCTCTTCCAAGAAGGTCAAGGTGATTCCATTGATTTTGTGGAAGGCATTCCTAGCGAAGACAATGGGATCGTATCTGACGCTAGTCAAACTCATTTGGCCATTTTCGACATGTTAGGAGAAGACGAATAAGAAACTAAACGGTGGTTTACGCGTAAAGGGCATCATCGTAATGCCAGTGTCATTTACATTACACAAATTTTGTTCCAACAAAGTAAACCCCATCGTACCATTAGTCTCAACGCTCATTACGTTGTCTTGTTTAAATGTCCTTGAGATAAATCGCAAGTGCAAGTCTTAGCCAAACTATTAGGAACACCTTGGCTGACTCAAGCGTATGACGATGCCACACAAACTCGTCACGCCTATTTACTCGTTGATTTAAAACCCACCACTCCCGATGATTTGCGATTTCGTACCGATTTGTTTCACGACATGTGTCAAGACGGAGGACCTGTCGAGTTCTCATTCTCGTCGTCGACATAACAATAACAACAACTAAAAAAAAATCTATAAAAATCTCAGTCACTTTGACCTTGTCTCATACATCGTCAACATGACGTCCCATCAGTCTCATCTTCCAGTCAAATTGACTCGTACCTTGTACGGTATCAGTCGCGAAAAAAAATCCACAAATACGTGCTCACTTCTTAGAAGCCAGTCTCAAAGAAGTCTTACGATGGTTTACAGCGACAGCACGTCAATTAATGCAAGGCATCATTCACATTCCACATCAAACCAAACGCTTTTTTGACATAAACAATGTGGCCTTGACACAACTGACTGATCCTCGCATCGACACTCAAATCAAAAAGCAAATCATTTTTAAACCTGGAGGTAGCGATTCTCTAGGAGGTGTCATCATTCGTTCACTCTTAAAATGGGATCTCATTGCTACCAAAGATCACCCTAAGAAAAAAGTCAAACGAGCCCCTAAGAAAAGGAACAATGGTGCCAAGACCAAAACACAGAAAAAGAAAAGTCCACAGAAAAGAGCTGTCACCCGCAAAAGAGGCACTTCGGCCAGCACGCAACCTTACATTCGTAAACCACGACCTGCAGCACCAGTTACCGAGTTTCCAGTAGCCTCAGGTCATTCCACTTCTCCGTTGCTGGTGATGCCAGCCAAATCCAATTTGACACCCGTTCTTCCTAATTTGATGAAACATTGGAAATCTGCGTTTCCCAAAACGTCTTCTCCACCGGTGACACCCTCTTCCTCATTAGCGGCAGTAGCAGCTGCTCACAAAGTACCTGCCCCCAAAGTCAAAGTTCAAGAAAGATCTGGAATGTTAAAGAGTTTACTGGATTTGTCCAAACAAGGACCGTTCAGATTTAGTCCATTGCGAACCCCTTCACGACGTGTGTTACTTGTCATAAAGTTGATACGACGGTTAGATAATCAGTGGCGTCGCATTCCAGTATAAAAATGAATTGAAGACAACGACGTGAATAAGTATTTTCTGTGCTACTTCTGAACACCCAATGATGTCTCCTCAAAAACGTGCACGTCACAACCATCGGCGTTCTGCTGTTCAAAAAGGAAAAGGAAAAAGATAACCTCGTCTTACTACAAAACACTTAGGCAAACATCGACGTCATCCCCTACAAAGACACAGTCATCCAAAGAAAAGCAGAAGTCACCAAAGGGGATGCATATTATTTTTACTTAAAGGTGCAAACAAACTAGCCAAATCAGCTCAGAACCGAACTGGTGTCTTTATCGACCCTAGTTCACCATGGTCTTTTACGTACTGGGTTTTAAACTCAAGAGCTGGTACAGGGGGTGCGAGGACGATCGAAAGTTCCTCAGACGCAGGCAAACCGGTCACGGCCCATAGAATTGAAAAGAGGAAACACCCAAACAGAACGACAGCCCCAAGACATATGCAGGTGCCGTTGCAGTACAAGTAATAAATTCTTCGCAAATAAAATCTACAAAGCCCACCAACAACAGCTTAGAAAATAAGACAGGAGGAAATAAAACAGAACCAATCAAGTGCTGATAAGTCGAGGGATATTCTAAGCCCTGGCAACACAATGGTTATGACCCCAGGAAAAGGGCCTATTACTACAAACAAAATAAAACAGATTTGATGTAATGAGTGAAAAGGGAAAGGAGATAGAAGAAGATGAAGACATGGGGGATCTACTAGGAATGATACCTCTCACAACACCCACACCAATGGCAGCAATGAAAAGGAATCTTAAAAGAATGAAGGCTAGTAATATATCAACCTCATCAACAGAGAATATTAAGGACACTAAAGAAAGCGTTGAGATAAATATGGTAGAAGAAGAAGAAATTGACAGAGAACTAGCCAAGGAAAAAAGGAAGAACAAAAGTAAAGAAGGGAAGAGAATAAAGAGTCTAAGGAAAACGGAGATAACAAACTATGATAGCGCATCCAAAGGGACAAGAGTAACGGGAAACAATATGAACAGAGACACACCATACTCATCGAACATCACAAGCGATTTTCACCAGTCGCGAAGTAGAAATGATACGATATGGGATGACCCACATATCCCCAGAAAAAAATATCTAAACACAAATAGATCACACACACAAAAAGTTAGACAATACATAAATAAAAAACAGCCATAATCTGAAAAAATAATACGACAACCTGGGATAGACAAAAAATGGAGGACAAAAACTGACGTTTACTGTATATTAACGCAAATGGGATTAAACGAGACAAATTAGATAAATTAAAACATTAGAAACCTATGACATGATATTTATACAGGAGACACATAATGAACTGAAAACTGACAGAGAAAGAGGTATGGACAGTTTTATAATTACTAACGACTTTATATAAGAGGGGTGGGGTGGCCGGTTTTATTTAAAAAAGCTAAGTGGTTATATGGGAAAGAATTGAGGAGGAAAACCACTTTAAGGGGAGATTAATACATATTGTAATGGGTGGGATAAACTGTATCAATGTGTACATTCCAAACAATAAGCACAATGCATGAATTTATTGACGAACTGGCCAAATATTTAGAGAAATACACTATAGGAAATTTTAAACTAGGAGGGGATTTAAACTGTGTAGGTGATAACATATACAGAATATGACAGCTAACAATAGAGGACATAATTTTTAAGGACAAAATGAAACACATACTGACGACACAGAAACTGATTGACATACCGGAAACTGAATATGCATAGGGTGGACTACACATTCGATGACAAAGATAATAAGGGGAGTAGGATAAATACATTTTGGGGGACACTTTTGTGACCAAATAAATATATAAAAACAGGAAATATAATTACAAACTTTCGGACTATAAATTAATTAACGTAGAAATAAGGAAAATTGATGGGATAAAATGGGAGAGGGGACAATGGGAAAAAAAACAAAAAAGCAATATCAATGGCTGTCAGAATAAAAAAGGAATGGCTTGCTTGTCCTTTTTAAGAGAATTTTACTATAGTAGCAATACTACATAGCTCTCCACCAAACCCATGTAGTAATAATACCCTATTTAGCAGCACTAATCTCTAAAACCTGATGTAGTAACAATACTACATAGTTCTCCACCAAGAACATGTAGTAACAATACCCTATCTTCTAGCACTGATTTGTTTTCTTCAAAATCTGATTTAGTAACAAAACTACATAGCTCTCCTCCAAACCCATGTAGTGACAATACCCTCTTTCCCAGCACTGATTTTGTGATCTTTAAAATCTGATGTAGTAACAATGATGTTTTGTCCATCGATGTCGATGAGGACCATTCAATGTCATCGATTCATTAAGGGTGGGTCCGGAGATGGCTGATCAGTCCGATCCGGGCCCGGAATAGTCTCTTGCAGTGGGGACATGGATGTGCAGGTTGTTGACTGTGAATTGCAGAACTGATGTTCCTGGATTTGCGCAGATCACGTTTCTCAGCTGCGTCCACCAGTCTTTTGTGCTCAAAGGCTGCCACACCGGCATTAACTTGACTGCGCCAAGCAGATCGATCAGCAGCGACACTCTCCAAGCTGTTTGGATCAATGCCTAGGTTCTTTAGCGATGCATTGAAGGTGTCCTTGTACCTCTTTTTTTGACCGCCATGAGATCTCTTGCCCTGCTGAAGTTCTCCATAGAAGATTGTCTTGGGTAGGCGTTCTGTCGGCATGCGGACGACATGGCCAGCCCATCGGAGTTGTGCCTTGCACAGCTTGGTGTGAATGCTTGTCATGCCAGTCTGCGTGAACACCTCTGTGTCCGGCACCCTGTTTTGCCATCTAATTTTCAATAGTTTTCTCAGGGAACTCATGTGGAAGTGGTTCAGTTTTTTAACATGGCGACTATACACAGTCCAGGTCTCGCAAACATAGAGGAGGGTGGGTAGAACAACCGCTGCGTAGACTTTTAGTTTGGTGGCAAGCCTGATGCTTCTCCTGTCCCAGACATTAGAGCGGAGTCTGCCAAAAGCTACACTGGCTTTGGCAATCCTTGTGTTGACCTCGTCATCAATGTGAACTGCTTGTGAGAGAGTGCTGCCGAGGTATGTGAACCTGTCTACATTTCTGAGCTTTTGGCCATTGACAGTGATAGATGGTTCCAGGTAATCTTCTCCAAAGGCTGGCTGATGCAGAACCTCGGTCTTGCAGGTAGAGATGGTGAGTCCGAAGTTAATGCAAGCTGTGGAAAACAGGTCCATGTTCTGTTGCATGCCTGCCTCCGTGTTGGAATTGAGGGCGCAGTCATCTGCAAACAGGAGGTCGCGAATGTTTGCAATTTCGACTTTGGATTTGGTTTGAAGCCGCCTCAGGTTGAATAACTTCCCATCCATGCGGTAACAGAGAATTACTCCCACATCACTGTCCTTGGAAGCATCCATCAACATTGCGGAGAACATGAGGCTGAAGAGAGTGGGAGCTAAAACGCATCCTTGTTTCACACCATTCGTGACTGCAAAGGGTTCGGAGTAGTTGCCCTGGTCCTGAACTCTGGCAAGCATGCCGTCATGAAAATGCCTAACCATTTCAATGAAGACCTCTGGACATCCAAATTTGGCCATAATTTTCCAAAGGCCTTCCCTGTTGACAGTCTCGAATGCCTTAGTCAGGTCTACGAAGGTGGTGTATAGTTTGATATTTTGCTCAAGACACTTTTCTTGCAACTGCCTGGCAGCAAAGATCATGTCGATGGTGCCTCTCTCCTTTCTAAAGCCACACTGACTTTCTGGTAGTAGACCATGATCAAGGTGCTCTGTGAGTCTGTTCAGCAGATCTTACCTGCGATGCAGAGTAGAGCAATTCCTCTATGGTTGTCGCAGGATTGGCGATTGCCTTTGCGTTTGTAAATATGGACGATGTATGCATCTTTGAATTCATGTGGTATGCATTTCTGCTTCCACATCCCACAGAACATCTCTGTTAGTCTTTCCACTAGCTTAGGCCCACCAGACTTGTAGATCTCAGCTGGGATGGAGTCTGCTCCTGGAGCTTTTCCACTAGACAGGAGCTCAATGGCTTTATGAGTTTCCAGCACTGTTGGAGGGTCAGCCTGTCTCTCGTTGATCTTCACCTGTGGTAGACGGTTGATAGCTTCATCATTGATGGAGGAGGGTCTGTTGAGGACACCGTCAAAGTGTTCCGCCCAGCGTTCCAGTATCTTCTCCTTCTCGGTTATCAGAGTGCTGCCATCTGTGCTCAATAGAGGGGCTGTGCCTGCTGTTACTGGGCCATAAACATCACGAAGAGCGCTATAGAAATTCTTCATGTCGTGTCTGTCGGCAAAGGATTGGATATTATCAGTCTTTCGGCTCAGCCATGTGTCCTGCATCTCACGCAGTTTTTTCTGCACAGATTGGCGGACCCTGCTCAATGCATCTTTCTTTGCAGCGGACTTGGGGTCGATGTTGTACGCACGATGGTTCTCCTCTAGCAGGGACTGTATTTCTTCACAGTTCTCGTCAAACCAGTTTTGGTGCTTTCGCGCAGTTATGCCAAGGATTTCAGATGCGGTAGAGTACACCAGATGTTTGAAGGTCGCCCAGCATTTCTCTACGTCGTTGGTGTCAGAGTATGTGGTTTCTAGCTGGCTTTTTATAGCTGCAGACAGAGCTTGCTCAGTGTTGGACGTCTGGGAGGTTTAATTCTGAGATTCATCTTGGAAATCAGCAGCCTGTTGTCTGTCCAGCAGTCAGCACCACACATGGCTTTAGTCACCCGGACATCCTGCCTGTCAGTCCCACGTACTAAGATGTAGTCGATCATATGCCAATGCTTAGGCCGTGGGTGCATCCAAGTTGTTTTATTACGGTTCTGCAGACGGAATACAGTATTAGTGATCAGAAGATCGTAATGGTAGCCTCATTATTATTAATCTGTCATTAATCGCCTTTGGTAAGGTAGAGATCTTATTCACCAAACTCAACTTGACTGCGAAACCAACTCCAGCCTCACGACGTTCATCAGTGCCACGTCCACTCCAGAAAAAGGTGTATCCAGCTCCAACTTCAGTCAGCTGGCCCTCTTCGGCCAAGCGAGTTTCACTCAGTGCTGCTAGCTCAATATTGTAGCGGGCAAGTTCTCTTGCAATCAGGGCAGTTCTTCTCTCCGGTCTGTCAGCCTCTGCACGATCCAGTAGAGTGCGTATGTTCCACGCACCAAGAGTGAGTGGAACCTTTTGTGTTTTCTTTGTGTTTCGACCGCAAGAATGGGATTCCCTCCAGCCGCCGTAAGCTGGTCGGGGTTGTTGAAGCAGGCTTTTTTGGGGGGTACCTTTCCTAGCCCCTTCCCTAGGCTAGGGAGGTAAGCAGCGCTATCCTAAAAAGGTCTGCTTAGTCGCTCAGACGGCTGCCGAGATCCATTTCTGCTTCAGGTCAATGGAAGACGAACCTATGGCCTCAGCCACCTGCGTGCAGGTCCGCCACTACGGCTGCCAGTGCATCCACACCTGCCGCGTCGCAGCTCGCCCATCGCCGCAGGACTTGGAACAGATGATGATGATGACATGAATGACTTGCGCGTGAATTGGATTAAAGTGAGGGAGAGTTGCGCTACGTCAGCTTCACTCTTTCGTCCAGGCTCCATTTTCTCCAGTGGCATGACGTAGTCAAGACGGCCGGAATGAAGACTGATGCAGTGGATGACCAAGGCGTCCTACGTATCTCGCCGTGCTCTTAGCGCTTCACAACGCTTTGCTGGGTCCGTCTTTCTGCCCGTTGACCAGCTGGTGGTTCCTCCGCCGGGTCCAGTCTTCACATGCGAGGGGTGACAATCCCTGACTCACCGAAGGTTTGAGACCTGCCAGTTACCCTCAACCTTGTTTAGCCGGCCAGTCGAAGCCGTTGCCCGTGGTGTGGCCGCTGTGCATGCTACAGCTTCTTGGAGCCACAGGTGAGAGCTGGGTGCCAAGTGAGGACCAAAGGTGGACTAGTTACCCCCAAGAGGATTCGACTGCTACTCCCACCAGAGGTGCTACCCCACCATGAGCACCACTGTAGTAACAATACTACATAGCTCTCCACCAAGACCATGTAGTAATAATACCCTATCTTCCCACCCGATCCCTACATTGTTAAAGCCTTCAAGGCTTATTTTTGTTAGCACTTTTCAGGCTCTCGGGCGTTAACAACGTATACTTTTATACTGTACGGTAAACGTTATAAGCATTAAAGGCTTAACACTGTTAACTGCCATATGGACTGCTACTACGCATGTGCATCATTTTCTATCAAGCATCGGATGATCGGGTCAGTGGATACAACTTTTGCTTTATACAGTATAGACTTTGACGAATAAACGGGTAATTTCCCAACAAAATTCAAACTATCAGTAAACTTACATTTATAAATATGATTATAAGATTTTTAATTAGAAGCAGGAGACTTACTTATAAAACATACCTAACAGGGACATTCTAAATATATAGAAATTTTTTAAAGATAGAACCAACTAAAAACGGTTGGTAAAAACAGCTCCACATAAAAAGTTCTAAATGCAGCACAGTATTCTAAACAGTGTCACTGATTTTGTCATCCACTGTGTCAAATAATAATTCATTTTTCCATTTTAGGAGTTTCTGCTGATGATGTCAGGGATTGGTCAGCTAACGAGAAACAACTGCATGCCACTAACAGCACTATTATAAATGGGAACAAGGCATGCTCATGCAATTATCTTTAAGAATAGTTTGTATGCTATTTCCTCAAAATAGCTAATAGGCATCACCAACCATTCAGTATTTTCACTTGTACAGTATTAAAAAGTCAGATCTGTTTTACACTATAATGATTACAAATTAGTGCTTCATGCTATGATGTTTTTAACAGCAGTTTATACAAAGTTGCAGGACACTCGAATTCTTTATAGTTGTGTTTTTAAAAATGCACTCTTATTGTTTACTTTTATTATGTCAGTCTCCTTTTGTTATGATAAGTAAACTGTGGTTTAAGTTAATCAGTAAAGGAATAATTTTCCTGTCCATTATATGTCTTCATAAAACAAAGATTGTCTATTGTTTATAATAATAATAATTTAGATCTGTTTTCTGTTCATTGCATCAGTCATAGTGGCAGTGTAAGATTGATGTTGTAGACATCCATTCACTTTGTACTATTTTACCCATAGAAGGTTTATATTAATTTTGCAGTTCTTATTTTAAAGAACTAGAACTTTTATATTTTAAAGTAATAGTTCCATTACTTTGAAAACAAAACAGCCTGAGTATATGAAATATGTTAACAGACTTTATATCTTTGGCCAAAGAAAGGAACGAATTTATATTTTTTTTTTAAAATCAAGACATTAGAAAACCATGCTGTACATTTTTTTAATAAAAATTCCTATCCAATTATTGTCAGAATCAATTCACTCCATCAGAGACATATGCAGTTAACTTAAAGAAGTACTTCCATTTCAAGTACTTTTTATATTTCCTACCAAGTTCAACTATATTTAAAAATACCATTCATTTACCTTTTGCCCATAACTGAGAAAGAACTTACAAGAAACATTTGGATTTTTGCATATTCCTAAGAAATATATGAATGTTGTAATTTAAATAGGAAGAATTTTCTTTAATTGTACTCATGTCTGTGCATTTTATTATTATGCCTCACTGTAATTGTGGAAATTTGGATTATTATCTTGTTGGTACTTTAACATCTTAAATGACTTTTGTTGCGTATATTTACTTCAAATGAATTGTGCAGATATGTCTTTAAACAGTATTTTTTACATAATGCCTCTTTTCAGTCAAGCCTTGATTGCAGTGGTAGACTCAGAGGTAAAGGAAAATATGAAGAAGAAAATATCTTGGTAACTTCTTTTTCTCTTTTGATCGTTTATTATCACCTTTGTCAGTGTACCACATGATTGGAATGCAGGATATTTTTGGAATTAAGTTAATTTTTAATAGCGTGGCAGTACAAACATGCCTAGATTTTAGTTATTTTCACATTTTACTTTTTAATCCTGATTTATCAGCGTCACAATGGTGACAAAATAATTATTATTAAACTTGACTTTATTATTTTTAATAGATATTAGTTTGTTCCTTATTGTGCTTTCATCATTGTCTTTCTGTCTCTTTTTAAATGAATCTTGAAGAAAGGTTGTTTCATTCTACCCATGGACACTGGTATGGTAGGACAGCTAGGAAAAAAATCCAGGGGGATCACCACCAAAGAAAATTAACTGGATACTTTTTCTATTGGCCCTCAAATCATGTCCATGGCCCTGATTTTACTTAACATGATTTTGAATAAATTGTACAAGGATGGTAATATGTTTTTCAAGCATTCATTAATGTGAGTTCATTTATAGTAGTTGATTTGTTAGTGAGCTTGTATTTGAATAATTCACCAATAAATTATCATGAATTTTTTGTTCCACCTAATCTTCAAATTTACTCAATCTTGTGATTATGAAGTATTTCCATATGTTACAAAATAAATGGTGTAAGTGTGTGTCTTCATTGCAGGACAGAACAAGATCTGAAACGGTATGAGACAGCCTTTAGGACACAATGGTGGTCATTGGGAATGAAAGCATTCAGGAAAAATATTGTTTCAGCAAAGCAGAAAAAATTGCATACAATGCTTGAAAAAATGCAAAAATTGATGCAGAAAGGTCTTTCTTATTAGAAATGATGAAGAAATATGCTCGTAAGTATTGGTAAACAAGTAAAATTTGGACTGTCATTGAAAACAGGATTGGAATATTTAAATAATTATCATATTGGTTGGTAAATATGTAATTTGGGTAGGATTATATTCTACATGGTTCTACCAAAGTTAAAGCAATAGGCAGGTAAGGTCTTTTCGACAAAGCCATCATATTATACCAAATTGCATAGTTGAAAGTTTGTTATAGAAAATTGAGCATTCACAATAAAACTGTCTGTTTGGTTACATCAAAAAGTTGGATTTTTCATAAAGAAAGATTTGAAAGTTTGTTTTAGAAGATTGAGCATTCACAATAAAACTGTCTGTTTGGTTACATCATATTACATCCAGTTACATATTATTAATTATCCATTCATATCTTATTGATTATTTTTTTTAAAAAGTTTGATTTTTCATAAAGAATTATGATTCAGCTCTTGTTTTAATTTCTTTTAGGTGGACAAGCTGTGACAATCAGGGTAGGAAAACTGTTGAAAAAAGTTAATGCCACATTGAAGTGAATGCTTACAGAGTACAATTTGGAGGAGGGACCAAAGGCACCCAACCCAGAGAGATTAGATTTTGATACTTTAAAGCTTAGCACAACAGGTCCAGAAGTTGCTGATGAAGTTAAAAGAGTTTTGATTGATTTACTTGAAACAATTGATAGGTGTGAGGAAGAGATTGATATGATAAAAACAGAAATGAATTGCACAATTAAATATTATCAGAAGCAGCACAAGTCAGTGTTTAAAGTATTTCACAATTCTGTAAACAGTGTAGACCAGTCAGTTCTTTTGTCTGAGGGTCTTAATATTGAGAGAAAAATGGCATACCTGAGAGAAATGTTCAAAGGAAAAATTGACATTGACATATTCCCTTGAACTTCCACACAACTGTTCAACTGACTGAACCTTATTTGGGTGGAGACATTGATGAAATTATTCTTCATTTGGCTACTGATGAAGCTAGAAGCTGATGAGGATAAATTAGAAGATGAAGTTGAAGCTTCAGAAGAAGATGAAGACTAAATTTTAACCACTTTTTATGTAATCTTTTTTATCACGATGCATACTTGTTAGTTAGCAGGGAAAAAGTTTCCTTGAAGATAATTTAATTTAGTTGTGCAATTTATTTATGTTTGTATAACATCTATTGAGTTGGTATGAACATTAAATTTGAAGATTACTGTTCTATTTATTAGTCCTGATTGATTCTAAGAGACACAGATGTTATCATATAAAATTGGTTACTGCAATACCTCAGTATAAACGTTTTACATATGATCATTAACCCTGATTCCATTGAATGATTGTTTAATGTTTGGTGTTTAGCATTGGTAACCATGAATTTCATGTACATGTTTCTAATCACTTCAATCCCCTCTCCTGAATAATTAGTGCAGTTTAAAATTTGTGTTGCCTTGTTTTGATCATAGTAATTCAAATGTAACCAATTTGGAGGACAGGTGGTGAGTGTAATTGCAAATAAAACCTGAATGCACAACTACCTTAAATTAGTAGAAAACAGGCTTTGATTTTGGGAATAGTGGTAAATGGCACACATCAAATTTTCTTTAAGCAATGTCTGTGTTACTTTTGTAATATTAAACCATACACAATTAGGCATATGGGAAATGTTCATCCTTCATCGACTTTACTTGCTTTTAGTTCTCTATATTCCTGTAGCATACCTAAGGTAAAACTATCATATTTAACTAACTAAGCAATATTGCATGGAATACATTTTCTGTTTAATCATTGAAATAGGTAAATCATGTTTGGTTTTATGATGTTCACAATAAATTGTCAGACATATTTTTGTTTTGTTTTGTATATACACAAACATATGGTTATGTATTATTTTAAATTACCTGACTTGTTGATGCATTATTTCTCTGTTTTCAAACCAACTTTTAAGTTACATGTCTTATTCATGAGTGGCCGAGTGGTCTAAAGCATTCACCATTATGAATCACTGCCATCTCACCTGTCTGCACGGGTTCAAATCTCATGCTTTACCAATGTGGGTTTGTGAGAAAGTTTCCAGTAGCTTCCTGTGGGTCATTTATTCTTTCCAGAGATTTCCCCAGTTCTTCCTTCACCATTTATACTGGCCATCATTTACAGCCTATCTTTTGCTGAAAAATGCCATTAAGCCTGATAAAGTCTTATCTTCTCACGCTTTCTTGACATGCAATAATAATAATTTCAACAACTTGTATCAAATAATAGTGATCACATAAAATTTACTCACACGACTATTCACAGGAGTAACATTACAAAGAATTATCGTGTGCAATCTTTCTACTTTACTAAATACTTTTAATTACAATAATGTACATGTTCGAATATGCTTACAATAAGTTAATAACTTCTGACCAAATTTTGAAGCTGATTTGCAAAAGTTGAACACAGTATATAATTAGACATGAACATGATGCACAAGGCTGTTATTTTATTTATGTCATTGATGGTATAAAGTAGATAATTGTTTCATTAAGAAAATTGTGTCTACATTAAACACTCATTAATGTTCAATTGTTAAAACTAAATTTCACTCAATACACAATTTTCCTCCAAAACAAATCAAGGAGACATTATAAAATACAGGTCTGAAATCCAACACAGCACAGAATAAAACTCATTAATCATATTGAACTTTCATGGTAAATACATTGTACTAATATTGATAGTCTCAAAATAGTCATTTGCTAAAATAGCTATTGATGTACATACACAATTTACAGTATTCAAATAATCTAAACAAATGTGAAATTAAAATGTTCTGCAACTAGGTAACAATAAGATGGTCTACGTTATGGATCACTGCCATCTCACCTGCCTACTTGGGTTCGAGTCTTGGATTCTGCCAATGTTGGTATGTAAGAAAATCAGTGATTTTTTCCAGGTTTTTTTTCGGGTTCTTTATCCACCATTAATACATGGATAGCCTATCGTGTGCTGAAGAATGGCATTAAAACCTGCAACAATAGATAACATTAGGAATCGTTTCGTGAAGACATAATGGCCTCGTTGTCATTGTTTATACACTATACTTGTCATACATATACAAAATCGATAATATATTATGTATGACAAGTACAGGTATAAACAAAGATACAAACCCCTGGGATGAAAACATGTCGATATGTTATCTTAAGGGTAATAGTGATAAGTTTTTCGATGACAATCATCACAGTAGTTTTAGAGGAGTATATACAACAAGCTTGCAATAATGAGCGATTAACGAAAGATCATGTTTAAGATAGTATGATCGTATGATCTAGGACTAGCAGTCTTGGAACTTCCGCAACGGTATGTCCAATTACTTGCATGGCAGAATTGTATTCATTTAAGGAAAAAAATACCTAGTCATTATTACTCGACAAAACGATGCATAGCGAGCGTTATTTAATCATTGTGTAGATAACTACATGAATTTTTATTAGCCTGATATTATTACTGTACGATAACCACGATTAGCGAATTGTAAGCAAAACTAGTGTATCATATAATCGATGTCCATTAAACGCTTAAATTTGTTTGGAGAAATAGCAAGCGTCTTAATTAAGCATGATATCTAATGCTATTTCCGTTGGAGGAAATAAATCCGGATTACTTAGAGGATTCGGAAAATCAGGAACTTGTTTTTTATTGGGGGAAGAAAATTGCTTTGACCTGAGAAAAAAGGTATGTTTCTGTTAATTCTAATGAAATGCATTTCGAGACGACGATCACTTAAGGATGTAATTTGTTAATGTTCTCTACTGTATCGTTAGCTGTTTTTTTTAATAAAAAGAACATCTTTTGTTATTAGTCATAATCTTCATAATACCATTGTTGATATCTCGTTTGAAAAGTTCTTGGTATTAAATTCAGCATACTGTCCTATCTATCTATCTATCTACCTACCTACCTACCTACCTACCTACCTACCTACCTACCTACCTACCTACCTACCTACCTACCTACCTACCTATCTATCTATCTATCTATCTATCTATCTATCTATCTATCTATCTATCTATCTATCTATCTATCTATCTATCGGTATGTCTGTCTGTCTGTCCATTATCCACCCAGCAGAATAGTAACAAAGATATTTAATTCAAGTGATTTAAATTTTTTCAGAGTTTTAGAGCTAGTGCAAATTTGCAGGTTTTCCTTCATTGTAGCGATTTTTTCAACAGTAGTAGTAATCTTCTTTTCTTTAAAATATGTATAATTAAATGAAAGAAGAATATATGGTATTTAGATTACCCTCTGTTACTTTTTACTGTGCGCACATTTTTTTAATGGTATGATTGCTATCACTTTCAAGTCTGTGTGTTTAATCTTCATCTTAATTCATTCCTTTATATATCGGTATTCACCTGCTATTTTACTTGTGTATGGAGAAACAGCCTTGGCAAATGCGGGGCCAATTTGAATCGCTTTGACCTGAACCCCAGTGAGCACGGCATTTTGAAATCAACTTGTAAGCAAGTTTTACATGATATCGAACTTAAATTTCTCTTCCGTCGCTTTTAAAATTACTGTCTCTTTAAATTACAAATGCGCGGACTTCATGTGAGACCGTGTCCTGATTGTGCTTAATCGGTTCAATCCGTCTAAGGCCGGCCCAGTGTGTATGACTTACTGAAAACGTGAAAGTAAAACATGTGTAGCTAAAACATTCTTTGTAAGTGAGGAACTATTTCAACAAGTTCGTGGTAATAAGCAAGTAAATAGATGGTACATGTGCGAGAGGAGCTTTAACAATATTGATAGAGGGCTTAAAAATTACCAATCCATGGTAAACTATCAAAAAATAAGTAAAATGGTCACAAATTGAATGGGACAGATAAAGATCTAATTTGCCTAGCTGATAAATTGTGGTGGCTATTATGCTGACGTCACACTAAAGTATGTTGTTATGAACGTATCTTCTTGTTTGAGCCGGTCTTGGTAAGACGTTATTTAGTACCAATGCCAATAAATTCAAATACCTTACTCATGGACGTAATAGGAGGGTAGTTGACCTAGACTGTTCTGAAGATAGTATTCGAACACGTGCTCTTTCGGTCGGTATAACTCTTGCAATAAAGGAACTTAAGGATGATAACCCCACTGATGGATGCAGAAAATACGTCCTTATTAGCAATCACTTTTTTGTCCTTCGACATGCGCATGCGTATGCGTTTTCAAACCCGTGTATGTGTAGGTAATTAATGTAAGTCCGATAACGAATGAAATCTACTTAAAAGTAATACCATGTTGTACATGCATAACTATGAGGTTAAAATTTAATATGTAATTAAATCTCTGGATCTTTGATTCCTTTGTTAATGCAGCTACCATATTTACAAATAAGAAAAATTGTGTAATAAAGGTGAGAAATTATTGTTATAGTCTTAACGATATTAAACAGTTTCTCATGCGTGTATAAAACATAAACATGAATTGACCATTGAAATTAGATTTTTTTAAGTACACAGTGATCACTTTCAAGAGTGCTCTTAAACCTCATCTTTATCGACTGCAAGAACAAACTCAAAGACCTTATAATGTTTCCTACCTTAAATATTTTCCAATTTCATGGTCTTCTTATTTTGGTAGTTATATCATTATAGATGTTGTAAAGAGATTATAGCTTCTAAAGATTAGACGCTATACAAAGTCTTCATTATTATTATTATTATTATTATTATTATTATTATTATTATTATTATTATTATTATATGTTAACACGTTTCATATAAAATTCTGAGTTCTTCATCATGTTGCTATACATGTATATGTATGATGCGTGTTTGTATATACCTGTCATGTTGTACATAGGCGGTAGGTTAAACGCTTGTAGACTAAATTGTTTAGGTATAGACTGGTACAGTTATGTATTACTTTATGTACTACTGCATTAATTGTATATTTTTTAATTTGTCTATTAATGTAATCCGTTATGTCTTAAATAAATTTGTGTTACCTCTTTATTACGAGAATGGCAATGCGTCACTGAATCTTTGGTATGTAAGTAGTTGGTAGGCGGGTGAACTGAGGGAAGGGTTTATGCTGGCCAGGCCCTAGGGCAAGGCGAACGACCCAAACGCTTTGGGCCCCGTTTCAGGCAATGCAATTGTTTTGCTTGGGGCCCGGCGCTCGCTGCCTTGGGTCATTAACATCCTATCTCTGGGCCTTGGTTTATTGTTGGTTTATTGAGGTATAATGCTATTTTTCTACACCTGACAGGTTATAAACTGCGGTCAGTATATTTGGTGGAGGAAAACCCTAGAAAGTCAGGGAAGAATCACCATCCAGCATAAAGTTACTGGCAGGGCCGCGGACAGGATGAGTGGGTCCTATGTAATTTATCCAGTAGGCCCTTATTTGTAAATGTTCTCTTCAGCGGTGGGTCCCCTGAATTTCACCCAACTTGTACTGCCATTTCCATGAACGGCGTTTTGGGGTGGCATGTGGGACGACTGCCTCAGGCCCCGCGCTTCAGGCCTAGGGTCTGCCTTATGAGTTTGTCAAGCTGTAACGAGTTATTACCAAGACGTCGACATTCAGAATACACTTGCAATTTAACAAATTATTGTCAAAGTCAAGGGCCAAATTGCTAAAGTTGATCTAGTCTAAACTAGATCAGTGTTTGCAGTAGCATACCAATCAAGACACCGATACTCTGGTCCCGCGCGGTCATGGTCGGACCTAGGCTTTGCGTACTACTAATGCCGCCTCTGGCCATGTCCACAGTCTTGGCAAGCTTTCTCCGATAATGACGTTTGTTGATTTGAGACTCGGAACTCACGCGGGTAGTGAAGTGTGTTAGTTATATGTAAAGGAGAGCGGTTTGAGGCATATAAGCAAAATGCCAGTCAAGCGTTTAGTAAAAAATCATACTACCAGTCACTATATAGAATGGGTTAAACAGCCCAAAACAAGACAAAAGAAACTTATTGTTGCACATGAATATTGTGTAAATTACAGGCTGGCGAAAAAATTATTTGTGTATGCTTGCCAGATTGTCCGATATTTAGAATAGTGTTAGAAATCACCGGAAATCGGAAAAGGAACCAAAATAACTGACAACGCATTTTATGTGTTATTTGTAATGTAGTTTTAATAATATGAACCATAAGGTTAACCTTACCATGTATGCTTTGTGACAATTAATAGTGATCACTATCAATGGTACATCATGCTGTTACATGTGGCAATACGTCACGTTATCCCGGGTTTGAACCCACGAACTCCAGCAACCCAGACGAATGCTCTTAACACTGTGACACTAGAGCGGTCCGGCTGCACTATATCTGAATCAGTGCACTCTGCAATGAATCGGATACATATCATGGGAGTGTGAAAAGCACGTCATGATGACCTACTTTTTAAATAGTGATTGGAGTATCTATCCCAATCATGGTATCCATTAACCTTCTTGACTATAAAGCAAACAATGGGTCAAAATACATAAGCTTAAAGAGACTTCATATCTACAATGCTGTTATCATTTGAAGTAAAATTATAAGGATATTATTATCAGGATCAAGAAAAAAAAGCAAAGGTTGTGCTCTAAAAGTGATGACAAAATCAGCAGATCAGATTAAAGATCACCACATTCATAAGTATTACCCTCGATCTTTAATTAACTCTTCAAAAATATATGCCTATATCGAAAGTTTCACCAAAATTAGATCAGCAATGTGCGCTACTGAGTTTCATGATCACCTCATTTGAAAGCATGGATTTATTTCGTGATAATACTCGTTTGATAGCTGAGTGATATAAACCCATATTACAAGTCTGATTAAGATTGAATTAGAAAACTCTCTTCCAGAACATAATAATGTTGCAAACTTTAAGCATATATAATGACACAGATATGAAAGTTTTACAACAAAGCTTTTAACACTGTTGATGCTAACAGTGCCATTAGAAAATGATACCCATGTCTTCTGCTATGTACTAGTTGAACCAAAACCATTGAGCAACAAAGCTGACAAAATGGTGGAAAATAAGCTAATGAAATTCAGGTTAAACCCTAGTTCTAAAAGTCTGGTGATGTGGAAATTGGTGGTGTTATATGAACAAAACATATTTAAAATAGATGGATTTTATTCATACATAATCAATATAAAAATCTTCAAGTAACAAGTTCAACATCATTGTTAATAACAAGTGTTGTAATACATGCTCATGGTTAACAACATTTTATGTACATCCACTAATAAAGTTTACTTAATTATAAAATTTCCATCTAACATATAAGTTACTGTCATACTGCTTTGTCAAGGACTATACCTTATTTTAAAAGTGGAAACAAATAAAAGAAAATAAGTAAACTCTAAACGTTTAGTCTAACGACAATTATATATAAAATGGTGGTAAACTCTTATCTTAAAGTACAATATGCCCAAAGATACTTGTGTGTGTGTGTGTGTGTGTGTGTACATATATATATATATATATATATATATATATATATATATATATATATATATGGTCAAAAAGAGGTGGATGATTTTTTTATTTGAAAAATAACACCTCACAAGGTTACATTATAAACACAACTCGTACATTAGACTTGCATGTCTAATATACATATAAATTTCACTGAAAATTTGCACATCACAAATTTGCTTACTGCCCAACACAAGTAAAGATTTATGAAATTAACATCTCCAATGGTTACACTACAAAGTCATCTATAAGATACATACAAACTTCGCAGCAAACTCACTCTTTTGCACAAATGATCACAAGCATCTTACAAATACTTAATGACTTTGACACCAAATTTTACACCTGGTAACTATGACAATGTATGTAACATATATAAAACACTTGAGATAGTACACATCCGTAACATCACATCGCTTTCTGGACACCATTTAAAATCGTGCAGATGTTTCACATGAACAAATAGGTGCAATTTAAAGCATCTGGGGTGTTGCTGGAAAGTTAGTCTGGTTCCCTAAGTTTACTAATTCTAAGATGGATCCAAATAAAACATACAAACCAATTATCAAGAGTTTTTGCCAATACTAATGTTTTTGTAAGTTATGCTAGTATGCTGTAAGTCTGTATTTTATGGATAATTTTCATCTGAGAAAATTACAGAATTTATTAAATGATTCAAATCAAGTACAAATTGTTCAATCAATTATGGTTTATCTTTCTTGAAATTCTAACCAGGCAAGATTTGAGAGCTGATGATGTGAAGAAAACATGATCATTCAATTAAATATAGACTAATCTACCTTTATTATTTCCTGATTTCTATTTCATATCCCCAAAATGTTTTGAACACAAGTTGATGTATGTATGTTTCTACAGTTAAGAAACTAAATTTTCCTCAGGTTCCCATGTTGGCGTATCAAAATGTTTCCATTTGATAAGTACTTCTTTTCTTTTCCCCCTCTTTCTTCACTGCAAAATCTGCTGAACCTCATAGATTTTAGCTACAATAAAATAAAAAAAATGTAAGCATTCAGTAAATAATTGAGTAAACTCAGTAACTGTCAGAGCACATATATGGGATGTTACTGGTTTAGTATGAATCATAAATATACTCAACTGGATTTCTAAATATACATACATTTCATCGAAATTCTTTTAGCAAACCTGCACTTTATGAAATTTATTGCAACTGTCATACATAAATAACACAGAAGTTTTGGATTATTTAATCACTGATTAAAAAGATTATTTTAAGTTGCGTATATTTGTGTAATAATATGTTCAACTTTATCCTGAGGTCAATCAATTAAATAAACATCTAATCACATCTAGAACCAGATGTTTTTGTGTTTTATGAACAGAAAACATGCATTTAAGAAGAGTCTAATGGCTAAGATTGCACATATTGTGCAAAAACTCAACAAGTTATTGCAAGGGCAGTTGTGTTGTGAGCTTAACAACTGCGATTCTGATAATCGATGTGGAAAACACTTAATGAAGGAATAAATAAATTTTCTTGGAGATGTTTTTCTAGCTTATATGCTGAGGGCTCGACTGACACTTCATTGGATTCTGATACTTCACTAGACCCAACAGCATCGAACAAAATGTCAACATCATCTGAAATTCAATTTTGTGTCTGTGTTACTTCAAGACTAATATTCATTTATAAATTCACTTATAACAATCTCCTAGTGAAAGCTTTATTTAAAATTGCCACACAATGATTTTTCAAAATAGAGCATATCAGTACTTTTACCAAAAAGATGGCTAACAATAACTTTAACTGGTTGCTATAAAAAAAATTAAATGAATACAGTGATAAGTAAACATTTAAGATATGCTTCTGGGACACATACCTAGTATCAACACAAATCCTGATACTCTAAAGGTATCAACATATTGCCAATTGGTTTCAAAACAAAATCTATAATGATATCTTACTGCAGAAATATGAACTATACAAGCCATTAATACCTTTACTTAATGATGGAATCATGGATTCATTGTCCAACTGTTGAACTGTTTCAGCTCTCCCACCTGTAATTTGTAAAGTACATATCAACTAGTTTGCAAGTAATACATCAATACATTATTTTGTAGTAGCATACATGAGATATGGCATTACTCCTGTGTGTAAAGAAGCTTACAGTAAATCGTATCTGGTTATCAACAGGTTTAGACAAAATGGGACAGAATATCACATTATAAAAACCCAATAAAATAATTACATTTGCATTTACTGAATGGTACTGCATAATAAACACAATAGTTTCTGATTTTAAAAAAGTCTGTATTGATATCTTGCTGCAGAAACACAAGTCATTAATAAACTTACTTAGTGAAGGAATGATGGCTTCATTTTCCAACTGTTCAGGCTGAGCTGTTTCAGTTTGAGTTAGCCTACCTGTAATTTTAAAAGTATGTATCATATGGTTTGCAGACTGACCAACTTGTAATTGTTCAAAAAATCAATTAATATTCAACTAAATTAGTTATGACATGCAAAAGCAGAACTTAATGTTTGATTATTAAGACTACCAAAACTGAACATACATTATGAGGAACACATTCATATATTATCTTGCTGCAACATACATCAGACATGGCATTACTCCTGTGTGTAAAGAAGGTTATGGCAAATTGTATTGGCTCACAAGAAAGGGATAAAATATCAAACTTAAAGACCCCCAAATAAAAGCACTGCATTTGCTGAATGCTACATCATAATAAATGCATTTAAGTTTTTACGGTAACAAAAAAGTGGGAGTCCACACTTTCTTTTCTCACTGCTCCTGCAGAGCTGTTGCAACTTGTCCAAGTCTGAATGTATATGGTTCATTCCATACACATGCAAGACAGTGGCTGTATATCCATATGAAGTTTGAAAGAAGAAAAAAATATCAAGCTTATAATGAAGCACAATTCCATTCAATAAACTTCTTACTGACCAACATGCAAAAATGTTTAAAGTAAATACACTCCATAAAAAAAATATTAGTTTAATCACATCACATTATACATTACATACCTTCATTTCCAAGTACATGAGTGTTGCTTGGTTGATAATGGAGAAAAATGCAAACTATATATATACATAGGTCTTATGAACTATATATATATATATATATATATATATATATATATATATATATATATATATATATATATATATATATAAAAATGTGGTATACAGCTTGTCAAATATTAAAATATTAACATAACCATTTTATTTTAAGAACTCTTAACATTACATCATCTACTTAATGATTTTTTTTAAAATGTACTGCAATCAAAACATCTTCCTTAATGCATAACATTTTCTGTGCTAAACTTGAATAATTAAGTTCTTTAATGTAAAACAATGAACCACTTATAAATGCAACATTTTCTTCCATGTGTTGAAATTTGATTTAGAATGAAGAAAGATTAGACACCTTAATACAATAATCTCAATATCTTTGACACTAATAATGCTCTTGAATGTCTTCAACCACATGCAACTAGGATCCCTGTAACGATAAAAAAAAATAATTTAACTTGACATTTATTTATATACTATTCTCAAATAATAATACAGATTCTAACAAAGATCAAATTGTAGGTACAGGTCTCACTAAAACATTGATAGTATAAAGATTGAGCTTTGAGCAAATTTAACAAAAAAAACATTAGCAATGTTTAAAACAAGTCATTGTTTATTAAGTTTTGAAGAAGATACAGATACAAGTTGACATGAAAGAAGAAATATGTGGTCACAAGGATTATATTTTAGTATTGCTTACAAAATAGTGGTCTCTGCTCCATATTCTCTGATAATGTTTTGTGCATCAGGTTATGTGTTAAAAGAAAATGAGCAAAGACCCCTTTCTGGGTAAACCAGCAGCTTTAACGAGTTCCGGATTAACTAAAATTGCTCCAGTGCCCTTAGTGGATAGAGTGTCGACCTTGGATGTGGGAGGTCGCAGGTTCAATCCCCCAACTAAGTCATACCCAAGATTTTATAAAAATGATAAAGCTGCTTCATTAGGCACTCCGCAGTAAGAGGTTAGTTTTAGGAATGATAAGCCTGGTGTCAGAATAATGTGACCAGGTGATTCATCTTGCTACATGTTAGTGGCATGATGCACCATTGCTTGACATCAATATAAAATGCCACTCTGCAGATATCACAACGATTTAGTTTATTTTTTTTAAAGCTAGGTTAAAGTAAATAACGACACACACACACACACACACACATGTATGATTCTTGTACCTGAACTTAACACCACTGGGTAGGTTTTTCACTTCCAATCTAAATTTTCCCTCTTTAATTGCCTTGTAGGGCACTTGATGATTTCCAGTTGTTTTTTCTGTATGGAAAATACAAACTAGTGAATAACAAATTCATGAAAAACACAAAGACTGAGATACGGTCTGCAGTCAGTAGAGTTTATTAAACTAGTAATAGTGAAAGATAAACACAGTGTAGCATATGGACTAAAGCAACAGGCAATGATATGAATTCAGCTATGGGATAGCAGAACTGAAAAATATATCCAGTGCATGTATATTAATAAATATAAAACATACATTTATCAACAGTTATATTTTCCAAATAACTTTTCTAATTTTATGGGTATGGTTCATACTTTAAATTACTGATGTACATATGCAGGATACAAGGTAAAAATTTCAAATTCTGTCTTTCAGATGGACAAGCATTGCATAATAAATTTCATTTTGAGAAATACAACTTTCTCACAACTCAATTTTCAAGCATATCTAAGCTAATGGTTGTCGAAGTGATTCAGTGATTCACCTTTCATTAAAAATCTGTAATTAGTCTGAAATCAATTGGTTTATTGAAACAAATTGACAGGTGCAACTTTAATAGGTTGAAATGTTTAATATGTGTACAGGAATGTCACTTAAGTAAATGTGTCCGCTACATGACTTAAAAAGAATGAATCTAACCCCAACAGTCATTGAATTTTTTTCTCACTAAATTAACTGCTTCTCTGTGGTCTGTTTCCTTGTGTATGTTACTTTCAGATGCTGTAACAGTGAGTAATTATTTAATTGTGAGTGTGACATGTGCAATTCTCAAGTCATCGGTTCTAAAAGACTTAAAAGACTACAAACAACAAAACCATTTTAGTCCTTACACTGGTCAGGGTTTCAATGGACTACTTATTATGTCATGGCATGGTGTTTATCATATGTTGTTGGAAAATGACACATCTTCATAGTTTACATCCAATTGTGTCATGTTAATGAAGGCTTCAGGGCAATTTAAATAGCTAGTGACAGCAATGTCATGGGAAAAGTCATCTTTATGCATCTTCTCAAACTTCAAAGGAACAATGCTAATGAGATAATAGTAAGATCTTGGTGCAAATAAATTAATGTGACACAAGTATATGCCAATCATTAAAAAATATACCTCCTACCGAGTTTCCTATAATAAAAACAAACTCACCCTGCATCTGAGATGCAAAAGTTTGCCGGATGCTCTTCTGACAAAAATAGCCATGGGCCCTGCTACTCCCAAACACACCAGCGCAGCCATCAGTGTCCACAACGAGCCCACCAACATGAATCTCCTGACTACTCAGAACATCACACTAAAGATTTGTACAAAATATCCATTTTAAGATAGATACGTGTTTATTTCTTCTGTTTGCATTTATATTTGTGATAATTATACTGGAACCATTAGTCACCTGCAGTAATAAATAACGTTGATAATAACTTTCTGAAGTACATTTCAAGTTCTTGAAGAATTTACTAAAATTTTGTTCCTCCATTTTGTTCAGGTTTATATAGCAATTGAACATGAGCAGCTGACACAAAATTAGATTCTGAGAAGAAAGAAATATATAATTTTCTAACAGGTGATATAGACCAGACAAATAATAAAAATTCTTACAATCAACAAAAATAAACAGCAGATTAATAACTATAATTGGCAATATTACCAAACAAGGTATCAGTTATAGAATTGGGTGATGGAAAATGGGGTCAGAAATTAAATTAGTAAGCTTAAGTTGGTGATACAATTATTTTTTTCATTCTCACAGACTGGCTTATCAACTTCAGATGATGCTTCTTCAGCGTTGTCCTGTCTGTAGTTTGTACAACATTGTTTTTAAAAGAAACAGCTTCCTCCTGATACTTATGTACAACATTGTTTTTAAAAGAAACAGCTTCCTCCTGATACTTATGTACAACATTGTTTTTAAAAAGAGACAGCTTTCTCCTGATACATTTGCTTCTCTTCTTCCTTCGTGTTTTTCCATTCTGTTGACCATTGACAAAATGTCTGGCCTGAAGATGAATAGTCTGAAAATGGAGGATAACCTTGATATATTTGATAAGAAAATTCATGTGCAGATGTATCTTGTAAAATTAGTTACAACTGAAAGGAAATTATGAAATAAAAAATGACATTGCTAATTGCATTCTCCAAGAAGAATTTATTGATATCACTTGGAATATATAGTTGTTTTTAATGTTAACATGAGATAACATCCTAAGCAAATAAAATTAATCATGAACATGCTGAAAAAAAGTATTGTTTTTAAAATTTCATTTTTATACTAAGGCATCTTTTAAATGAAAACTATGCATTGTTATCTTAACAATTATAGGTCAAAGGATAGACAGCCATTAAACTAAAAGTGACTCAATGTGCACTAACTGAAATTAAATTATTTTTCAAAATTGTTTATAACTTTTAAGAATGATGTAAGCTGCAATTACAAAGTCTGAAATATTTAGATTGTATTCCTAAACTGGTAAGAAGAAACTAATTAAATCAAAAGAAACTGTATGCAATATAGAAAACTATTAAATGTTCTGAAATGGAACATGTACAATGTATAAACGTGTAAGTGACAAAAGTCAAATATTAATACTACAACACCACTTTATGGGTGGTGTAGGTGGGTGGATTTAACAGCACATCAGCTCTATAGTACCAACATAAGAATCTTAGAAAGCAAAGATATAAGATCACATAAAATCAAATCATTCCTGAAAGCTAAATTTACAAAAAAAGAATGTTCATCTTGTTTTGACATCTTTCTACCCTGCCAAAAATATAGCTACAAACGTTTATTAAATTAATTGGGGTGTGTGAATTACAAAGTGTTATAATAGGCAGACATGAGAAACAAATTGGTTGCCTTCATCACCTGTTAGTGTGCAACTTTAGGAGAGCAAGTGTCTGCAGGTAATAAAAAAGCATTTTAGACACGATGAAAACAACTTTCATACATACCTCACAAGCATCTAGTAATGATATGCATATACAAAGCAGTACAGGACAGTATACCATCACCATGTTATCAGAACTCTACCAATTTTATGCTGTGATATATATATATATATATATAAGTGATATGTCTACACAACAGGCATACAACACCTTTAGTTAATAAATGCTTCAAATATACAAAGCAAGCAATACAACAGCATATTCAATGTATATTTACCCACATTTGTTGTACTTTTAACACTGTAACGAATGATAATGACCAAAATTAGTTAAATGTATAATGAGAATACTATATGTGTGATAGGTCAAACATGGCTCTGTAAAGGAAATGCAAGGAAGGTAAAAAATATTTACAAACTGAAAGGGGGCAGGGGAGCCTGAAGCTGTCTGGAAATTATGTTGTTTATTGTCGTTGATGTTTATGGAAGTTGCACTGAAATATTAATGATCTTTCAGAAAATGAAAAATATGTGAGACAAAATAAAGGAATGAATGTTCTGTATTCATCAGATTTTATTTCTGAGGGCGAGAAAATCTATTAATGCATTTTTGGATGAGAAGTTGAATTTTTTTATATATTTGATTACTTTCCTCATTATCTAACTATTTTGAACAGACCCCATACCTTTTATAAAAAAAAAAAACATGTCTTTCAGTTAGCACCCTTTTGCTCAGTATTGGCATTTTACTTGAGTACCTTTTTGAGGTTTGGGCACACGAATAAATATTTGTGTTCCTTTACAACTAAATGGGGCCATGGGTGTCAAAGTGGACTTAAGTGATCGCCAGTTCCGATTGTTGCAGTCACAACTCTGTGTGGGTTAATGTCTCAGCTAAAACTGTTATGTTAGAAATGTACAAGTAGCTTACTGAGGGTTCGTGGTTCTTACTGGGCTTTTTCCAGGTCCTTCCTACACCATTTATACAGACTATAGTTTATATAATTATAGTCTATCTTTGAGCTGATAAATGGCTTTAAACCCCAAAACAACAATGTTCTTGTTGTTGTAGGTTTTAACACCATTTTCCAGCACAAGATATGCTATAAATGGAAGTCAGTATTAATGATGTACAGTAGGAAACAAATTGGGAAAGCCTAGACCCATGATAAGCTACCAACAAGCTTTATCATACTGAATGAACCCGAGACCAGAACCCACACATACAGGTGAGATGGCAGTGATCCATAATGGTACATGCTTTAGACCAGTTTGCCACTTGGAACCCCAAAAGCAACATTGAAACCAGACACTACTTGATACCAAGAAATCTTATAAGATATATGATGAAATAATAATATCTGAAATTATTTAATAGCAACATATATCAATATATAAATATTCATTCATAATTAAAGGAATAGAGTATCGATGCAAATGCACTGAAAACTCAATTTTACATTGCAATGTGTGCAAAATTAGCGTATTACTCACTAAGACTTTTTTCTTTACAAAAAAGGTTGTAGGCAGTCGGACCTTTCATCATTGGGGCTTTTGGAGTACTCAAAATTCAGGCACCACTGGAAGTATGTTTAAGCTTGGCTCGTTTGTTGCCAATCCAATCCTAGAAGTCCAAAAACACGTTTTAGTATCTTCTCACTGTTAATTATACTACTGAATGTAGGATAGATGAAAATATCATTCGCACTAATGTCATTGTGATTTAATTTAAATATCTTTAATAATTTGGAACTTATAAATTGGAAAAAGAATGTTTACACAAACAGAAACAGACAGATTTACAGATAAATCAAATTATGCATCTCTGAATGTTTTGAGACTGAATATATAGTAAGAAATACAAAAATTTTGCATATGCACTTACAAAAAAAAGGACTAATTCTTAAATGATTATGTACATCTAACTTTTCTAAACACAAAATCTTTCATAAAGGAACTTTAAAAAGGGACCCAACCGTGTTTAGCAAGTTTCCTATGTGTACGTAAACAAAAGACTAAAAAAATGGATACACAGAGAGGCAACACATCCAAATTGGCTTCATAAAGTATATGGACAGTGATCTGAAAAAGATAAAAGGCTGATGTTTATCAAGTCTGAATCTGAGCAACAACAAAGTTATTTTCTTAAGAAAAAAACATGACTTATCAATTAAAAATTCTGGGTATAAATATATATTTCATAATGATTTATGTCTTTACTACTTTAACTTGCTGCTCTGTAAGAGCAGGATTGTCAGCAAGTGTACTGACACTGTCCTTGTCTTTGGTGCTGTAGAGTCCATTGTCCCAGGACGACTCGAGGCCATTTAACTGACTTTCGGTGAAAACTGTCCTTGGTCTCTTGTCATTCTGTTCAAAGAGAGGAACTATGTACATGATGGAGGAATTATAAATGTTCAATAAAATGGAAGAGACAAAACATAACATAGGTATTATCAATATGTAGCTGCTACTGCTTTGAAAAAAAACTTTTAAAAAACTGGAGCACTGGTATATTGTGCATTAGCAATACACCCAGGTTCAGCTATGGCACACGAGCAATATAAAAAGTTCATAATACCCAATATCTGATCAATTATTGTTTTCATTTTAATAAATGCTTTTAAACTTTAGGTCAAAACTCATTTAGAGAAAAATAGTGAGACATTGCCATGCTGTTTTAAGTCAACTGAATCTTAGTGCATGATACATGTGAAACATTCTCTCCATACTTGCACACATAATGCTGTTTTTTTCAAACATTGAATAAGGATAATCACTCAGCACAACTCTTGGATGTATATGGATCTGTACTTCACTCAACAAGACTCTTGTGTATATATCAACCTGACATCAAATTTTCCATCTATACATAAACATATTTTTTCTTGTAGTCATAATTTTATATTTTTAAATTAATTTTCAAAATGTTTTGGCCTTAAACCATTACATTAATTGTTTTAGAAACTTTTGGGCTGAGAACATAAAAATCTGTGAAGGTGCTGACAATGCATGAATTGTTGTGCAAGTGCATAAAGCCTTTTCTAATGACATGATTACCACTCTGGTGGCCTAGTGGTTAGAACATATGACTCGGATGTGGAAGGTCATGGGTTTAATCCCCAGCCAAGTCATACCAAAAATTAAAACAAATAGTACAAACAGCTTCCTTGCTTGGATAATGTGACTTGGTGGGATATCACACTATATGTCTGCGACATGATGCCCCAGTACTAGACATCACTAAAACCTGCCATAAAGCAGACATGGTAGTGATATGACTGAGAAATTGTAAAAACTACGTCTAAAAAAATAAAAATAAAAATGACATGATTACTCATGTTAGATATTAATTTTCATCAAAGAATACATTGGAATACATATGTATGAAACACATAATATGGTAAAAATAGATTTCGCAGGTTATAGTCTTTCCCTGACTATGAGATATCTAAAACAAGAATTTGTTAAGAGTATTGTGTAGGACTCAAAATGGGATTGGGCAATTTTTTTAAAGTTATACAATGGTACAACTTGCCATTATAATGAGATAATCATACACATTTAGTTAATCTTTTGTAGTATTCAATATTTGTTCTATCACTTGTCCGAACAAGTTGTTTCAGAAAATCACCTGTCATAGAAATATTTTTATTTGACCCACAAAGGTCTTAATTTTTGTTTACAAAATGCTCATGTCGACATATTTTATATACATTGATTATTGCTCCAATATGTTAACACATGGAGAATGGAAAATAATTTTCTGTTATTCAGGCTTTGCCTAACTTATTCTATTGGTATAAAGAATTGACCAAATTGGGTATAAAATGCTCAAAACTTATTAATGACTTCTCAAAACAGCTTTTGTGACCAAATGGCTAAAACAAATCTCGGATGCAGGAGGCTGTGGGTTCAAACCGCAGCTGAGTAATACCAAATACTTCAAACAACAGCAGCTGCTTCACATGATGCTTAGTATTAAAGAGGTTAGTGTTAGGAATCATTCGCCTGCTGTCAAGATAATCTGACTAGGTAGTTCATGATGCTACATGTCTGCAGTGTGTGGCCCCAGTGCTACACATTACTATAAACTGTCACACTGCAGACCACAAGGCAATATAACAGATATTTTTAAATAAAGCTATGCAAAAAATCCAAATAACAAAGACATGCATGAATTCTCATAAAGGTGCAGTGAAAGAGGGTCACTGGCAACCATACTCCAGATCTCAGCAGCACCATTTTTTTTGAAGATAAAGAGATAAAGAAGAATGGGATCAAACAATTAGCAATAACAAATATTAAGCTCTCACATACAGATGCTGGCCAAGCATGAAACTTGAATTCATGTGGACATAGCTGAGGTGTCATTGATCTATAAAGGCTCAGGACTTAGACCACTTGGTGACCCAGGGCCCCAGGTGGTTGAAAATTATGTCATAGATACCTTTAAAATGATGCAGAGACATCAGTGCCCAAATAATGAGGCTCCATGACAAACACTCCATGTCTATTTGTTTATACAATCGATGCCCCAAGTAGCCAAGTTGATTCAGAATAATGGAATAGGCTAGAGTTCTCCCTTTTCTACTAACAGAGTTGAATAATACATACCATCATATTGGCCAACAATACATCATTTCTGTAAGCATTGCATCATGTGTTGTTTCTGGCCAAACCGCCAATTGGTATCAAGAAGGAACAATGGTCCTTTGATTACCAAAAATTGATTTTCAGAAAGTGTAAAATAAATATCCAACATTTCAACCCTAAATACATTTGAAAATGTGATTTCTAAATCTCAAAATTTCAACTTGTAGCCCACAAAAAATTAATTTTAAAATCATATAAATAAATACATTAGTTTTAAAAGGTGGAAACGTTTACCAAAGAGCAATACTTCTTGTTAATCCATGTTTTTGATTCTGCAAGCAACTGCCCCATGATTACTTTATTGTCTGCTATCCAACTATGTCAAGTTGCTGCTTGAACGGGATCCTTAAGAAATTCCCTGGTATATAGCGTGTTTCTAAATTCTTAAGTATTCTTTCCCATAAATGAGACATTGTAAACACATTACATCCAATTCATTTGTGGTTTCAATTCAACATAGGCATTATTTTACCAATTTGTTTTTATATCAGTTTTGTTTGCTTAATATATGTGCACTTTAGTGTCATTAAACAAATTTTGTAATACAAGTTATAGGCCTGACCCAATTACTCAAATTAAATGCTGACAAAAATGATCAAAAGTTTCATTATTAGTAGTCTGTTATATAAACATAACATTTTTTCAAAGCTCTGCACAGAATAGGCCAAATATTGTGAGTTATGAAAACGTGTGGTATCCTATGTGTGCAAAGTTAATAATATTTTGGATAGAATATTCTGGTGACAGTTGCCTTCTTTATAATGATTAATATTGCAGTATTTGATTTTGTCTGTTGCTCAACATTGGTATGTGTTTTGCATCACTCTTGATCAAAGAAACCTTGAGTGCATAAAAGTCAGACATCAGTACATGTATGTATTATTTAAATGTGCATTGTACACAAAGAGTTCATTAGGATAAGGAGATAGTCCTATATGCAATACATTGATGCTGATATTTATGTTGTGTGCATCAGGGTCTTAACGCCTAATGACAGCATCTAGAATGTGTTGATGTGGAATAGCACTCTTAACGAAAATAGAATTTTCAGGAATATCTCACAAGTGGCAACTAAAATAAAGATACTTTTCTACAAAGTAAAGTCATAATGTTTTAGTCAGATTTTACTTACTCTGTTATATTTCTCTAATATATTCAAATTCTTACAAAAGAAATTTACCTGTTTTCAAGCTTTGTTGGCCTATATTTCAGCTGGCTAGAAAGCAATGAATGCTGAAAATGGGTTATGTTGAAATAAACTTAATGCATACAAAATATATTATGCCTACTGGCACAGTAAGCAATGTTTCGTTTTGTTCAAGAAATATATCCCCCACATGAACCGACCTTGGCATACATTTCAACAAATTCAAATATATATGTCAACGGAACATGAAAATGCGACAAGTGTTAGATTTTGATTCCACCAGGATGAAAGCAGTGAGTACATTAATAACATATCAATTTGTGGAAGATTGTTGATATCAGCAACCATGTGTGTGAGATATTCCTGAAACTAAGACTACTCATACCGATGCCAACAAACATCAGAACAACACTATACAAGCCCTTTATTTGGGAAGTAAGACAGTAAAACAAAAATTACATGTGCTATGCCTTACATTGACTAGACTAATGGGGGAAATAAATTTTTAAAAATAGTTATCAGTCTTTTTATTGACTTTACTGATGGCTACCGGTAATGTGTCAAGAAGAAAAAAAATGAGCAGTAAAACTGCTGGTCCAGGGTAGAAAGATGTCAAAACAAGATGAACATTCTCTTTCTGTAAATTTAGCTACAAATACAACAGGTCTCTCTAAACATCCCAAGACTCTCCAAGAACACCTTAAACTTACACATGACTCACTTAAACTTTCAACAACGGGCCAAAAACCCCAAAAAACAAACAAATATAAACTGCGAATATTTAGCAATATTTTGTGTAACAGTAACATTAGTAAGGTCGCGAGTTGCCAAGGGAAACAACTCCCGTTTTGATGAAGAGTGTTCCGGTACAGTAACGTGAATATTAATCAACATTTATAAATAATTAGCAATACCACAAATAAGTCGCTAAATACATTTAAAAAATGGCAAATTTATTGTATATACAAATATTTGTTTATCTCAATAACAATTTAACTATTCCTTCATTCCTTTTCTTTGACAAAGATTAACATGGAGCCTAAACAATTCAAATACATGAGAGAAGTATGGAACATCGTTATTTAATAAGGAACTTGTTATATATATATTTTGTGACGATTTTACCCCAACCCCTTGTATTTGTACATGTATAAATCGTTCGTCTGCCTGACCAAGCTTTGATGTTTTAAATTGTCCCAAGTTTTAAGTTAGCTAATCCCCTTAGGTAAGATGGCCTTTGTTAGCTCGAGAGCGAACAACGTATCGGGAAGGTGTTAAGTTATGACAGCATCAAAGGAAGATGGCCGACGCCAGGTAGACTGTAACATATTCTATACATACAGACAGACAGTGGGATGATTGACAGTTCGAAAGACTGACATAGTCAAGAGCCATCCAATCAGAATGCGATGAGTGTGGGCACTTGATTGGAACCCGAGATAATAACTTATGTTTAGTAAGAATTCGTCAGTGCGCTAGAATTGGTGAATTTGTTCAGAGGTTGAGCGGCTCCGATTGCCAGTCGTAAATTGGCGCCAAATTCAGGGAATTCTGGGATAGCTTCGATCAGGAAGCTTTGAGGGACAGAAGGGAGGAATAGGGAGTTTGAGGGACAGAAGGAAGAAAGGAGGAATAGGAAGCTTGGAGTGACAAACGAGGAGGAAGGAAACGGAAGTAGAGGGACTGGAAAGAGGGATACAGATAGAAGGAGGGACGGAAGGAGAGAAAGACAAGAGCAAGACTAAAGAGGAAAATAGATGAGTAGTTCACAAGCAGAGGGGAGAATCTTACTCACACTGTGGAATCACATGATGATTTAGACATTCACTTGGTCAAGAGAGACAGTGAAGAATTTAATATCTTTAAAGTTATCATTTCATTAAATTGTTATTATTTGAATTTATCTTTGTATTTCTTTATAATTTAACCGTTGGCTTTGCTGACTGGGGGCTCGTAGCTACCAATATATTGTCAATACTTTAACATTCTAAATACGGACCAGGGGAACTTCCTCATAATCCTTTAAAGTCTATAGGAAGAACCCCACCCCTACTAAACGACACTTCACAGTGGGCGCTTTCGTCCGGGATATGAATTAGACATATATTATTTTAGGACCTAAAGTTATTTGTAGGAGTATTAGGGAACAGTGTGAGATATTTTCCATTCTGTGTATTTGAATTTTTATGATTTTCTCATCTTGCATTTTATTGTCATATGTGCATGCTTTGTAGACCTTCCATTACTAGCAGTACTTGTGAAGCAGACATCGAACAAATATCTTACCTGAACGAAATTAGTTGCTGTCGACAGGTAAGTATTTAACTTGTTGTATCTGTACATTGTTAGGAATATCTAGACAAGGTATCACTTTATATTAGTTATAATGGCTACCGAAAGGCAAATGATAAAGGAGTACCGCGCCATGGGGTCGGAAGATCTCGGATATGAGGGAGATCGCCTGGCGAAATTTATAGAAGAAAGGATCAAGGAATGGAAGGCCGAAAAAGCAGCGGACAAAGAGCTAGCCAAGATAGCAGCAGACAGAGAAACCCAAAGAGAGCTGGAGCTAGCCAAGATAGCAGCGGACAGAGAAGCACAGAAAGAGCTAGCCAAGATAGATGCGGACCAAGAGCTAGCCAAGATAGCTGCGGACCAAGAGCTAGCCAGACTCGCCCACACTCTGGAGATGGAAAAGGTGAGAGTTGAAGCTTGGACCAACGGACGGGACGACGCCAGTACAAGCTCTGGAACGACCGGCCGACCATTCATCGACCACAGGATGGTCCAGATCAACATGCCACGCTTCAATGACAGGGAGGAGGCTATTGACGATTTTCTCGTGCAGTTCGAGAAACTCGCACACGCTCATCAGGTCCCTGAACAGCACTGGGCCATTAATGTCTCAGCCTTTTTGCAAGGTGCAGCTCGGGAAGTCTACCACGGCTTAGCTGCAGAAGAGGCTGATGACTACAATGCCCTCAAGAAGGCCCTTCTCTGCCATTATCGGCTGACCGCCGAGACTTACCGGAAACATTTTCGGGACTCAGCGAAAAAGGTAACCGAGACCCACTCTCAATTCCACAACCGTGTTCGAGGTTTATTTGAGAAGTGGATGAAAATGGCTGAAGTCGAACGCACGTACGACGGGCTACGTGAGGTAATACTAAAGGAGCATTCCTGGGTACTTACCGTCGCGAATTGACAGTCTTCTTAGCCGAAAGAGAACACCGGACGTTTGAAGAGATCGCTAACATGGCGGAGCGATACGAGCAGGCGCACTCGAAGAGTGGAGGTTCCGAGGGCGTGGATCGACCCCGACCCTCTGAGTCGCGTCGTATGGGGGAGGTTGAGTCGGCTGTCCGCAACCGTCAGGGCGACGGGAAGGTCGGAGGGGCACCTACAGGTAGGGATGCCACCTATCGACCTGGACAGGCCTCACCCACGAAACCAGGACTTGCAAGTCGGCGAGGGCCGCCGACGTGTTTTTACTGCAAGCGCCTGGGGCATTTTGCCAGGGACTGTCCGAAGGGCAGGCAGACCCAGGTGAATGTCGTTGCTAGGAAGGAGTGCGTGCCGGAAGCGAGTTGCAACCCAGCCAACCTTGCGGCCGCAACTGTCAATGGTGAAGGTGCCACCATCTTGTATGACACTGGGTGCAGCGTCCCCGCGCTTGTCGACAAGAAGTATGTCAAGCCGGAGGACTATACAGGGGAGGTAATAGAAGTTCAGTACGCGAACTGCGCGCGTGACTCATTACCAGTAGCTGTCATTGACCTCGATTCACCATACGTGAAGGGGAAAATTTCAGCTGCTTGCTTGGAGGGACTATCACATGACGTCATATTGGGATGCCGTTACGTGTTACCACAGCCGAACCCCGAAACCTGTCCACCTATGCCAGTGAGTGCTGTTGAGACCAGGGCCATGAGTCGACAGCCGGAAGCGAAGCCGATCCAAGTTACATCGACACCGGTTAGTAATGTTCTTCCAGCTGAGTTGAGGAAGCTGCAACAGGAAGACGCAACTCTGGCGCAGTTGCATAAACACGCAGAAGCAGGAACGGAAAGGGAAACTCCGAACGGCGCGGTGAAGTTCGTCTACAAGAAGGGAATCTTGTATCGCCACGCCAAGAAATACAACGAACACTTTAAGCAAGTCCTCGTGCCAAAGGAAAAGCGTTGTGAAGTGCTGAAGCTTGCACACGAAAGTCTCATGGGTGGACACATGGGAATTGCTAAGACACGTGACCGTCTTGTAAAAGAGTTTTACTGGCCAGGGGTCCAGGGAGACGTAAAACGGTTCTGTCTCTCCTGTGACAAATGCCAGAGAATGGCACCCAAAACGGATCATCGACCCATTCCCTTGGGGAGTACGCCCCTTATCGATGAACCATTTAGACGTGTCGCCATGGATTTAATCGGACCGATAAAACCCGCGTCTGCGCACGGAAATCGGTATATTTTAACGGTCGTCGATTATGCTACACGCTATCCGGAGGCCGTAGCATTGCGTAATATGGACACGGAAACCGTCGCGGAAGCTCTGTTTGCGATCTGGTCAAGAGTTGGAGTGCCCGACGAGATCTTGACCGATCAAGGGACACAATTCATGAGTCGTGTGATGGCGGAGGTGAATCGTCTCATGTCAATTAAGCACCTCACGACTACACCGTATCACCCCCAATGTAACGGACTGGTCGAACGGTTTAATGGGACTCTAAAGCACACGCTCAAGAAATTGTGCGAAGGCCGCCCCAAGGATTGGGACCGGTATATTCCAGCCATGCTTTTCGCATACCGGGAAGTACCACAAGCGAGTTTGGGGTTCTCTCCCTTTGAACTCTTGTACGGGAGGACCGTACGCGGCCCAATCGCCGTACTGAGACAGCTGTGGACAGACGACCACGCTGTAGAGGAAGTACGCACTACCTACCAGTACGTCGCGGACTTGCGCAACAAACTGGAAGAGGTTTGTTCTCTCGCGCAAGATAATCTCAAACGAGCTAAGGCGCAGCAAGCGAAAAATTACAATAAGCGCGCAAAACCACGTCAGTTTGAGGTAGGGGATAAGGTGTTGTTGTTGTTGCCCCAGGAACACAACAAGTTGCAAGTTTCCTGGAGGGGTCCATACGTCGTCACCGAGAAGGTCGGAGGTCAAACCTACCGGATACGGCTACCGACGAAAGAGAAATTGTACCATGCCAATTTGCTCAAGAGGTACCGGGAAAGGAAGACCGTAAGCGATTTTGTTGTCGCTAAGATAGTCACCGAGGATGCCGAAGGCGATACGGAAGGTGCCAACACTGTCCCGAACTGTCCATTAACGAGGGGCGAGACTCCGTCGGACGTGGAGTGTGACCCCATGTTAACTGAAGGCCAACGGGACGAGATAGAGACCTTGCTGGCCGGGTACTCCGACGTGTTAACAGAAAAACCCAGGAGGACGGCGCTTGTCGAGTTCGGGTTAAAGATGGTGGACGACCGACCAGTGCAGCGGAAACCCTACCCCTTGCCCCACGCGAAACGACAAGTTGTAAGGGAGGAAATTGAGCAAATGATTGCTCTGGGAGTAATCGAACCTGCCGACTCTCCGTACAGCTCACCAGTGGTCCTAGTGCAGAAGAAGGACGGCACCCATCGGTTTTGCGTCGACTACCGGAAGCTGAATCAGGTGACAGAATTTCAAGTCGAAATGTTACCTGACCCGGAACATATCTTCGCTTCGGTCTCAAAAGCGAAATATTTTTCCAAGCTGGATTTGTCCAAGGGGTATTGGCAAATTCCGGTAAGGAAAGAAGACAGACCGAAGCTTGCTTTTGTTACTCCCGACGGGACATACCAATGGCTGGTTATGCCGTTCGGGGTACAAAACGCGCCCAGCATCTTTACCAGGATGATGCGGAAGTTGTTGGAGCCCTTGCGCGATAGGGTTGTCCACAACTTCATGGATGACCTCTTGTTAGCTACAGAGACATGGGGTGAACACCTCACTCTGTTAGCTGACGTTCTGGAGCGGCTACGTCAGGAGGGCTTGACAGCCCGCCCTTCCAAATGTCACCTTGGTTTCAGGACATTGGACTATTTAGGACATACCCTGAGCCAAGGCACGCTGTCTCCAGAGAATTCGAAGGTGGAGCAACTGCGAAACGCCGCACGCCCCACCACGAAAACGGAGGTGAGGTCATTTCTGGGATTGGCGGGATACTATCGGAGGTATGTCGCTAATTTCAGCGCGATTGCGAGGCCGTTGTCCGACCTAACCAAGAAACGGACCCCGAGTAAGATTATTTGGACAGATGCGTGTGAGCACGCTTTCCAAACACTGAAGGCTAGACTTACATCCGACGCCGTTGTTCGTCTACCGGATTTGGATAAGGAATTCGTTCTTCGCACCGATGCATGCGACACAGGACTGGGAGCAGTACTGCTACAGGAGCATGACAAAACGCTTTTCCCTGTCGCATACGGCAGTCGGAAGTTGTCTGCTGCCGAGAAGAACTACTCCGTATCGGAGAGGGAATGTCTCGGAATCGTGTTCGGCATATCACGGTTCGAGCGATACCTATATGGACGCAAGTTCGTATTGGAGACCGACCACCAACCACTCGCCTATTTGGCGCAGGCAAAGTTGTCCAATGGTCGATTGATGCGATGGTCGCTGTTCTTACAGCAGTACCAGATGCAGATCAGATACGTGAAAGGATCTGAAAACGTAGGCGCAGATTTCATGAGTAGAAGCGCTGAATTGATATAGATCATTCTGTTTAAATTTTCATGTTCACACTCAGTTTGGCATCTAGTTGATTTTGCTGATGTTTTCTTTATGTTGTTGTAACACTTTTGCATTCGTAGCATTTTGAGGGAATAAAATCCTGATTTTATTCTCAAGCGTGGGGGGATGTGACGATTTTACCCCAACCCCTTGTATTTGTACATGTATAAATCGTTCGTCTGCCTGACCAAGCTTTGATGTTTTAAATTGTCCCAAGTTCTAAGTTAGCTAATCCCCTTACGTAAGATGGCCTTTGTTAGCTCGAGAGCGAACAACGTATCGGGAAGGTGTTAAGTTATGACAGCATCAAAGGAAGATGGCCGACGCCAGGTAGACTGTAACATTTTCTAGACATACAGACAGACAGTGGGATGATTGACAGTTCGAACGACTGACCGAGTCAAGAGCCATCCAATCAGAATGCGATGAGGGTGGGCCCTTGATTGGAACCCGAGATAATAACTTATGTTTAGTAAGAATTCGTCAGTGCGCTAGAATTGGTGAATTTGTTCAGAGGTTGAGCGGCTCCGATTGCCAGTCGTAAATTGGCGCCAAATTCAGGGAATTCTGGGATAGCTTCGATCAGGAAGCTTTGAGGGACAGAAGGGAGGAATAGGGAGTTTGAGGGACAGAAGGAAGAAAGGAGGAATAGGAAGCTTGGAGTGACAAACGAGGAGGAAGGAAACGGAAGTAGAGGGACTGGAAAGAGGGATACAGATAGAAGGAGGGACGGAAGGAGAGAAAGACAAGAGCAAGACTAAAGAGGAAAATAGGAGGAATAGGAAGCTTGGAGTGACAAACGAGGAGGAAGGAAACGGAAGTAGAGGGACTGGAAAGAGGGATACAGATAGAAGGAGGGACGGAAGGAGAGAAAGACAAGAGCAAGACTAAAGAGGAAAATAGATGAGTAGTTCACAAGCAGAGGGGAGAATCTTACTCACACTGTGGAATCACATGATGATTTAGACATTCACTTGGTCAAGAGAGACAGTGAAGAATTTAATATCTTTAAAGTTATCATTTCATTAAATTGTTATTATTTGAATTTATCTTTGTATTTCTTTATAATTTAACCGTTGGCTTTGCTGACTGGGGGCTCGTAGCTACCAATATATTGTCAATACTTTAACATTCTAAATACGGACCAGGGAAACTTCCTCATAATCCTTTAAAGTCTATAGGAAGAACCCCACCCTTACTAAACGACACTTCACATATTTATTATATACTTCAGTGTGAAATATAGAAAATTACAGGCAAAATATTTTTCTTATTTTGTCATTTCTATATTTTCACATGTGAAAAATATATCCTTGTATTTTCACATGTGAAAATATAAGATTTTTCCCATGATGCAATTTAGCTCTTGGACTACTTTTTTTTTTTTTTATAACAAGAGTTATTCCCCTTGCTGATTGCATACAACTTGTCTACTGCTGATAAGAAATATGGCACAAGCTGATGATTTGGTGCTTATGGAATTAGAAATGGATATAGAAGTAGATGAAATGCTTGCAGGTGTTGACTTTAATATAATAGAATCCAAAGAAGATGTGCCTGTGAATCAAAACTCCAGGTTTAGGAAACTGACAGAGGCAGAAGTGCAAAATTTTTTGGATGAGCAGGAAAACAAGAACACAAGAATCAAAACAGAAAATGATGTTAAACTGCTCGCAACATATCTCAATTCAGTTGGGGAAATGAGGAAGATGGAACTGATCCCACCTTCCAAGCTGAATGACCATATTGGGAACTTCTTTCTGGCAATCCAAAGGAAAAATGGAACTGAATTTGAGCCAACAACTCTCAGGAGCTTTCTTTCCTCTTTTGATAGGCATCTGAGAAAGAAAAATTATGGATTTTCCCTCATAAATGATATTCAGTTCAGCAAATGTAGAGAAATGCTTAAATTGAAAATGAAGCAATTGAAAGGGATGGGAAAAGGAAATCTCCCAAATGCAGCAGAACCTATTACTGATGCAGAAATTGATGCTTTGTATCAATGGAAACAACTAGGACCTGATAATCCTAAATCTCTTCAGAACTCATTGTGGCTTATATGTATCACATATTTTGGAATGAGAACCGGCATTGAGACACATGAATTAAGATGGAGTGATATTGATGTCAGACAAGAGGAGTCTGGTGAAGAATATCTCATTTATACACAAGAGCGACAGACGAAAACTCGATCTGGGACAAATCCCAGAAATGTAAGAAAGGTGAAACCCAGGGCATATTCTATTCCAGATAATTTGGACCATTGTCCAGTGGCCCTCTATAAGCTTTTTAATTCCAAGCGACCCAAAGAGATGCTTGAGTCGGACAGTCCATTTCTCCTGACAGTGAACATATTGGCTCCTCGTCCTGGCCAGGCATGGTACAAAAATCTACCAATGGGCATCAACAAAACATATTCAATAATGAAAGAAATGAAAAGCTATCTTAAACCTACCGGGAAGAAGCTTGTGCCATACAGGTATAATTTTGTGTAACCCAAAAAGTCCGCAAACATCTAAAAATGCATATTTTTCTTGCAAAAGTGACTAATTAAATACAATCAGTTCAAATGATTCTTTTGGTTTCTTCTTCTTCAGGGATTACTGTATTGCAAGACATCCCAATTTTGTACACACTGTAACAGTAAATTTAAACAAAAACATTAATAATGAATTAAAGAGGACTACTTGATTATCATATTTCATTATTTTTAAATGTAATTTCTACTCGTTAAACTATTGAGTGTGGTCGATGGAGAACAAAGCATTGAAACTGTGATCAGGATTTGAACCTGAATCTTCAGATTGTAAAATCTGATATTTTTCCAATTAAACTATCCCAGTGTACTTTCCAGCTTTTATTCTCCATGTGTCCCTTCTTTTTTTCAGTGAAGCATTTTATTACAAAAACTTAATGACCATGACATCTCAGCAACGCATATTATGCAAATAAGTGGACAAAAAAATGTTCAGAGTGTAAACAGTTTCTCCAAGCTCAATGAAGTTCAACAAAAGTCAATCTCGAACATATTATCAAACAAAGAGCGACTGCTGTTACCTACAGGTGCCTCGAAAACCCAAACCCATACAACTACGTCTTCTACACTTTTACCTTCATCTTCTCCTCCAGACAAGAATGAATCTCTTGACCACACAGGAAATGAAGGAAGATTCAAACAGCATGATTTAAGCAGCTTCTTTACAGGAAATACAATCAACGCTAACACATTGACAATAAACATCCATCATCACCATGCAACTTCACATTTGGACGGCGTGCAGAGTGGGCAGTCGCCAATACATGCCAAAGGGAGAAGAATACTCCCCTTAGCAGACACTGATTCACAATAAAGCCTCCGCAAAGCTAACATTCTCAACTTTTTTAAGTTCCACATGTTCAATATTGTTCCATTTGTTTGATTTTTACATTTGTTAAAGGAGTTCAATGTGTCAAATCGAGCTAAACCCTTCTGATGAAATCACAGTTCAGTGTACATATTCTTCCGCGAATGATGTGTAAATACAACCGTTGATACTCACACATTGAAAATGTTCTGCTGGTTTGTGTTTTTTTTGTATGTAATGAGTGGCATTAAAGTATTTATTTCATTGAGAAACAAAATAATAAATTAAATGTGACAAATGAAAATGAATCATGTCTCCTTTCTTGAGAACTCTTTGCAGTCGCTCCCAACACTATACTTCTAGTTAATGTTTTCTTTTTGTTTTTTTTAGGGGGGGGGGCGCTACTAATAAGTGACTCGTTGGGTTCTAAAACAAACAAGTGACTCGTTGGGTTTTAAAACAAACCAAAAAAAAAGTATATAATAAAAAGAAAATCTTCTTTACCTACGTTAATACCGGATATATTTCATCCTGTGGTACAAAAAACGACATATTTTAACTCGTGGCTTCGCCACTCGTTAAAATATCACGTTTTTTGTACCACACGATGAAATATATCCGGTATTAACGTAGGAAAAGAAAATATCCTCTATATAATTAGAGATATTTGATGCATAGAGTTCGTTTCCGTAGATTATCAGAAATAGGGCCATCAATCAATACTATAAATCAACAATGTCCGTATTGTATTTTTTTTTTCTCCCGCTTCTTGGTACGTTTTTAGGAGATTTTGTGCTAATATATGCAATATTAGGGTGGTCTTAGTGTGTTTAGAGACACCGCAAACACAACAAAAGAAAATTAATTACATGAACACAAATTAACGGACTAACCTAGTACACAACATTGATATATTTACCATTTTCGGATTTTAAATATGGAAAACTGGTAAAAGTATAACTGCCAACGTATTTAATATAAATTTTAAAGATATACTGGTCAGAGAGATAAACAAATGGCGGATTAACTTAACTAGTAGTCTGGTTCCCTGACCTCTAGCCACGGTAATGGAGTGGAGAGAGGTGAGGGAACAAGATTACATAACCAGAAGATCAATCGGATTACATCGTGGCTTTTCATCAGAAATCGTTCAGTTAACCGAATATTGGTGGAAAAACCCGAAGGTACACCGATGTATTGGGACGTTAAAATAGCTATTTAAATACGCGGAGGGTGGTGATTTTTATTTTGTTGTTCAGGTGATAAGAGATTACAGACCAATCAAAATGATTCCACATTAGAGAAGTAAATAAAGCTAACCAGTGTTTTTTTTAATTATTATATCAAGTTTACCTGGATTATTTTGATTAAGCTATTTGTATTAAAGGCATACAACCTAAGATTTTCGACTTTTTTGTTCTTGCAAATGCATGATATTATGAAAAGTATAGTAGAAATAATGAGTAATTACAGGTCATTCAGTTTCAAAAAATGTACATCTGTAAGTTTAATCAATGAAAATATAACGATTTTCTGTACGGATTGCTAATTAATTATGCATAAACGGAATTTACCGATCTCCTCCGTAGTCGTAGTGTCACATGAAGTCGAGGTAAGCATATGTTTCGCTTTTGAGTAATTATTGCCTTATTCTTCGTCTGTCCTTCTCCTTAGTTCATTATAGTCACCCACAATATATGTATTGCTTATAGATTTCTCATTATATATGATAAATTACAAGAAGTAGGCAAAAAGTCAATACGATGGAAAATCCTGACAATAAGAGGTTCCTTTAAAGGGCGATTCTTGAAAGTGTTTACTTGTCGTGTTTGTGAGATTGTGTTACGTTGTAAGATAAACCAACTAAAAATGTGATAATTTGTATCATTGTAATCAGAACCACTATTAAAAGGCATCAGAAGAAGATAATACCACCGGGGAAAATGGCATACTGCTAATAGGCAATTTATTTTATGGACTTAAGGATACAGAGGCGTAGCTAGGGGGATGCAGGGGGTACACATGTCCCCGGGCGCCAAGGTAAAGGGGCGCCAAAATGAGGCTTGCAACATTACATTATAATTAGTAAACAAGGGTAATAAATCGGTCACAAGATCGCTGGGGCGCCAATTTTATAGTTAGTCCCCGGGCACAAAATATCATCGCTACGCCTCTGTAAGGATACCTAAGTACTGGCAACAGGCATGTCATTCCAAGCTGTTATGTATGGCGTATAATGGATAAATAATTTTGGCCAGTACCATTTTGGATTTACTCAAGGAAGACTTGGGTGATCTATCCAATGATATGATGTGTGAATAATGAAAGTTATGTTTATTTTAAGTTGTATAAAGCATTTCTTTTGTAGTATTCAATTTTTTTTTGGCATGAACAAGATTTGTTAAAAATTGTTTTAGCTACCTACCCACTAAAGAATGATTATATGTATGGCTATGTTTTGAAAGCAACTGTGAGGAGACTGCTTATTAAAAACATGAATTGAAGTTGACTAGCATTGTCACTAGCATTGTCATGGGATGCAAAGGATGTAAAGAACGAAAGTACACTGGTGAACATGATTTTAATTGTGCATATACAGTAACACATTAAGTTAAATGATAAATAACGCATAGTAATGAGTTGAGAAAGCAAAACTTGTTGCAGTGTTTCATGAATAAAGATTGGCTTGTAAATATCAACAGAACTACAAACACTAGGATACTATTCTATCCAGATACTGCTCATTAATTTAAATTACATGTGAAAAAAATTGGCTCTGGAAACAGAATAAGGTTTTTAAGACTTAAATACTAGTTCATCAAAAGCAACATTGAATGCTTTTATCACATAATATGTGCATCATCAGCCGTCTTATTACAACTAAATCAAATATACTTGACACCAATTAAACGCATCAAATTTTCAGTTTTTTAAATGTGTTTATTTACCATAGAAATAATTATACCCTTTATATAAATACCCAGATGAATGTACACAGCTGCATACACTGTAAAACTGTTATATATTATGTAATGTACTAAACTTATACATGTACAAATGTGCATGTACAGACATAACTTTAATTCAAGAGTACAGTCAGGCATAAAAATGAAGGATATCATCTAAGAATAATTATGGCATATAATATATAGAGATTTTCCGTGTTATTTAGGTTGGGAGGGGTGCTCCCAATATTATTTAAATTATTACAAAAGACCTCCCGGCTTGGTTTTATGAGGAATTGAAGTAGTGATAGAGAGATGCAATGCTCAGAGCTCCCAGTCAGTTTGGTGCCGACAGTTAAATTAATGAATACACAAAATGTGAAAGTCAAATAAACAACAATTTAATATCATTAAATAACAGTCATCTCTCAAATGAAACTCAAATTAAAACCCTATCACTCGTCTTTAACTCGACCAAGTTATGGCCTATTTTATCATCTGACTGTAATTGATTCTCCTCCTGTCCTGTGTTCCTACTCATCTGTATGATCTTTCTCTGGACTGGTAGTCCAACTGCCTCCAGTCCGTCTAATGTCTGCCTCCGTTCTTCCTTTCTCTTTGTCTCTCAGAGACATTTTATATGAGAAACTAGTGTACCATTACTATAACAGATTGATTACAGACATCCCATTCCAAAATACTAGACAGTTCTATAGAAATTACATTGATGTTTTAGTATCTTGTGCTTGTTTTTTTATACTTTTGACAAAAGTGATTACCATTTACTCAATGCCAAACTTTAGTACATCACCTAAACAAACTACTGCAGAGAAACAAATATTGACATTAAGCCCATGCCCTCACCACCATGTATGTTTCCTATTGCATTTCTTTTAAAATTAGGGTTACACTAGGCACACACACACACACACACATATACTGATTAGTATATATAATGTACGAAGTACAATGCAAAACTGGCTCAGATATACATATCAAATTCAGGAATGCAGGGGTCATGCTACCAGTGTTGATACTAATTAGCCTACACAGACAAACAAACTCTTACACATTCACAGGGATGTTTTAATTGCTAACTGACCATTAACCCTGTTTGCAACAATATATCACTGCTCAAGTTCATGAAATTGGGCCTACTATACAGTGATGGAAATATGCCAAATTCTGTTTCAAAATTGTAACAGTGTGTGTGATTTGGATTTTTAACATACCTTGAACAATTTTTGAGTCATATTGCTATGATGTTTGAAGTGTGGCAGTTTATAGTGATGTCTAGCACTAAGGCATCATGCCGCAGACATGTAGCATGACATCCCACCCCGTTACATTATCCTGACAGTAGGACGACCAGTCCATACACTAACCTCTTAATGCTGAGCACCAATTGAGGCAGCTGTTAATACCATTTTTATGTGTTGGGTATGACTTGGCCAGGGATCAAGGACCCCAACCTCTTGCATATGAGGTGGATGCTCTTAACACTAGGCCACTGGAACGGTCAACACCAGTATGTAAATAGTAATTTGTTAACAAATATAGTAGGTGAATATCATTTCTAATTTATTAATTTTTTTAATTAAAAAAAGACAGAAGTTAACAGCATTATTTTCTTTATAAAATCAGTTTAAAACTGTATGTGAACCTTTAATGGCATGTTTAGCGGGAGCAATTAAATCAAGATGAAGAGTATGGATTGAAGTCATTTGCTCCAATGTACATTTTTTTCTTTTTCAAAGTATACTAGAAATCTTTCTGACTGCAATTTTACACAAAACATTTAGAAAATAAAATTATTAAAAAGTACTTTATTATGCAATAATACAGACTTGTAATTACATGATTTTAATCTTGTTACTTCTATAAGATTAAATGATTTACAATGTATAGCCTCTGCTGTGCTTTTTTTATACATCATATGGCCAAAATACACTTCATTTACCTCAATCTAAACATACATATAAGACAAGTATAAATGCAATGGGTATGAAAAGTTAGAAAAGGTCTTACATCTTGTTGTTAAAATGCATGTTTTTTTTAAAAGCTTTAAGAACATAATCAACAGTGGTCTGAAGATATACTGCTACTTGGAAATCAAACAGATGCTGGACTTCAGCTCATGGTAGGCACTTCAAAAAAGACTTAGTCAAAGTCTATATGGGTCCATGGTAGGGAACATTTCTTACCATACAATCACTAGAATAGTCTCTCCATAATAATTTGATATCAACAGGTATTACCTGACTAAAAGGCCTAAATCATTTTAACTTAAAATGAGATTTCTGCTTTGTAACAATCTCTTCTGTAGGTGGTGGTGCTATTGGAGCAAGTACATCAGATATTCACCTAGGATCATTTATGTCCAAAACAACTGGCTGGTTCATGCCAACTCTATCATCTAACCTCATTTCAATATTTTCATATTTATTTCTGGAATATACAGGTACTGTTGATCAGCTTTCTTTGGGTATGCAGACCATCTCTCACTTTTTTGTTGAATGACCTTTGGTATCTGACAAGAAAATGCAAACATTTCACTGACAATGTCATTTTATATTTTTTTAATTCTCAAAAGTCCAAATAAAAACTGAATACAATTACATGTAACAAATCATTTTAAATGTTAAAAATGGAACAGTATATTAATGTATTCAGATGAATTTGACAAAGCAATACTTACATTAGCTATTGATAAAGGAGTGTAATTAATGCTGGTAGAATATTGTTTCATATTTGGGTGTAAAAATTATACAATTTTCAGCATAATGAATGTTTTATCTTGTTTCATTTTATTTTAGAATTTTGAACATCAAGTATCGGACGGTACATGCAAGAACTTTCAAATCTGCTAGGGTCTTTAACAAGATTTCAGATTGACACCTGCAAATTCATTTAAAACAGCCTTATTAAAATTAGCTTAATTCTGTTTAACTTTCCTTGCATTAAAGATTTAAGTTTAAAAATACAATTATTTCATAGATTTCGTCCTACTACTTTGGTTCAATATTAATCCACGTGACCGATGTAAAATTGCAAACAGTATTATTTTAAAAAATGACACTGCTTGTAAGAGAAAGCCCTATAAGTCAATAATAAATAAATACTCACAAATATTCATCTTTGGTTTTTTTTATCGGTCACTCGTTCTTTCTTAGTATCAAATTATACTCATTTTTCACCTGAAGTACGTTTATGTAATATACGTATGCAAACACATTCATTCGAGGATATACATACCCAATGCACCAGAAGAAATGTGATAGACACACATACAGAAAGACAGGCAGATAGGTGAGAACCACAAATGTCCTTTACATGCATAGTGGGTCTAACATAGATATTTCTCCACATTATATACTCTAAAATTTCCATCTGTTTCAGGAAATAAAATTAGAATAATCATCAAGGAGACTCGTACGTGCGCCTGTCTGTTCAAGCACGGACGACATTTGTGCATTTTGAAAGAAACTCGAGTTATTTCATTTAAAATATAATTAATATTAATAGAAATGCAACAGTCTAAATCTATATTAAAAGAACTTTAAAAAGTTAGAATTTTTTTGTTGTCATTCAACATAAATTTACTGCTATGATTAAAACTAAAAAAAATAAACATCTTTTCAATATTCTTCAAACGAGATAAATTGCAAGAACTTTTTATGCAGCGATACACTTTTGCACAATCAAATAACACAAACTGGTACATAATGTAGTAATAAAAGGATAATGAAGATCTGAAACGGGCAGAAAACATTTATTTAAAAGCTGGCTTCAGCGCAAGTTAGTGAAAAAAAAAAGATGTAACAACAATTTATCAAATATTGATAGAATTTCATTTTAAGATAGTGAGATATCGATCCTGTTTGCAAAATGTGAGCGGTTTGTCAAATTTTCTTGATCTACGTCTGCTATCTCTAATTATTGAACTATCCGGAAGTGAGCTGCACTGATACGCCCTCTGGTGAGCTAGTAACCGTGAAACCCTCTATAACTGGCTAGCTATGTTTCCTAGCTGACTATTGTTATTTCATTGGCTTCATAATGTGTAGTGATTATACATGTATGAGGTGAATATGCCTCACATCAATTTCAAGAATAATACAAACCTAAAAGACCTAATTAACAAATATATTCATATCTTTAATCATAATATCTTAAAAAAGTCACGCCATAGCCTAAAGTTAGGAAATTTGCCATGTCCACTGTATCTGTAATACCTTGAGGGTGGGGTTGGTAGTTGGTGAAGAGTATCTATTGGTAAGCCAAAATCAAAAGATGCTTCGCTAATAACAAACGAACAGCAAAGCAGACTACACAGGCTGCATCATTTTGATTGCTGTAGATATTTTAGATAAAAGTATAAAAAGCAAAGTTAAAAGATAAGTGACAAAACAATAGTCACAACAATACTTTTATTGAAGTACAGGGCATCATGTTTTACCATTTTAAAAATATTCATGCAACATATAAGATAGTTCTCTTAACAATACTGACAGTTTGTGTTTTAGATATCACCTGTCACTTTGTTAATTCTTCTCTTTCCTCTTTTCTCATTATCTTATTGACAGTATGAACCTTTGTTTTATATGTAACTGAAGAATAACAAATCAAATATTCACTATTGCAGTCTTGGAGAAGAACATCTCTACAAATACTAGAAGTAAAGTACTCAGCAATGTCAAATATCATTATTTATTTTTAAAATAGGGACAATGGATGAGCTATTGAGAATTGCATCCATGGGTTTGGGGAACCCATTCAAAAGAAGGGATGGCAGAAAAATAAGGCAATACTTAATATATATATATATATATATATATATATATATATATATATATATATATATATATATATTGCAAGATTTTCAATGGGATACATATATTAGATCATTTTGGGGTTATGATCTTCCATTACTTTGCATCCAATTCAAGGGGAATACATTTTTTTTACAGAACAATAACTTTCAGTTTTCCATACACAGAGTAAAGACAGATGTAAATGGCAACAATATAGTTTTAAAATAGTTCAGCTCATAATCACAGGTATACACCTATAAACAAAGAATGATATGGTTTCACAGTATGCAGATGAAACCACTCTTACTCACCCTGTATGGCCTTTAGAAGTCCCTTAAGTCAACTTTAGATGTTATCTACAAATATTGTAAATTTTAGGACTGTGAATAAATAGTGAGAGAAAAAAAACTAAAGGTGTATTTATATAATCAATGCAATGAAAAACTCCCTAAACTGGTTTACTTCTTACTTAACTGATACAGTGCAAAAAGTAAATCTAATGGTCAACTTTCTGAAAGTAAAATGGATTACCACAAGGCTCTATCCTTGGAGCTCTGTTATTCATTCTATTTTTCAATGATTGGAACTCCAATTTCTTCCACTGACCTCAATGCAGATGATAATACACTCTGAAATTAGTAAAATCAAAATAGTACTTGAAAATAACTTACAAGATGCTCTCAACAAACTTCAGGTATTTTGCAATGAAAACCATATGATCATAAATACAGAAACAAAATAAAGCCCTACTAGTTCCGACACAAAAAAATGAGCAAGGCGTGACAAACTCCAGGTTCTATTGAGAGTGTGAACCTTAATATGACCTCACATGAAATAATTCTTGTTTTTTTGTAGATAACAATCTTACTTGATTTATTCACATTAAGCACATTTCAAAAAAGGTTAATTCTTATCTTTGGCTACTGAGAAAAGTCAAAACATACATTCATCTTCAGTATAGGGTCATCTTTTATAAAAGTTATATGCAGCCATATATGGACTACCATAATGTAATTTTGGGTAACACCTCTAAATCAAACATAACAACACTTAAGACTCCTAAAAGAGGGCTTGCATTTCATTCTAGATCAATGTATAGACAATTTTCAGGATGCAATGATAACAGTAAAGGTTTTAAAAATACATGAAAAAATATTTTTTGAAAGGCCAAATTGATGTATAAAGTATCCCGAAAAGCCATTCCTGTCTATCTCAGCAACATCTTTCACCAAAAAGATGCTGATGGTATTCCAAATTTAAGGTCCATAAGAAGAAAAAATTACATTATACCAAGGCCACTGGTATGGATCAACATTCCCAAAGACACAAGGCAGGCTCCGAGCATTTCTTCTTTTCATAATCAATTTCTTAAATGAATGAAATCTTTAGAAAATTGAACAGTTCTAGTACCAAAAAAATACCGCCTGCTTTCCTGTAATTTTCATCATTTTCATAGCTGAATTTGTAAATGCAGGCTGATATTTTATGTTTTATATATGCATATTTTGATACCAATAGTATAAAACTTGTAATAACAAGCAAAGTATGAAACTAGTAATAACATACATATATGTGTATAGGTCAAAGTATTTGTGTTTATATATGTGTGTGTACTAAATATGTGTACATGTAGAAAATGCTTACAATAAATATATGTTCTTTTTTCCACTCCCACTCTATTCCTTTTGTTGTGCACTCTCTTTCCTTAAGAGACTGCTGACATATTTGTCACCCTCTTTCATTTTCTCTCTGTAAAGTAGCCAATACATGTAGTAAGTTCTGTATTGGGCTTAGAATATATAATGCTAAATAGTAGTGTTGACCAATATTCCTTGTAAAGTAACTTGCTTATAAAAAATTATTAGCTAGTCAATCAGATGGTTCCCTGACCCACTGTTGCTTATTTTGGGGGAATAATTTAAAAAAATGTCCCTTTCTACTATGGCAATGGTGGCATAACAAATGCTAACATGAAATAAGTGTGATTTCTCAACATTAATAATATTCCTGTTGTCCCAAATTGTTGTTAAAATCGTTCGTATAATGTTGTATCACATTTGTGCAAATCAGATTTCACTGATGCATACAACACATGATTAGTACATTGAAATGCCAAAATTACCTACTATTTATTTGGTTATTTGATGAATTGATCTGATGCACATAAACTTATTTTTACATAAGTCATTCTTTACCAGTAACGTTTTCTTTTCATTGTTATATTAATGCATTTTTTATTAGGATCCTAATTTTGCTAACATGGATATAACCTAAGCACAATTTGCAAAAATGTCAAATTGTTTTTTTAATGTACACAGTCGATGACATAACATTGATAATATATATATATATATATATATATATATATATATATATATATATATATATATATATATATATATACAGTAGTCCCCATCTTATACGGCCATCCCCGCTACACCGGGAAAGTGGCCTTATAAGGCGGGTGGCCGTTCCAGAGGGGGACTAAATTTATTATGAGAAGTACATGTATATGTAATATACGTAGTAAGAAAGCTACATACTTCAAAACATTAAATATCTTCGTCTAAATGAAACATTAATCAATAAATGTTTTTTTTTGTTATAATAACAAATTTATTTAAACTGAATATACGTTAGTAATTTTGCTTTCTTGGCGTAAGTTTGATATGCGAGCGGGTATTGTTGTCATGCACATTGCAAATGGATTCAAAAACGTCATTTACATCTTGATACATACATAATTATCTTTCCATTTGCTCCATTTTCCCTCTGCTGTTGAATAACCTTCTTATCGGTTATTACTTTGTTTATTCAAATTATTTCAACATAAACTTGTTTTTAACGAGTCTTTTGTACATGCAAGTGTTCAGCATCCCCCCTCTAGGCTCTACCCCCCCCCCCCGTTTAACGAGTCTTTTGTACATGCAAATGTTCAGCATCCCCCATCTGCCCCCCTCCCCCGTTTAACGAGTCTTTTGTACATGCAAGTGTTCAGCATCCCCCCTCTGCCCCACCCCCCCTTCCGACCCCCGCTGTCGTCGAGTACAATAACCGACTTTCTTCGAAAATAATGTTTCTTTAACGTGATGACATTTTAATGTTTGGTAATGATTTATTCGGTTATTGCTGACTGTATGCGATTTAATTATGCAGACAAAACTTGTGTCGATTCTACGAAATACAACCTTCGTAAAGGAAGCCATAAAAAGGACAATAGGGTACCAGACAAAGACCGGAATTTTTTTTCCGGTCTTTGTCTGGTACCCTATTGTATTTTTAAAGGTTGTCTGTGTGTGCCAATGTACAATATCTATTTTTAGCCTATGCTGACCTTGTTATGATTATAACAATTACGTCTGGTTATAATCATCAACGAGAAGAACTCAACGTAGGTGTTAAACCCCAAACTCTATCATAACATTATTGAGCCCATTTCATGTAAACATCGACTTTCATAGATATCGATATACTATGAATCTTTAGTCGACACTTTTAACGGCGACTTGACACTCGGAGACGTGTATCTACGATAGAGATAATCAAAATTGCTTACCTTACGTCAAGATTTGAATTAATTATTGGTTCTTGATACATTTTAAAAAAAATGAGGCCGCACGTGGGGGTAGATTTTTTATTATTGCACAAATATGTTGTCCGCTGGTCGCGTTAGCCGGGTGGCCTTTCGTGAGGGGTACTTTTGAACAGAAACTCGTCGTTGCCAACGAATTCTGACCGTTAGGAGCGGGTGGCCGCTGGTCAGGGGGGCCGTGCAAGAGAGGGACTACTGTATATATATATATATATATATATATATATATATATATATATATATATATTTATATATATTTATATATATCATCATCATCATTGGCGCCTTAGTCTCGGGAGACCATGCGGATAGCGTCCTTGGGGTGTCGTCTGTCTCTGGGTTGTTGGCATCGTCTGTTGTGGCTGTGGAGACCTATTCGTGAGTGACAGGCCCTCTTGCAGTTTGTGCAGACATGCTGGGTATCCCTAGTTCCTGTGGTTGCTGTCACGTGGCCCTTTCTGACACGTTTCTCTGCTGCCAACTGACCTCTCCTCGTATCAGCAACTAAGATATCTTTATTTACTGTCAGTCTCCAGGTGCCTCGGTCCTCAGCCAGCACTTCCCAGCCCTCAGGTGCGATGTCACATGCCTTCAGGTCCCTCTTGCATGCATCCTTGAAACGGAGTGATGGGCGGCCGACTCTTCTTGTGCCAGTGGCCAGGTGTCCATATAGGATGTCCTTTGACAGCCTCCCATCCTCCATGCGTCGGACGGGTCCCAGCCATCGAAGGCGACGTTTGCTCAGAAGGGAGAACATGCTGTGGGTGTTTGCACGCTGCAGGATTTCGCTGTTTGGTACACGGTCTTGCCAGCTGATTTTCAAGATGCGTTTAAGGCACCGTATATGGAAGGAGTTGAGCCGACGCTTTTGCCTCATGTAGGTATTCCAGGTCTCACTTCCATAGAGAAGGGTGCTGATAATGCAGGCTTGGTAAACTTTGACTTTGGTTTGCACTGTCAGCGTGTTGTTTTCCCACACCCTCTTGGTCAGTCGTGACATGATGGTATTTGCCTTTCCAATCCTACTGTCCAGCTCCTTATCAAGCGAGAGAGTGTTGCTGATTGTTGACTCCAGGTAGGTAAAGTTGTTGACTGCTTCCAAGGTGACACCGTTGATTTCGATTGTGGGGGCAATGGTGATATCTTGCACGCTGACCTTTGTTTTTTCCAGGCAGATGGTGAGTCCAAACTGCATGCAGGCATCAGCAAAACGGTCTCCCAGTCTCTGAAGAGCTTCCTCAGTGTGTGCCACAAGAGCCGCGTCATCTGCAAAAAGCATCTCCCTGATGAGCACAGCCCTCACTTTTGTCTTTGAGCGCAGTCGTGCCAGGTTGAACAGCCTCCCATCGGACCTGGTGTGTATATATATGCCATCAGTGGACGAGTCAAAGGCGTAGGACAGAAGCAAGGAGAAGAAGATCCCGAATAGGGTTGGTGCCAGAACGCAGCCCTGCTTCACACCGCTGTTAACTGGGAAGGAGGTTGAGGAGGATCCATCATACAGGACTGTTCACTTCATATCTTCATGGAAAGAGATTATCATGCTGCGGAGTTTTGAAGGGCAACCGATCTTACTGAGAATTTCAAAAAGGCCCTTTCTGCTGACTAAGTCAAAGGCCTTGGTGAGGTCTATGAACATCATGTAGAGTGGTTGACCTTGCTCTCTGCTCTTCTCTTGGAGTTGTCGTAATGAAAAGATCATGTCTGTTGTCGACCTGCCTGCTCTGAAGCCGCACTGGGATTCTGGGTACACACGGTCTGGCAGCAACTGCAACCTGTTTAGTATGATGCGAGCATACACTTTACCAACGATGCTCAGAAGCGAGATCCCTCTGTAATTATTGCAGTCACTGCGGTCGCCCTTGTTTTTATAAAGGGTCACAATCGTGGCATCACGCATGTCTTGGGGGACTGCTCCTTCCTCCCAGCAGAGGCAAAGTAGTTCGTGCAATGGTTGGAGAAGTGCTGGTTTCCCACATTTGATAACATCGGGCGGGATGCTGTCACAACCTGGTGCTTTGTCATTTGGGAGGGAGTCAATTGCTTTGCTGAGCTCTTCTAAGGTTGGCACTTCGTCGAGCTCCTCCATGATGGGAAGATTCTTTATGCTGCTGAGGGCTGCTTCAGTGACTACCGTTTCACGAGAGTATAGCTCTGAGTAGGGCTCCACCCATCTGGCCATCTGTTGCCCACGGTCTGTGATCTTCTCTCCCATCATGAATTTCAGGGGAGCGACCCCTTTCACTGTAGGAACTAGAGCCTTCTTGATGCCACTGTACATACCTTTTATGTTTCCGGTCTCGGCACTGCGCTGGATTCCATCACACAGTTGTTGCCAGTACTCGTTCGCGCACTGTCTCGCGATGCGTTGGGTGTTGCTTCGAGCACATTTAAGAGCAGCATGCGTCCGTTCATTGGGGCATTTTTTGTACGCTATAAAGGCTTTTCATTTCTCCTCGATTAGTGGTTCCATCCTTGTTAGGTGTGCGTTGAACCAGTCCTGACTGGGTCGTTCCTTTTTGCCAAACGTGGATATGGCTGTTTTGTAGATGGTACCCTTCATGGCGTTCCACTTGGCTGTGGCGTCGTGCTCTGGCAGGTCCTGGAGAGCCTTGTCCAGGGCGGACACATACTCCTGTACCTTGGAAGGAACCGACATCTGTGCGGTGTTTATGCGTGGGTGTCCTTTTGGTTTTGAACAGTGTAGTGTCTTTGGCTGTAGTCTCACCCTGCTGCTCACGAGGGCATGGTCGGAGTCGCAGTCTGCACTGTGGTAGGTTCTGGTGGAGAGGACGCTATTAAGGGCAGAGCGCCTGGTGATGACCAAGTCAAGTTGGTGCCAGTGATGGGACCTGGGGTGTTTCCATAACACTTTGTGTTGTGGCTTACCCTTGAAAAAAGTGCTTGTTATACACAGGCCATGGTAGGTGCACAGCTCCAGCAGTCTCTGACCATTTTCTTTGGTCTTTCCAGTACCATGATATCCGAGGCAGGTAGGCCATGATTCGTGATCCTCACCTACTCTGGCATTGAAGTCGCCGAGGAGAAAAAGTGATTCGTGTTTGGAGCATCTTTTAATCTGTTCATCCAGCTGCCCATAGAACTGATCTTTGGTGTCTTCTGAAGACGAGAGGGTGGGGGCGTAGACACTAATGATGTTAACAGGACCTGCAGTAGTGGTGAGGCGGATGGACAAGAGACGCTCAGTGCCCTCTGTGGGAGGTTCTACCAAGTCCAGAAGATTGTTTTTGATGGCGAAGCCCACTCCGTGCTGACGGGACTCCTCAGGTTCGCGACCCTTCCAGAAGAAAGTGTAGTTTTCCTCTCTGAGGGAGCCATTAGAGGCCAGTCTAGTTTCCTGGAGGGCAGCTATGCTGATATTTAGCTTGGTGAGTTCTCTATCGATGATGGCCGTTTTCCTGGTGTCATCCACTTCTCTGAGGTCATCGGAGATGCCTGTACACATAGTGCGCACATTCCAGCTTGCAAATCGAAGAGCTGGAGTCTTCTTTATTCGTTACTTTTTATTTTTGTCTGGTGTGGAATTTTCGTCTGCTTGTCATGTTAAGCAACACACTGAGTTCCAGACACCCACTGAAGCAGGCAGACGATGGCGGGTCAACACCTTATTGACCGGGGGCTGCCCGGCTTGAGGCGGGCGTTAGTTGGCCAGTGGGACACGATGATCCCTCCCACCGTCAAACTGACCCGTGGCGCCCCTTCCCAATCGGGTGGGACTTATAACCCGTAAACTGTCAGCTTCCGTTTTGTTTCCTCACTTAGTAGCGAGACTGGAGTGACCTCTCCAGGACGCAAGCCTGGGCGTGGAATATGGAGATCCTGGGTTGCCCAGGCTTCAGGATCCCCCTCTCGTCCTTGCTGGTTGGGTCCAAAGGAATGCTGAGCATGACATCTGGCACCAGTTTGGATGCAGGAGCTGCCGGAAGGAAGTCGTAGTCGACATCCAGCCACCTTGGGGGCTCCACTCTGGATTTTCTGTCTGGGTTTACTCCCGTAGCCTTTCCTTCTCCCGAAGATATCCACAAGGCAGCGGAACCATTGGTTTTCAATCAGAGTTTTCTTCTCCTAGAAAAATTGCCTTGACCAGGCTAACGAGCTTCATCTACCCGGGTTTGGAATCAGAGTTTCCCTTCTCTTAGACTGGCTGCCTGCCAAGGCTAATGAGCCCAGTCTGCCCTCCTAGTTATACCGCCGAGCACTCGGTCGCGCCACACAACAGGCTCTGTGAAAACAAGGGGCGCCACGTGAAGGTGCTGTTGTGGACACAATAGTGTAGGAGAGGCTATATGCAAGTAACCTCCTGTCCATCAGAGCAAGGCAGTGGTCCTGCAGTGATCACTACACCTGGAAAGGAGAGGCTATGAGAGATGCTTTACTTCCCTTTGGCAAGCGGGACGTCAGGCCCAGACCTTGCACCCCCTCATATACATATAATGAGGTGGTGGTAGATATAATGTGATTATATTTCCCATCTCTTTTGATATTAAACTGTTAGATTCTGTGTGGGAAACATTTTGTCCCTTATGTTGGGTACCCGATCATAATTACACAAGTCTGGATCCATTTTATCTTTCTACTTTGTGCCTATGTCACAGGAATCATCAATTTGTGACAGTTTGACTGGGAAATCCAGTTCATTGTGCTCCTAATAGTCTGTTATTTGTTTATAAACAAAATGCTTAATTTTTAACTACCAGTAACAGCACTCCCTGAGAAGTCATTGTAGAATGGCCATGTGATACAGGCCTGTCCAGACAAATTTAATTAATGGTTCTCTGGTCTGAGATAATGTGTTCCAAATAGATCGCCATAAATTTGCCTTCTCACAATATGTATATATATAAAATGACCAGGTATTTGTATCTGCCAAAAGTTACAGTCACATTGCACCAAGAGTAACAGTCACATTTCAGTAAAGAGTGACAATCACATTGCATCAAGAGTAAAAGTTACATTGCAGTAAAGAGTGACAGTCACACTGGATCAAGAGCAAAAGTCACATTGCACCAAGAGTAACAGTCACATTGCATTCAAGAGTGACAGTCACACTGCACAAAGAGCAAAAGTCACATTGCACCAAGAGTAACAGTCACTTTGCAGTAAAGAGTTAGTCTCATTGCACAAAGAGTGACAGATACATTGTAGTAAAGACTGACAGTCGCACTGCACCAAGAGCGAAAGTCTTATTGCACGAAAAATAACAGTCACTTTGAATCTTTTTTGGCTTAAAATTCATTCTGGTATAATAATCATGTTAGACTAGACATGGTTATATATTTAAGTGGTTATGCCTGACATGCTTGCTTAAAATAAATTCAAGCAATATGGTTCTGATAGCTTTTTATCTACTAAACAGCAAGTTCCATTGTTTTTTATGGTTTGATCTTTATTGCCATCTTCTCTAAAGTATAAAGTAGAAAACAAATTCAGATATAAGTTATCTTGACAATGAAATACTGTTCTAAGTGACAAGACAGGGCATACCGGTAATATATAATAACTTTTCTTTTGTATGATATCAAAGTAGGTACTATAATAAGTTGATAAAAGTACAGAGGTCAATTTTGTTTTCCTTGTTAATTTTAATGTACGTATTTTTTCTTTCTAATGAGTCTGCTTCATTTGCTATTATATTGTTGACCCATAGAGCCGGATTTTACTAGATGCTTTTTGTTTCTTGCTTTCGTTGGTATTTTCAGCACTGTTATGACCAAATACTTTTCCCAATGGTTTGAGCCAGCCTGTCAAAGCTTGAATGTTAGGATTACAAGTCTGATTCACTATTAACTGAGCTACAGCTCACTTTACTAGGTGAAATTACATACATACATACACACACACACACACACACACACACACACATACATACATACATACTCTGTCTTCCCCAATTGTTATTACTCAATTATGATAACAAGATTTCATTTTCAAAATCTAATTCTGTAAAGTCTAGATCCAGGTGACCCTGCGCAGCTACACAGGAACAGCTGCAGAATCACATATCAGCAGGTTTCTCTTTGTAACAATTATATATAGCTGGGCAGTTAGTTGAGTCTAAAAGCATAATTGAAGTTCATTCTTGCTGATAACAAGGTGATGACCCATACAGCAAACACTGGCAAGCATGCATCAGAATCTAGAGATATTCAGACCTGGTTACTGACATTGATAATCTGAAATATGATAGCCTTCATGTCCTACAGTCCAGTATCTGGGTTTCTCATTTTGCCTGGACATTTCTTAAACTCCATCCTTAGTGAAGTGACACAGTAGTCTTCCAGCATGATATACCAGGAGGTGCCAATAAAAGAGGCAAATGGCAGAGAAAAATAAGTGGGGGATAAAAGACAATATTTTTGTGTCGAAAGATGTTTTGATGACAGAAAAGAAGATACTTCCGATATCTGGAGAAGCAGTCAGACAACATGTAAAGGTATTTTTCAATGTTATGATTATGATATTTGATGGAATCGATTTAATATTTTCTTTTAATTTGACAGTTATATTTTTAGTTGACTATTTTAATCTTATATAACGTAATTTCCATCAACAAAAATTTCATCAGTGGTTAATGCAAAACTAGTAAATTGCTTTCTTTTAAAGATGGATGAATATTTAATAATAGATTTTCCAAGTAATATTTATTTTTCATTTTCAAAATAAATTTAGAAAGTAGATAAGTAGATGTGATTATCTATATCATTCAATTATGTAAAATGTATTGACTTTAATTGAGCTGCAGGTGCTTCATTAGCTTAAGAATGCCTTTATAGATATCAGTAAATGTTCTTTCCGGGCATTTTATATGTGAATTTCTGGTCAATTAAAAGTATATTTCTTTGTAATTTTATCTTTCTTTTTCTTAGCAAACATCATTGAAACAACCAAAGAATGAGACAGATGGAGATGAAACAAAACATCAGAAACAAAAGAAAATGGAATCAACTTGCATGGTAATGTGTGTGTGATTTGGATTTTTAACATAGCATTAACTATTTTTTAGTCATATTGTTACAATGTGTGCAGTGTGGCAGTTTATACTGATGTCTAACACATGGGCATCATCCCACCAAGTCACATTATCCTGACACAAGGCCAGACAGTCCTAACACTAACCTCTTAATGCAGAGTGCCTAGTGAGGCAGCTGTTAATATCACTTTTATAAGTCTTTGGTATGGCTCGGCTGGGGTATGAACCCGCGACTTCCTGCATCTGAGGCGGGTGCTAACTTGCATGGCAATCACTTTCAAATGAATTATCTGTCAGTATGTTCTTAGTGAATCTGAGCAAGGATATAAAGTATTTTTGACTTTTGAAATACATACATATAGACTTTGAAAAGATTGTGTCCATGCCAGTGTTAGTGCTACAGTGTAACAATCTTATGACAAATCCTGCCAATTCCAAAAAAATTAACTGGTATGTCTTAATTTTGTTTCGGACAAGTTCTAGTAAGTATATTGATGCCCTTGAGAAAATATGCATGTTCACTTATCCAGACTTTTTGTTTCTTCAACTTCAGAATAGTATGTACAAATCTTTGTCCCATGAAAAGAGGGTTACCTTAACTATGGGATGACCTCAACAAGAGCAATGCCAATTAGCAGAAACAATAATCATCATCATTATTTGTTTTTTAAAAAAATAATGCAAACTGAAGAACAAAAAAAATACATGCAACAAGTTAAGGTAGATGCAAATATATGTATCTGTTTGTATTGTATTTAACTCAGAAGAATGGGAAATATAATTTGTAGGTATATAGTTTTCAATACCATTGATAAATTTAATTATTTCTTTTTGTGGAGCATCTGACCATGATATATGGGTACAGTTGTATTTTCTGTACATTTTTGTAACTGATTCCTTTTAAATTCAGTATTATCCATTACCAAATTCTTACCTTACAGTGGGGGATGTTACCAAATCACCACTACAACCCCAATACCTGTTAGAGCCTTAAATGTAGACAAAGTTGTCAACCTATGTTTAACTGACCAAACTCCCTGCTATTAGTGTCAGCTAGTTGTGTATTAGATTTAAGAATTTATTTAAGCTTGTTGTTTTCTCAGAGAACTATTTGTGTGTGTGTGTGCAAAACATATGATACAAAATGAGGAAGTTAATTAATTATAGGTGATGACAAAAGGACAGATGGTTAGCAGGTGAAGAGGATTTAAGATAATTCATCTTTAAGTCATATTTGGAATATACTCAAATGAATAAAACGTGTGCAGGGGAATGAATAAATTATTTTTTGACACCGAATCACCTCTTTTTTCAGCATCTATGCATTGTCAATGTTGTCAACACACTCCAGAAAACAAACATTAGTGCTTCTCTACTAACCATTATTTGCATTGCTTGGGTTAGAAATAAATTCAACTAAAAATTGAGATTAGAGTGCCAGAAGTATTTATGAATTGATGATTTATACATATTTTCTTTTGTTATTGCAGATTCTACATTTTCAAGAGGAAAAGCTTGGATATATAAATACAGAAAATCAAAGGTATTAAATCTAAAACCAGAGTTGTCTCTGATGAAAGATTTCTAGTTTTTCTTATTATTGTATTACTGTCTTACCATTTTACTAAGATAAAACAGGCCTTACTATTTGAAAATCAACCTCCCTTAGCACTATTTCTTCTTATTATCTGTTGTCAGTGGCAGGGCTGATAAGGCATGGGGTGAGAAATTGCATTATTTATATCAAGTGTCATTAAGAATATTGGAAAGAGTTCCACAAAGTTAAAAAAATATCGAAATGAATATTAACTTGGCACTTTAAACAACTCCGAAAATAACACACACACACACACACACATACAGACACACACTCATATATACATATACATATATACATGTCTCCAGATCAGTAATTTACATGTATTTTGCAATACTGTAATACAATAAAATAATGGAGCAAAACTATTAATAAAATCCCTAATTTTAAACTAATTAAACATGTTAGTATTTTGGGGTGTTTCTTAGGATTTTTTAAAAATCTTTCTGTTTGCTGTTATCTTTTTCTCCCTCACATGCAATAACAAAACCCCACAGAAATCAGTATAGTGAGAGCAAAATGACTTTTATCTAGATGAAAGCACCAAACCTGAACTTACACCAAGTAACCTAGAAAAAAACCCAGAGCTGTTAATTGGGACTTTTTAATACCAATGATACAAAGCTGCAATAGGCACGCAAGAACACATGGCTGTATCTCCCAACCAAGGTGGCACACACATTTGATTAAAAGTAACCATATATTTGACTGATCATTATCTCGGTGACAGTGAATAAAGAAATAACCAATTAGAGAATCAAATCCATAAATGTTATTTTCCAAAATAATATAAAGAACTGCAAGCAAAGTGATTTTGAAACAAAACAGATCTAATGAAGAACACTCGAAGATGCAAAGAAAATGTGAAGTTAGTATTAAAAAAATAGAGTAATGTATCACTCTTTCTCATTTAATGATGTGTTTCTGCATGATAGTTACTGATAGGCCATCCTAATATCCATTTGTCTTCCTGATCAGTTAAATTTCTCAATTCTCTGTATGCAGGACACTACTTGAATATATATTGAATAACTAACTGATTATAAAAATCCTTATATAAGTCTAAAGGATCAGTGTCACTGTCAACTTGATTTGTGAGCTTAATTTCAAATGTATACTAATTATTAATCTTATATTTATGCAAATAAATATTAGTTATTATTTGGCATGATTCTGACTAATGTCGTTAAATTGCACTCTACAATTCAATACAAATCAATAATGCCTAAAATGTATTCCCATGATAATTTTCTTTATGCTGATGTAAAGTTTACTTAGGTTTACTCATTCACATAGCAGGAATTGAGCCTTTTGTCTTTAGCACATTTGTGACAGAAAATTAAATATAAATAAGCTTTGAAGTGCATATTTCTCAAGATTAAAGTCTTAATTATTTCATCTTTAATTTGTATGCAGTTGTTTTGTAAATTGGTAGGAGCAAATTAATTTTTTTCTAACTTTTATTGCTGGAAGGAAAAGGATCAGAAGGCACAGACCAAGAGTTAGCAACTGTTGAATACAATCACCCAAAGTTTTATCTGGGCATCTTTTCGGACGAAAACACTTTATATTTTGTAAAGAACCAATAGCAAAAGTGCAGAAAGAGAAATTTACAAGCTTTTGCAACTGGTTCAAAGATTGTAAACTGAATTGTCTAGACTTCTAAAGAAAGTAATGTTATTACAATGACTTTGATTTACAGTCGTATAGACACAATTAGTAACCTTGTTGTTAGGTCCCATCATGACACTGTACTTTGAGCATGATCCCAGCTTAATTATCATCTGTACTAGACTAAGACTACTCCAAGAGTTAGTGCATATTCTGTGCTGATCCCAGCTAATGTAAATCTATCTTCAGTTAATCTCAGCTAGGAGAAAGTATTCTAATTTCAAACTGAATGTATCCTAACAAGGTCTAAAACACCTAACCGACTCCAACTTGGCAATATAGTGATATTATCACATTAATATACACATGTACTGGGAGCACGCAAAATATCAAATATGTCCTGATTTGCATCATCACTTGAACATATTTTTCCAATAATCAAGACAAACATTAATTGCAACATGTTTAAAACACACTAATCTAAGAATGGTTTTAGTTGTTTTTGAGCTGATCGATCTAGCAAAATGAACAGTTTTTGTAGTCTAATTTTTGGTTGAAAAAGCTGCTGTAGTAATTGGTTCTTTTTATATACAATTTATTTTCTTATTATATCTTTTCTGAAGGGTAAATCATTCGTACCTCAAAGTTGAATAAAAACTGTCATTACTTTTGTCCATCTTGATTAATCTTATCAATAAATGTGGACTTATTTGTGTGACCTCTTCGTATGTGTATCATTGCTATGTCATACACAATTCCAACATTATGCATTGATATTACTATAGTAAATTTTAACTGCATTGTTTGTGTTCTTTGAAAGCTAAAAGGAACATCACTGAATGTTTACACTGAATATTTCAGTGTACATCCAACTTTTTAAGCTCTGTCATAAGGTACAGAAATTTTCAGTGGCTCTTTTGCAACATTAAAGTTGCTGCAATATTAACAATATGCCTTTCCGACATGGACTTCCATTTTTCATTAAAAAGTGTCAGAAAATCGTCAATGTAAGATAGAACCCTCCCCCATTACAAATTTGCATCAAACTCTCAGCATAGCCTTGTGTACCACCGAAAATTCTGAGGCAAGGATGGAAATTTCATGGTCTACACAGAGGAATCTGATGGATTCTATTATTGGGCAGTCTTGACTTGGGAAGGTGGTACAGTTGATAATCAGTAGGGTAATATTAGTATATAAAAAGCATTTACAAGTAATTTTAAACACAAAGTTCAAGTCCTATATGAATAGTAACACAGAATTTTATTTTATATTCTGGAGACAGTGTGAGGCATAGCTCTAGTAATCTTACATCAGTTATTTTAAATGGCCAAATGAATGTTACACTGTAACCATGGAAATAGGGTAATGCTGCTGCTTGTGCTTTAGAATTAATGATGTAGTATTTTTTCTACACCATGTTTTGCAAATCAAGTCAATGTTACACTATTAAATGGAAATAGGGTAATGCCACTACATGAACAATGTAGTATTGTGGCTACATCAAGTTTCGGAGATAAAGACAATCAGTTTTACATTGTCACATAGAAATAAGGTAATGCTGCTACACAAATTTGGTGATTGACAATGCAGTATTGTTACTACATTATATCTGGATATCACAAACTTGGCATTACAATGTCGCAGGGCTCCCCAAGTGGCTGAGTGTCTAAAGTGCTCTCCATTACTGATCACTGCCATCTCACCTCTGTCTGTGTAGGTTTGAGCCTAAGATTTGGCTAATATGGGTATGTGAGAAAGCTTGCCAGTAGCTTCCCGTGGGTCGGTGGTTCTTTCTGGGTGTTTTCCCAGGTTTTTCCTCCACCATTAATACTAGCCTAATGTGTGCTGAAAATAGCGTTAAACCCTACAACAACAACGTCACATGGAATATAGAGTACTATTACTACATGGGTTTGGTGGAGATCTATGTAGCATTGTTACTACATCAGATTTTGAAGAAAACAAACAGTGCTGGGAAATAGGGTATTGTTACTACATGGGCTTGGTGGAGAGCTATGTAGTATTGTTACTGCATCAGATTTTGAAGAAAACAAATCAGTGCTGGAAGATAGGGTATTGTTACTACATGTTCTTGGTGGAGGGCCTTGTAGTATTGTTACTACATCAGGTTTTAGAGATCACAAAATCAGTGCTGAGAAATAGGGTATTGTTACTAAATGGGCTTGGTGGAGAGCTATGTAGTATTGTTACTGCATCAGATTCTGAAGAAAACAAACAGTGCTGGGAAATAGGGTATTGTTACTACATGGGTTTGGAGGAGAGCTATGTAGTATTGTTACTATAGTCAAATTCTCTTAAAAACAACAAGAAAGCAATTCCTTTTTTATTATGACAGCCATTGATCTTAGATAACAGACTTTGGGTGGGAAATTAAGGAAGACATATTAATTTGTACAAATAAAGGGAATTTGTACAGAATAAAAGAATTGGACACTTTAACAGGGAGATTAAAATATATAGCAACATACTATACAAAATTAAGCATAAGGAAAATAAAATATGAGAAAAAAGCTATAGAAAATTTAATAAAAACATGTAAACACAGTACACAAAAAAAAACACCAGAGGAAAAGCTTAATACAAAAGGGAAGAACATAAAGGGAGGGAGATTAAAGCGGGAAAACTTACAAAACTATACAAAAATGCAAAGGGTCTATATAAAAGAAAAGAACTAAGAAGATTTGGAGAAGAAAAAACTTTAGAATCGCTCAATATTAAAGGGGAGGGAACAACAAAAGACAAAAATAGAATACTAAAAAACATACAAGACTATTATGGAGAACTATACACATCACAAGAAATAAGTGACAAGCAAATTGACGAATATTTACAAGAGATAACATGCGAGACGATATCCACAAAACATAAAAACATATATGATGATTTCGTCACGCAAGAAAACATTATAAGAACAATAAGAAATTAAATCACAAGGTAGAGATGGGCTCTCAGCAATAATAAGGAAATGATAGGAAGCTGTCATGAGGCGGTTACTCGTTATCTAAGTTGACCGCCCTCGATATAATTACCTTGTTCGAGTAAAGATAAGTGGTGAAACTTATAGTTGGACATTGACATTGAGCAGATATAATGACCAAACAAATACGAACCCCCTTAGTGATGAACAATTTAATCAATTACATAAACAATTGTGAAAATTCCTTTCATTAGGAATATACTCTGCTTTTAGAAATACAACTTCCACCGAATGACAATAAAACTCAGATATATTTAAATGAACTAGCCGATATGTTACTGATAGCTTTAGTTCATCATAGGATCGAGTTAAACAATCGAAGGCAACGCAATGCACGATTTCACAATCTGCTAGTCCTCAGCTTTCCGCTTCCTCTGTTGCTGCTCAGAACTTTAGATCTCAAAGATGATACTTGCTATCATCCGTCTCGGGATACAATCTGAACACGTTATAATTTTAGCACGGGGCAAAATTTCCTCACAGGTTTGTACGTCACACGGCACTTTCATCTCTTTCTTTTTCTCGGCATACGTCTCAGATTACGTAACATCAATATGTCTAAAAAGCTATTTTCTCCCTTTGTGGTTTCGTCACCCAGCCAGTATTGGCGGCTTGCCTGGACCACACCTGTTTACGAATAAATATCTTGTAAATTCCGCTCGGAGCCTGTAGTGAATTGTATCTCTTGTCCTCTTACAGGAAAAAACTCAGACCGACTTCAATGTCAATAAGGGCGATACTAAATCCCATTAATCTTGTGTGAAAATACATCCCTTATTTAACGTGACCAATCAGTATCAAGTATTTTTGTTGCCCTTTTTAGGGTCGCTAAAGTTGGATCAGCCTGACCTGGCAGTATTAAGTAGCAGAATTTCTGCGGTTTCTCAATTGTGACAACTTTGCCATGAAAATAAAGTTTGCATTGTCCCTAACAGTCAGTCTGACTGCTGGACAAACAACGACTCTAATTAGACAAACATTCACACTATAGAGGAACAATACCGTATGCGGCAGTATGGCGATATGATACGCGCGTGTCTCCGTACATCTAATTAATGGTTTTCTGGTCTCATCTAACGTATTCTTGATAGATCGCCAGAAACTTGCCCCTTCACAAAGGACCCTCCTTGAAAAGTAAAATCGGTATTTTACTCTCCAAATTTTTGGAGATCTAATATGGTTCAGTTACACGTCCTCAGGTGACCCCTTCACCTCAGACGTTCTTATTCCACTTAAGTAGTCTGCCCCTACATTCTCGCTGCCTTTAATATACCGTACATGAACTTGGTATTGTTGCAGAAATAGTGACCATCTCATTAATCGTCCATTTGTCAACTTAGCTTGAGCCAAATAGGCGAGTGGTTGGTGGTCTGTTTCCAAAATAATTTTTCGGCCATACAGGTAGCGTTGGAATGTAGATATCTCAAAGATAATAGCCAATCATTCAATCTCAAAGACCGAATAATTAGGTTCTAAAGTTGATAATTTCCTGCTACTGTATGCAACTGGGAATAAGCTTCCCTCATGCTCTTGCAATAACACTGCCCCTAAACCTCTATCACAAGCGTCCGTACGTAATACAAAATCTCAAGTCACATCAGCCAATTTCACTAATTGCGTCTGACGTCAGTCTGTCCTCTAACGTCTGACGTATTCGGAGTTACCAAATGTATCGTGCTCGGACGATACTTTATACAGTCCTTAACGACATGGCCTGGTCTGTTGCAGCCGTAACACATTGGCTCACTTTCCTCCCCGAGGTATCCTTCTCTACAGCCTGAGTCTTTCCCGACCCATGGAAATGTCCTTGGCTGGGATTTCCGGTCCCTCCCACCATTCTGACCACTTCGTGTCTGTGGTGCCACCTCACTGGTCCTTCTATGCTCACCGTTTTCAGGTCGGTCGCTACCATTCCAAGTGGTTGGACGCACGTGCGCGCTCTCTTAGCGCTCCGCCATTACGCTTACTTCATCCAAGGTTGAGAATTCACGCTCCGCAAAAAACACAATCAGGTCTTTTCTGTAAATACTTAGGACGTGCCCCTTCACAATTTCCTCACGTATTCCCTCATAAGTTAACGCGGTGCCAGATATTTTTATCCATTTATAAAAAAAATACGCGTACTCGACTATGAAATTGCCTGTGTGTTTTGGTAGCACTATTCGACGAGTCTCTAAAAAGTTTCCAAAAGTGGACTAAAATCCTGTACAAAGAGATAAACTCGTATGTACAGATAAAAATGGGACGAAAACATGAAAAATGTATAGAAAGAGATCAGTGAGGCATGGGTGTCTACTATCTATGCTATTATATGTAATAGCGATATAAATTCTAATTATTTTAAAAAAATCAATAAAGAAATAATAGGGATCAAAGTTACAAATACCAGAGAAGAGGTTAAAATGCTATAATATGCAGATGATTGCACTAACTTTGTACAAGACCATAATTCCTATGAAAAACTCTTACGGGAATTTGAATTATTTGGAAAAGTATCATTGTCGAAAATAAATCCTGAAAAAATCGGAAATCTTACTAATAGGAAACTGGAGAAGTAAACAACACGGATTACTAATCCCATTAGTTAAAGATCAAGGAAAGGCCCTAGGGATCTATTTTGGAAATGGCCCGGAAAAAAAACCCTCAAAAAAATCGGGGGGGGGGATGAGAGGGATGAAAATATCAAAACTTTTTCACTTACGCCATTGTGCCTAATAGAACGGGCCCAAGTAACAAAAATTATATGAATGTGCACTTAAACTAAATTTTAAAATCAATAGACGTAAAATCGAAGATCTAAAAATTTTAGATCATGAAATTATTAAATATATATATCGGGGTTTAAAACGCACTACATAAACATTGACACATTATATAAATCGGGGTTTAAAACGCACTACATAAACAATGACACAATATATAACGACAGAAAGAGGGTGGGGGCCTGGCTCTCCTAAACCCAGTTCCTATAAAATACACCAACATTCTAAACAGATTTAAGGAAATTAAAGCAGAGCCAAAAATACCTTATCATGTTTTATACATTTATTATTTCGGATTCTCTATGAAGCAGAGAAAGGACATATATAAAACAATAGGTTATCGAAACTACTAGAAGACCCACGAAAATTAAGATCAATAAAAGAATTGCTAAATAAATATAGGGAAAATAGAGAACTATGATAAATACATGTAGCTACAAAAACAGCACACAAATGGCTTACTGATAACACAATAAATAGGATAAAAAACAAAGTCGAACATGAACACGTTAACATCAATTAGTGCCTTTAGAAACTGGGTCAAGTTAGGGTCATTAAAAATAGAAAGCCTCTGCTTGAAATAAATGCATGATGCGTTGTTGACGGGAGAGGTTGCAGTGAGACGGCAGGTGATATGTTTATCGCTCAAATGTCCACTGTGTAAAAATTCACACATTCCCAAAAAAAAAAAAAAAAAATAGTATGTCATGGTTGAATGTGATAAGAATAAAAAAAACGAGTTGACATACAAACAAAAAAACATACTATATTTAGACGGAAACTTTAGCAAGAAATTACTATACAACATCACAGAGTTTATATTGTAAACTATGAGGGTAAATCATAATTATTGGAACACATTACTAGGGTAGGAACACAAATGGGGGGGGGTGACAGGGAACCTAAAGTGGAAAGTACGAGATGAGGAAGTCAAAGGGCTAAATCACATGGCTCTACGCGAAGTAGACAGGCCCGTGAAAGAGTCGGGGGAAAAATCCACTCATAGGAACATGATGCAGACAACACACTAATACAAAATGTATCGAGTAGCATAGGAGTTTTGAAGTGTTTTCTCTATACGCATGCCCTGAAAGAAAACAAGGTAAAAGTCGCTGGTTAGTACTTTTCAAATCCATGCAATCTTGCATTTTCTCTTTCTCTGTGTAGCTCTCGAACTACACAGAGAGCCCTGTTTAAAGGGCCAAATAAACGATTTAGAAAAAATTAAGAGCCTAAATATAAATAAATAGAAACGACCAAACTCGAGCCCGTAAATGTACAATTTAAATTTAATAAATGTACGGACCCGTCTCGAACACAGTCGTTCTCAAAAGAAATAAATATAAAAAGGACAAAGATAGACACAAAAATAACTAACAGCCATTAACAACAATAAGTTTTTTAATGTTTTGGTAAAATTTAAAAAAAACACTTAGTACACAGGACTTTGCCGGAAATTCAAAATTCAAAATAAAAAGTAAATGTATTAAATGAGAAAACAAGTGATGATCTGCCTATAGGTTCAGATCACTAAATAGGTCAACTGGGACAATTCGACACAAAGAGGTTATCCTTACACAGAAACAATGTATATATAAATGTACATAGCACAGATATATATAGCACAACACTTATAGCAAACACTGGATACAGGGGACCCCTAGCCAGGGTCAACTACAATAATGAGGAATGAGATTCCAAGAGAGGTAATTAAAACCTACTTGTGGAAAAACATCCTGATAGAAACACTAGGAAAACATTCTAAAATACCCCTTTTAAAAATGTATATAATCCCGATGAGATAAAATAAATGTGAGTAGAAATTAAATGGAATCAAAACAACACATAAAAAAACACTTCAGGCGGAGAAAGAAAAACATAAACACTTTTTTGTAGTTTTTTTTTCAAGGGGGGTGGGGCATCTATTTGGTGCCTCCAAAAATAAGTCAAAACAACACAGGGGTCTTGCCAACCTGGCTTATATACAAGGTTCGGGTTGGCTTTTGGTAACAAATAAATCTTAATTTTGACATGGCACGATTGTAAAATCGGGGCTTTTGGCAGAAGTGTGGGAGGAGGCTTAACAAAGGTCAGCTGACCCACCAGTTCTAGTCTTAACTCTTTCCCCCCAATCCACTTATGGGTCTAGCACATATGGAGTTTAAAACAACAACTACATCTTGCAAACGAGGAGTTTGGTAAATAATAAATCAACCAGGTCCCAGATATATGACTGGGTTATTATGGGGGTGAATCTTCGCACCCTCTCCCTAAGTTCGGCCAACCCAACCCCCAAGCCCCTCCAAATATGCTGCTCATGGGATACAGTAAGAAATCTGCTGTCAATCTTATAACATTTCTAGTCAATACATCTAAGCATAAAATTAAAATAAAATGTGCTTGGTCTGCATGAATAACTAAATAAACGATATATTTAATTTCGCCGGTGAAAAACTCATAGTTCGTTCTACATAGCGACTTTTTCGTATCTGTAACTAGGCAAATTTCAGCGTCATTAAATGTAACTAAAAGTACCTAATTCGTTTTAAGCACTTTGTGTGACCTGAAAATTAAAAGAGTTTTACACAATTGCGATTCAAAATGAAATGAACTTTTTACTTCTTCAATTGGACAAATACACTTAATGAAATTTATCTTATATTCATTTGCACCAAGAAAATGTCATATCTTTATTTTACTCTATAGACCGTAATAATCTTGATAATTCACACTATTGGAATATGAATTTTCACTGCTCGTAAATATATATATATATATATATATATATATATATATATATATATATATATATATATATATATATATATATATATATATATTGACCAAGACATTTACATATTCGAAGTAAGCAAGTTTTTGTGGTTTTTTTTTTAGGGTTCAACGCTATTTTCAGCACACAATAGACTATACATGGCGGCCAGTATTATTGGTCGAGGAAGAACATGGGAAAAACCCCGAAAAGAACCACCGACCCACGAGAAGCCAATGGCAAGCTTTCTCACATAACTAATGCCGAATATTGGACTCGAACCCACGCAGACAGAGGCGAGACGGTAGTAATCCGTAACGGAAAGCGCCATAGACCACTCGGCCATTCAGGGCCCCTTAAAAACACGTAAGTGGTTTATATGTATATATGGCATTACTCATATTATCGAATTGGGTTAAAATCCAACAATATACATACTATTTTTTTTAAATCTTGTTTTGTTCACCTATTTAAGTGCTGTTGTAACTTGCAATGAGATGGAGAAGTATGCGTTCTGGCTATATTTTATATGTGAATGTACGCAAACAGATACAGCTCATAAACGGTAGACACTTTTCATTATCACGCCAGATGCTGCAAGAGATGTGCTAATTCAGGCTGTGATAAATATTGGAGCAAACGTTTAGAACATGAAATAAGTACATTTGATTGCTTTTAGTGATTGATGGACATATTGCACTAAAATATATTTTAATCAACCCGATTAGACATACCGGTTATTAGTAAAGTTCAAGTATATTTGTAATTGAGGACACTTCAATATATGAGATGGAAGGGGGATTGTTTTCATAACTCATTGGCGCAAAAACTATTATGAACACACACTTTTAGAAAGAGTTAAAAAATATTATGGCTTGAAAACAATAATGCAGCTTCGGTCTTTTACAATGCTAATATTTCACATCTGGAACATATCAATATATTTCAGCGTCGATGCACGCAAACAGTTAAAATCTCAGATCAAATTATAAGAAATAGCTCTCGTGTCAAGGAAGCAAAGCGAACATTTCCGGATCACATTTGGATCAAAATACCGTAAGGTTCATGCATGAGGGATGAATTTAGATCAGGCAATAGACTTTAGATGAAGTTTCCGATATTTAGTTAGAAAGTGTTATTATGGTTTATGTGCACTGTTAAAATCACATCAATAAAATATATTCTCCAGGAAGGTAAATCCGCTAGTTTTGAATGAAATTAATGAGATTTTGTACGACCTCGAGTAATAAGTACTTTGTTGACTTTAATTTGTCGCCTCGTGTATAAAGTCAAGTATTAATGGCATATGGTCAAGATAATCATGAAATAAATCTTTGTCATTCGTTTTGTTCTGAAATGAAAATTCGTAAGATAGAGTCTTTTGCAATTTTAATTGTGTACATAAGAATTTACATCAATTTCAAGGACGTACTTTCGTATACGCATCATTTGGCTAATATCACATCCTAATGAAAGTTAAGAGTCTGACTACCAAGAAATAGAAAAGTGTGAATTTCTGCGAATAATATTTCAATTAGTTTGTGGTCTAAATACAAACTATGTTTGCGATGTTTTCAAGCAGAGGCGCATTGTTTATGTTGAAGGATTCCATAATATTTGTAAATGTATATTTACAGAGTAGCGCTCGGTTCTTTTTACAAAGGATTAAATTAGAAGAAACCAAATTGCTCCTGAATATGCAATATTATGTTGTAGATTGGAACATATTGTTGTATTCATTTGTCTTTACATGTTTTGCAAGCACAACATCAGCTTAGAAATTGCACTATTTTTTCTAAATCGTGTATTCGTACTTTGGAAAAATATATTTTATAAAGTATAATGCGTCCGTTCATCGGGAAATCATTAGTTTTGTTTTATTCGTTGTCTGTCATCTTTGCAGTAGTAGGTATAAGTGTTTGTTAATTATGTAGCTGCAAATTGCGCGATTAACAGTTTTACATTGTAATATTACATTTATTCCATGAATCAAATATCAATATTACATGAAGCATTCAGATGTGAAGTTTGCTAGGAGACTTTGCAATCACCTAAAAATATATATTTTAACTTTTAGTCCAATGTGATGTGTATAACAGAACATTTTAGATGCGTTTGCACGGATATTTAGTTTTGCGTTTCTATTTCGTCATATCATTGTCTGCTGGGTTTTAACCTTTCTAGCTTTCATCTGCATCCACATATACTAAATTGTTTAATTTGGTTAGGTTAAGTCCAAAATTATTTTTTGCTTTGCATTCCTCTAACTGTTTGAGAAATTGACTTATAATCCGTTGATATAGAGAGAATTGTGTTGACGTCCTGTTCAGACTTAGACATTCATGCATACTTACATACATACATACTCACGCACGCACACACGCACTTACGCGCACACAAAGACACCGATGAAACTTTGATTTCGTACTGAACAAATCGGTCAGGAGTTCAGCAATTCTCAAAATATTTTAGCAGAATACCCCATAATATCAAGATATATCCCGAAATCTCATAAATTGGGATTTACTGATAAAAATAAACAGTATATAAATTCAGGTTTAACATGATAGTGTCTAAAAACCTGTACAAACAATCTATATAAAATGTTATGTACAATTAGCGCTTTCGTATTGACGGAGAAGTTTTCGTTCAATATGCCATCACTTTATATTGATCACGAAATTGCAAATGTCGAATAACCCTGTGTTGCTTTTGTGTTTGTAATTTGTCTTAATCCTTTGAAATTGTCAAACTTGATGACATATTTTGTATTTAAAATTTTCCAAATGCATCCACCGATTCTTAGCAATATACACGAATGTGTGTTGTTGACCTTTTTGCTTTCCAATAGTCAATGTACTTACATAAACTCTGGACTCAGCATAAGAAGAAACAGTGAACTCATGTTAAATGTATTATTTCAATACAAGCACTCTTTAGTAAATATTGACCTTCCTTTCTTAAAAACAGTTCTTCTCTATACAATTGATCCTGTAAAAATGCTGTTTCACAGATGCTGACTATAAAATGTCAACGTCCTGACAGATGTTCGTGTCAAAACATCTCGTAACATTTGCTCATATCCATTTAATAGCTTATGTATTACACTATCTTTAAAACTGTAAAAGTTTTTGATCCAGATTTTGGACATTTCTGAATAACTAGAATGGGTAACCAAAGTCACTACAGTCAGAGTACATGATATTGTTTACAATTGCACGGTGTGAACAGCAGCTCGTATGAATGAATGAATGAATGAATGAATGAATGAATGAATGAATGAATGAATCAGTGTATGAATGAATGAATGAATGAATGAATGAATGAATGAATGAATGAATGAATGAATGAATGAATCAGTGTATGAATGAATGAATGAATGAATGAATGAATGAATGAATGAATGAATGAATGCATGAATGAATGAATAGTTATGATGCAAAGACACACATAGGGTTTGGGAGATTTTAAGCATAATAATTATTGACCGAATGAGGGACAGGCAATATTACTATACTATCCCTTAACATAAGTATTTATATTATTTTTCTTCGTTCAATTCAATTCATTCTTCCTCTATACACTAATATTTACAAGTTAATGGCTAGCTTCGTTTCCGTCTTGTCATTACCATTTCATCTATTTTAAAATAAGTATCGAACATGCGTCAACACTTTAAATGCGTTTGAAAATATAAATCACAAAGGCTCTTCTGTTTATTCTGCCAACAGCCAAACAAGCTATTGTAATAAGAGTCTACTGAGTACAAAATGTACCCAGTAAACTGAGGTATTTACATAAATAAGCAAAGAATCCAAACGGTAGCTGCTAATATGATATAGGAAGTTTATTTTGTACTCCGTCCATGTAAAGGTATTGCCATTCTGGTCTCTAAATGTTACATTATACATTTGTTTTCTATTAGGTATAAGACTACGACGCCATAACAATGTTAGAAAGTAAAATATGTGGGTAATAATAATAATAATAATAATAATAATAATAATAACAATAACAATTACATTCTATTTACAAGTAATATCAATTAAGCTCACACAGGCCTGACAAGGATCAAATATAGCAAAGACACCTGATTGGAACCTTTAATATTAGAGCTTTTAATTTTGACTTATCAATTTTAAATGTTTTCTTCGTTCTCTATGTAAATTTAGCGCATAATCATGATTTGTTTTGTTATACTTTTTCACCGAATTGCTTTGTGTACTGGTGTTAGCAGCCCTCATCGGATTCTGCAAGAATTTATTCCATGTCCATATACATTTTCACTCCATTGATGTGGTATTGTTAGATATGTAGAAACGTTCTGTCTTATCAATTGGCGATCTTTTTGCAGACATTATTGTTCGGGAGATTTACTTAAATATAGTAGAATGGTTATTTCTTTGCATGGTTAATTATATCATGGCATTTGTGAATTATTATCTGCACTTAGAATATATTTCTCTGTGATAATCATCATATGGGTAGATCGAAGGGAAAAACTGTGCATAGATATTCTTCTAAGCTGCCTCACAAGCCCTCTTATAATCTGTTTCATCTTCCAGGAAGCCACTATATGACATATTCTCCTTAGCCATCCTGTTTCTACAAGTTTATGTTGTATAACTCAGTAAATTGGGTGTGGTATTCATATTATGTTGAACGTTTTTAAGATCATCTGAATTGCAGAGTCAGGGACAAGATGTAAAACAACCAGCTTGCTACGCTTTGTATCTTGTGTATCCATACTTGAACGTTTAAAACGTCGAGAGAATGCCAGGTCAGTCATTATCAAACCATTCTCATCAGGAATCTGATTGCAGAGCAACTACGCATTGTCAACTGCGGCAAGAAACATCATGCCAATTCCAAGGATTATGAAATTTGGCAACTGGTGAAGGAGATTTAGAGGGTAAAATTAACATCAAACATTCCCTATCCAGAGGCAAGGAAACGTGTGTGTGCAAAAACAACCCTTATTGGCCAATCTGTTTCCAGTGTCATGATAAACGATCTCAAAACCACGAAGGATGCTTAAAAACAGACGGAATAACCCGATTCAACAATTACTAATATCCCCCATTACTAACCACAGAGAAACACAGCATCTGCACAAACAATTTTCAATAACACCCCACCACCGAAATCACCAAGAAATAGACATAATTCACAAGGAAATAAGCAGTAAAATGGGTCAGATGATTCCATCAAACTCTACAACAGGTTTTGAGATATTGAGAACATGGATGCAGAAGAAACTGATCCATGTACTCAAGGTTGCTCCAAACCATCTAACAGAAAATACACCCCCGTACGTCTTTCAGATAAAAAAACACACTTATTACCTCCGCAAATGGTCTAACATAGCAGCACAATCTCCAGCTTAACCTTATAATGACGAACAGCACCATACGCTGGAACTGTCGAGGATTTAAAGCTAACTACAATGCTATTTTTCTAATTTTCAATGAACACGATCCTGCAGTATTATATTTACAGGAAACATTCCTGAAAGAGACGGATAGCATTATATTTACAAACTATTCCATGTTTAACACATATTTTTGTAACGCAGACAGGGAGTCGGGAGGAGTTTATGTTGATGTGAACAAATATTCCCTTCACAAAATCATCCCTGTAAACACAAATTTACAAGCCATTGTCGTAAGCGTCATTCTACGAGTGATTACCTTCTGTACTATTTACCTACCACCAAACGACAACCTTGTACCAAACGAATTAGTTAATCATGTCCAATAACTTCCCGCACTCTTTGTTTTACTCGGGGATTTTAATGCCGATAACATTCTATGGGGATCAAATCATATAAACGACAGAGACCACAAAGCAGAAGATTTCATTTCAAGACATGATATGTGTCTATATAACACTAAATAACCGTATGATTTACAACCAGGTATGGGTACATACACGTGTAAAGATTTGACAATTATTTTTCCTTCGCTGCTTTTGGACTATGAATGGAAGGTCTCTGATGACATTCATATCAGTGATCACATTCCAATCAACCTTGAAGAAATCAACTCTAAAATTGATGACGCATTTCCACAATGGAATATAAAGAAGGCCGACTGGGTTACGTTTAAAACACTTTGTAAACTATACTAAATGAGGATACAGTATTCAACGCTGTTAATCCTATATAGCATTTTACTTTCATTCTAATCGAGATTGCCGAATAATATATTCCAAATTCCTAACCAAACATTAGAAACCCCCAAAACCTTGGGTAACCAAGCAATGTAGAGAAGCCATTAGACAACACCGAGAAACATTAAAAAAATTCAACAATCGTCCAACGCCCCAACATCTGAGCAAATACCGTATTATCCGGGCTAAAATCGCCGTACAATCAGAGAAAGTAAACGTGGATCGTGTAAGAAATATTCTTGCAGACAGTTTCTCTAAACATTCATCATCATCTTAATATTCGAAAACCTTCTGAAGATTAAAAGAATAGTCACGTTTAAAATTCACATCCAACAACTCTGAAAGTTATAACCAGTTGTTTTCACTATTGGAGCTTAGGGAGTCTTTATACAAGGCCCATGCTACATCCGCTGGGCTTGATGAAGGTACATCACCAGCTCTTGAAACATCTCGCCTTTTGAAAATCTTTCATGATTCATGAATTGATGTTAAGGTACATAAGAGTTGGAAAGAAGCAACAGTAATACCAGTTCCCAAACCAGCTAAAGATATCGGAGATCCTAACAGCTATCGCCCCATTGCATTGACAAGCTGTGTGTGCACAACAACGGAACTAATTATTCATTATCGGCTAGTATGGTACATGGAAAGTACCAATTTAATATCTCCTTTCCATAGTGGCTTCCGTTCTGGTCATAGTAGCAGCGATCATCTGGTTAGACTGGAAACATTTGTTCGCGATGCATTTCTGAAGAACGAATATTTAGTGGCAGTTTTATTTGATTTCGAGAAGGCATATGACACAACACGGAAGTACGAGATACTAATGGACCTGAAAAATATGAATCTTAAAGTCCGACTGCCCTCTTTCATATCAGACTTTCACTCAAACAGATATTTCAAAGTACGAATGTGCTCCACCATCTCAGATATGCATGATCAAGAGATAGGTGTTCGTCAGAGCAGTATTGTTTCTGTGAGGCAATTATTCAGTCACGTGGCTATTATGTCAGAAATGTAATTCTTTATGGTAATGTGTAGCACTGGGGCATCATATTGCAGACATGAAAAATGATTGATAAGATCTGTACCCTCTCAGATATACTCGAGTACGAGATGGGTGTGCCTCATGACAGTATGTTATATGTGACGCAATTTGATATCAAAATCAATATCACAACCAAGTGTTTGGCCTCGGGTGGGTATTGTTCATTCTACGTTGATGATTTTCTAATATGTTATCGATCAAAACACATGCATACAAATGAAAGCCAACTACAACAAAATATTAAAAAGATTAAAAATTCGACCAGTACCAACGGTTTCAAATTTTCAAAATCGAAAACAGTATGAATGCATTTCTGTCAGTTGCGAAGACATCATCATCAACCTAAACTCACTCTAAACGGAACACCTATTCCAGTAATTGAGGAAACAAAGTTTTTGGGTATTAACTTAGACAGAAAACTGACATTTGTTCCACACATCAAGAATGTGACAGCTAAATGCTTGAAAATTTTAGATATACTTAAAGTAGTTTCGCACAAATTCTCATATTGTATAGAACATTTATCCGCTCCAAACTAAACCATGGATGCGTTGGTTATGGTTCAGCTAGGAAGTCATATGAAAATGCTTGACCCAGTTCATCATCAGGGGATAAGACTCGCTCTGGGAGCATTTAAAACATCTCCATGTTAAAGTCTTTTCGCGGAAGCGAATAAACCACCTTTATCACATCGTAGGGAAATGCTGTCTGCACAGTAAACCCAAGAAGTAAGATTAAACCCTTTCTGAACCATGCATTTTTGGTTGTTTTTCAACCCAAATTCAAAACTTTATATGAAAACAAATCAAATGCCATACCTTCGTTTGACATCAGAATTTCATACAACCTTGATAGTAAAAAACGTTTTCTTTCTAAATTTAAGAAACTATTTGTCTCGGAAACACCACCCTGGCTCCTGAAACAGTCCAAAGTACAACTTGCGTTACACGATGGGACAAAATATGAGACAAAATGCTTCTATCTTCCATAACTCTTATCATGAACTCCTCACCGAATTTTGGAAACTACACTAAACATTATATTGATGAATCAAAGGATGAGGAAAAGACTGCCTTATCTATCGTTACTGGGAAAGACATAACACAAGTTCGATTACCAAAAAATACGTCCATTTTTTCAGCCAAAATCTTAGCAATAGACCTTGCTTTGAAAGTTATCGAAAATAAACGTGTTTTAAACAACATTATGCTCTGTGACTTACTTTCAGTGCTTCAGTCACTACACAATAGAAAACTGGATAACACAATATTAATCAATCTCCTCGTCAAACATACTGAGCTTGGTACCTCCTACAATATAGTATATTGTTGGTTACCTAGCCAAATTGGTATTAAAGGTAATGACGAAGCAGATAGCGCTGCTAAAATGACTCTATCCCAAGAACCATCTGAGTTTAAAATACCGTTTACTGATTTTAAACCTCGTATCAAAAATACCTACGCCTAAAGTTGCTGGCAACGTGGAATGATGCAGTTAATAACAAACTTTACGCTTTTAAAATCCCTAGGAGATTGGACTCATTCCAACAGAACCATCCGTAGGGAGGAGGTAGTCATTGCACGAATCCGAATTGGTCTTACGTTTATAATCCACCCCGACATACTAAAAGGTGAAGCTCCATCAGAGTGCGTTACTTCCAATTAACCATTCACAGTTAAGCACTTATTGAAAATGTTTGTATGTTAGAAAGCAGCCAGAAGCTTCTCGTGGGACAGTGGTTATTTTCAGGGTTTTCCGGGTTCTCCATCCACCATTAATATTGGCCACCATGTATAGCCTTTCTTGTGCTGAAAAATGGCGCTAAACCCAAAAATCAAACAGAGTGTTTCGACATGCAACCTACGCATGATAAGTATTATAATGTTCATGACATGAAGGAACTTTTTGATACTATACATATCACTTGTATTTTAGATTTCCTGAAGTAACTAAACCTTTATTTTAAACTATAAATTGCATTCCGTGACCGTCAAATGTATCGTTATATTCTTGATATTCATTACATATTTGATAAATCTCAATATCTGTGTGAACTGTAAACTGTTCACAAACTCATGAGTCCTATTTATACAGCCCTATCGTGATATCAAGGATTACTGTACCATCATGTCTTCATACAAAGTAAATTTATCTAATACAGTGTTAATTGTATTGCATCAAAATATTATGTCGCTCCTTAAGCCATTATGTGCAGATATGTATGTATGTATGTATGTATGTATGTATGTATGTATGTATGTATGTATGTATGTATGTATGTATGTATGTATGTATGTATGTATGTATGTATGTATGTATGTATGTACTTACGTACGTACGCACGTACGCACGCACGCATGTATGTATGTGTTATTGTTATTCGTGCTCAAAGTAATAAGTATTATTATGTCTATAGTCAATAAACTTTACAATTTTGATATTTCTTATTATTCTGTGAGGAATAGAAGAGAAGGCAGGGTTCCGTAGTGGAAGGAGCACAACAGAACATGTATTCAATTTTAGGATTCTGTTTCAAAAGTACTCACAACATCAACAAAACATCTATGATGGGTTCATAGATTTCAAAAAGGCTTTTGAAAGTGCTGCATGTGGCATTGTGGGCCACAGTGAAGGAGTAAAACATGGGTAAAAAGTTGACTAATACCATCAAGCAGCTGAAAACCAAAGCTACCAGTGCAGTAATTGATCAAGGTCATGTGAGGGACTGGTTCAAGACAGCAGTTAGTGTATGGCAAGGTGGTCTCCTATCACCCACGTTTTTCAACATATACGTGCATCATAAGCGAAGCCCTGGAAATCCAGTAGCTTCTCGTGGGTCGGTGGCTCTTTCCGGGGTTTGTCCGGTTTCTTCCTCCACCATTAATACTTGCCGCCATGTTTAGCCTATATTGTGCTGAAAAATGGCGTTAAACCATAAAAAAAAAACAACAAACTTGTGAATTATGAATACGCGATTTGGTTACTGCGATAATTAACCGCTCGTGAAAAAATGCCGATAAGTGAGAGAACGGAAAGATTCGGAAATTAAATTATATTTATGCCAGTTGCAAAGACGTTTTTAGTATTTAGGTAGAGTTTTAATTATATAGGTGTATATGCAAAATGTTACCTACAAATTTCAAACAATTGACAGGCTTCCTCATATCAAAGAGTTCAGTTTCCCAGATTACGTTGAGTTCATAGAGATATCCATAATTTTCTTTTAAAATTAACTACTAAAAAGGTTACATATACATTTTGTTTATGCGTCATCATCTTTCCAACATGTGGAAATGAAACCTATTTTGAAATTAATTTTGTAACTTCACACATGGCGGATCATCATTATTGCTAATCCCGTATTGATACAGTGGGTATTTCTCATGTTATTGGTAAAAATAAAAAATAAAAATATAGTTTATTCTTCTTTTGCTCTTGTCTATTATTTTGCTTCTTATATATATATATATATATATATATATATATATATATATATATATATATATATATATGCGTGTGTGTGTGTGACCGACAACAGGGGTGCACCCGGGTATATATCTCTGGGGCCAGGGGCCCATGAAGGGACCCCAGCTTAACAAAAATTTTAATGTTATAAAACATAAAATTTTGTTTGAACTAGAACTAGGAAAGGTCAAAACGGTTTAAACCCCAGGGTCCGTGATAGCTCTCTACGGCCTTAATGTGATATTAAAATGAAGGATAGTCGATAGCTGGCCATTGCAAAATAACAGGTTTACGCAACTGTTTATTGTGAAAAATTGAAACAATTTGAACCAAATTATTTGCTACATGGGTCTCCTGTGCGTTCGCTAAGTGTTTGCCGGAATGGCTGTATATTAAATACAATTCCCAAGAAACGTGTCTTCAAAACCGTTATAGTGCAATACCCATAACAACATAGTTTCGTGACATTCTATTGTGCGTCGTTTGATTGAATTGATCGTTCAAAATTGATGTGTAAACATGTCCTCATTGTCTATGATGTAATAATATCCACAGTCTGCGTGTTTTGCTTAATTTTGCGCGTCTTTAGTTTCTATTAATAGTTAAGAGAAAATGTGTAGACATGTCCTCAATACCCATGATGTACCAATGTTCACAGTATTCGTGTTTTTGGTGATATTGTGCGTTATTAGATGAAATTGATTGTTCAAAACTAAATGTGTAAGCTTGTCCCCGTTATCCGTGATGTACCAGTATGCACGGTCTCCTTTTGTTCGCTTAAAAAGACAAATCGTTCAATTATGCAAACAAATGGATCAAGCCCATTTAATGATAATCTGATAAACACACACTGTAAGTTTATCTACTAGCCTTTAATTAATGCACATTCATCTTGAGAGTTCATTCTCTTTAATGAATGACTTCAAATTAGCCCTTAGTCGACGCTGATCCATCAAGTGTTGTTCTAACCACGCGAGCCCTTGCCAGATTATATCACCGATACGTCTACTTAAAGTTACTTCTAACTGGTAACAATCTGGACCAGCACGTGTCACGCATTTAGCAGCTAAAGTCAATTTCCCACTTGGGAATGAGTTTTGGTTTTATGGTATTTTATGTAGAGTAAAATTTAAAATTTTGATTGAGATTAATTTCGGTTGTCGAGTAGAAAGGCTTCAGTTTACTGGGAAAAAAAAGAATGCTAAATAAATAAATTCAAAACGTGCCAATGTTAAAGCGTACATTAATTAAAAGCAAGTGTCAGCACGTCGTGGTTCAGAAAATACTAGTCTGATTATTTATATAAAGATAACGTAAATCAGTAGATTTCACTTCACATTAAGTTGTGGATTAGCATGGCTGGTTTTAGATTTTTCTTGATCATTGTAGGAAAGATATCACGAATATAGTAACACTATCTTGGCTTTGGATATTTCTTTTGCTGTTGTAAGCCCTTTATATAATTTAATTTGGAATAACTTCACACCGGACTTTAAGAGATGTAATTTTCAAATAAAAGCTCTCTGTAAAGGGATGAAAAATAAGAGCCCAAAAATGGATGAATTGAGAGAGAGAGAGAGAGAGAGAGAGAGAGAGAGAGAGAAAGAGAGAGAGAATGTATTCACCTCGTCGTTGTCCATGATGTACCAATGTTCACTATCTTCGTGGTTTGGTAATTGTTTTCGTAGTTAGTTTGATTGAGATTTCAGATTAGAGGTTTAAACGTGTCCTTGTTGTCCATGATACAGATTTGTTCGCGATCTCGATGCTGTTGCTAATAGTGTGTGTAATTTGTATTGACAGCTCAGACCAGATATATATATATATATATAAACACGCCATCGTTTTCTATCTTGAACAAATGTCTGTATTCTCCATGATTCTGTTAATAATGTGCGTCATTAATTTGTCTTAATAACTCAAACCAGATATTTAACCACGTCCTCGTTGTCCATGATATACCAATATGCACAGGAGAAATGTTAATACTAATAGATTGCGTCTTTACATTATTTTGATCCCTCTAACTACACGTGTAAACATGTCAACAGTGTACATATATCCACATTCGTTATGCTTTTATTAATAGTGTGTGTCCTTTGATTGAAATATATAGTCATGTTCTCGTTGCCCACGATGTACCAATGTCCCCGGTCTCCATGTTGTAGCTAATAGTGTGTGTCGCGGTTTTTATTGATCATTCAAAATAGAAAGATAAAGATGTCGAAAATGTTGTTTATGTATTAATGTCCATTGTCAGCGGCTTTGTGTAATAGTGTGCGTTATTAGACCGACTTTGATGTTCAGACTAGATATGGCAACATGTCCTCGTTGTTCGTATTGTACCAATGTCCACGGTCTCCATTTTGTTGTCAATAGTGTGCGTCCTTAATTTGTATTGATGGGTCAGACTAAATGTGTAAACGTGTCCTCGTTGTCCATGATGTACCCATATCCACAAGAGAAATGTTAATACTAATAGATTGCGTCTTTACCTTATTTTGATCGCTCTAGCTACATGTGTAAACATGTCAACAGTGTTCATATATCCACATTCGTTATGTTTTTAGTAGTAGTGTGTGTCTTTAGATTGCAATATATAGTCATGTCCTCGTTGTCCACGATGTACCAATGTCCCCGGTCTCCATGTTGTTGCTAATAGTGTGTGTCGCGGTTTTTATTGATCATTCAAAATAGAAAGATAAAGATGTCGAAAATGTTGTTTATGTATTAATGTCCATTGTCATCGGCTTTTTGTAAAACAGTTTGCGTTATTAGACCGACTTTGATGTTCAGACTAGATATGGCAACATATCCTCGTTGTTCGTATTGTACCAATGTCCACGGTCTCCATCTTGTTGTCAATAGTGTGCGTCCTTAATTTGTATTGATGGGTCAGACTAAATGTGTAAACGTGTCCTCGTTGTCCATGATATACCCATATCCACAGTCTCTGTTTTTCTCAACTATTGTCTGCGTATTTAGTTTGTGTTGATAGAATATTCTTTGTGGGTAAGCACATCTCGTTGTCCACATTCACAATTTGTTACATTTACTTTCATCTTTTGTCTGTGTTAATTTATTAATATAAAGATGCCTCATCCTCATCAACCATGATGTTGAATTGTACACAGTCCTCATGATTGTTGAAAGATATCATTGCCTTTTGATGAAAGCACAATCAAGATCGTCAGTGTAAAAGCATACGGCGAAATCTTGTTCAAATTTAACTCTCTCTCTCTCTCTCTCTCTCTCTCTCTCTCTCTCTCTCTCTCTCTCTCTCTGAGCAGAGTTGACGATAGGAACGAATGTTTGTGTTAAGCATATTGTGTATTTCACAGAGGCTTTGCATTCTTCAAGTTATTTTGGCTGATTAAATATATCAGGCATAAAAACATTATTTCTTTTGTATAGTGTTTAATATGAACCTCAACACATAGATTAATGATATGCTAAAACAACAAAAACAAAAACAACATAGACAACAACGTATCTATTTTAACTGAATTGAAACCTCCTAAATAGCTATAAAGTTCAGGAATTCCAGAAGAGAAACACAGAGTTCTATGAGAATACATGATTTGTATAGAGTTAGTGGATGGAGATAAGTTTCCAATACCTTTTTACAAAATGTTTATCCTGTTCTATTGTTTTGGCGCCATAAATGAACAAGAATATACATTAATATTACAACACTATCAAAGTTCACCTTTCAAATCACTTAGTTTATACATTTGCTAATTAGAGGTACCTCGTAAAGGTGTTTTGTATCGTTTATTGGAAGTTTAAAAAAAATTCCCCGAATCGCCTAATTCACCTTACTGAAGAAAAACTAAATGAGAAAAAATATTACAAACTAATACAGCTCTAAATAATTGTTCTTTCACGTTATAAATACAGGTTGATCCTGTAGAAAATTCTGAGCGTTTGGCTATTGTTGAAAACCTCTTTAAATTTGGGAAAACAATATAGATTGCTGCCTTGTGTTTTCATTTTGTATGTTGTTTTAATACGATTTCGTTTACAACGGAACTATCTACACAAATACAATTATATATATTACGGACACTTACTACAGCACAGTAAATTTACAAATATCGTCCAGTGCTTCGTTCTAATGTTTGGAATCACAAGGCTCCGACATTGCTGTTTGAAGTAATAATTAATGACCTTTTAAGACAAACTCTAATCATAATATGATCATCCTTTGGTTCTTGAAACGTGTAAAGACATTCATGGGATGAAACAAAATGAACCACATTTGCGTCTGTGTGCAGAAATCCTTTAAGTCGGAATAGTTAATATATGGTTTAATATTTCTGTTCATTTTAATTGTGCAATTTAATGAGAATCAAAATTGTCCATAAATTCAAATTGTCCGCATTTTCCATCTTGTGGTCAATATATATGTGTGTCCTTAGTTTGAATGGATTGTACATAATGTGTGTGTAAATGTGTGCGTCCTCGTTTGCATTGCTAAATTTCATATACTTTAGAATTGATCCCACAGTACCTTCCTAGATACGTCGACATTTGGTATAAATTTGTTGCCAGAAACTATATATATTTTATCTCCAAGATAGCCAGAACAAATGTCCTCGATACGAGGTTACATACCCATGTCCTCGATATCCACCAAATACAAGAATATGTGTGTGTGTGTGTGTGTGTGTGTGTGTATGTATGTATGTATGTATGTATTGTGTGTTTGTATTTGTGTGTTTTGTTACGTGCTTAGGCTCGAATAAGCAGCAACACAGAAAGAGTGAAAACTAACAAGCTTGTATAACTTGAACAATGAATTTATTAAGAACAATTATTTTCATAAAATAAATAAACTTACGGTTTTAGAGAATCAAATCCAACAAATATAGAATTCACAAAACAATCCACTAATGAAAGTGCAAGTCCTGATAAATAAATGTTCTAATAGTTCTAGGTTTGAATCTTGACGATGTAATCCAAAATGGCTGACAATGTCACGTGATGCAGTTCTTGTTTAATTATCATCCAAATGAATTATGAGCACGCTTTCTCCTCCAAATAGATAATAAATCCTCTTTCTTCAATGAATTGACACAAAGTCCAGAACAAAAAAATTAAAATTAAACTCAAACAGAAAATACACAACTAATATCTTTAAGCCCAAAATTCTACTGAATTGTTCTATCCCAAACAAGTCTATATAACTATTTTTCTTAAGTAAAGAAGTGATCACGTGATTTTCTAGAAATTCATGGAAGGTCACTACCTTCAGCAAATCACGTATTCTAGATATTTCCTACACCCCAAGAACTAAATATAAAAGTTATCCTTGAAATTAACCAATAGTTTTAAAGACCTGTTTATCAATCTGAAGCAAGGTGAGATAAAGAGGTAACCAAGCCAAGGTCAAAAACTTGTTTACAGTTAGAGTGCAAGTCATCCTGAATTTTCCAGAATAATTTCCCAATTAATGAATATTAAACCCTAATTGACAAATTTGGATTTAATTATTAAAAATACATAAAATTAAATCCAATAACCGTAACAGTGTATTTGTGTGTTAATGTATATATGTTTCGTAGATATAAGAACGTGTATATTTCGCATGTCTTTGATTTCCAGTGCATACACTAGATCTGTTTATTCTTTATGAAAGCTATACAGGCAGAATGTAGGTTTATCAAATAGTTACGTTTACATGGTAATGTTAATTAGTTGCTGATTAGTAACTGATTGAGCCAATTTAGATTCTCTTACAATGTCAATCATTACAGTCAAAGATAAAATGTATCAATGACACCATCAAATGAAGAAGAAAAAATACAGGCAAAAAAGAATGTAATCTACAAGAACCAAGTTCAGATCACCATGCATACTTGAAGTTCGTGGTTGTTAGGTTGTGTAGGTTCAACGCTAACATTTCAGCACTTGATAGGCCATCCATGATAATACATTTGGTAGACGAAGAACCCGGTAATAATTCTATTTGTGATTTGGTAGAGGACATAATCTTATATGTGAAAGATCTCTTATATAGTATATGTTCATTTCATTGCGACGATTATCAATTTTTTTTTAAATATTTAATATATATATATATATATATACAAATGAAGACATGATCTATGCACGCATATATATATATATATATATATATATATATATATATATATATATATATATATATATGTGTGTGTGTGTGTGTGTGTGTGTGTGTTGCTAGCAGAAAAATGGACAGGTCGGGTTCATGATACAAATGGAATACTTTTAACTTTAAGAAAATGTCTTCACACGTAATCTTCCTGTTTACAATGAGCCAACATAAAATAGACTGCTGAGTTTGCTTTGCAGTTTACAAGTAGAAATGAATTATAGTTGTAAGGCAGTGAACCAGAATATACACTTAACAGGAAGGGGTGCATTTTTACTTCCCTGTTAGCTGACTTAAAGGATCAAGTTCATACCTATAGTCGTCAATAGTTAGACAAGCTCTCAATTAAGTTCAGGATGAGAAAAAAGAAACTGCACAAAGAACTTGATCTTGAACAAGAATGAACAGCCAACTTCTATTTTACATCGTATTTTCTGTCGTCCTTCATCTTGGATTAGGTAAGTCTATACCATGATGCATATCGCTACTTCTATACGTCGCACATAACTATCCCTGAAGAGACAAATGGCTTGATCAAGTCAATTGTACGCATCTTTGTATTTGAGTACATTTCTGAGAGTTGGATATTGGTAAAACAAGCTCGTTACTGGTAAGATAGGTATTTGATGTTGTTGTTTAGGCGTAACACCATATTTCAGTGTACGATAGACAATACATAGCGCCCAGTGTAACTGTTAGAAGTAGAACTATACGAATCTCCTAGAAAAGTATGCAGAAGAAGACCCATCGAAAAACAATGGGCCCAGGAGAAGCTACTGGCAAGCTTTCTTACTAGATATGTGTTGAATAATACTTGTAATACTATTATTCATAAGATCGAGACAGATTACCTCGTCAAATTTGTCAAATGACATTAACCATATGTACGGGAACTTTCCGTTTCGAAATTGCATTTACCCAGTTTGTTAATTACTAAAGTTGGTATAGAGAATGTTTGAGTAAAGGTATTATGATTTAAAATTTCTCTAAACTGTATTAAAAGTTCTTTAAATGATATTGAAAATAATTTCCACTAGACTATATTCACATTAATGTTTGCTCTATAAGCCATGCAACTAATTTGTTTTATAAAACACATGAACGCCTAGAAAGGCTCCAACATAAAATAGTTCAAAACACGTCGATCTACTTTTGCAACATGTTTATTTCTAGTAGGATCAGATTAATTATAAGCACTCATTTCGTTACGTAAGCTTCTAAATCGGTGTATAATATAAACGTAGATCTTATGCTGGTAACGATCAAACCATTTACCTGTTAACACGTTAAAAGCATTCCAAACCGAATCACTGTTGAGGTTTTCTTTTCTTAAGGTATGACGTGAGAATTCCATTTGATGTGCATTGACATGGAATACAATTTCAAAGTCTTAAAATTTCATTTTCCAGGCTAGTATGAATTGACATAGTTTCTGTGTTATTCTTGGACATACACTCTAACACTATATAATCTTTATAAGGATATTTTATAGATGATGTTATTGTTAAACAGATCTACATCGTAGATTAAACATCTTCAGAAAAAGATGTGATATGCAGCAACCCGACATTTATTGTTGTTGACGTGCATGCAATTGTAAAGCTGATGTTAATGATATTAGACTGGACATCAAAACGAATTTTTTGGATATGAATTCAACTTAAAAGAGTGAGATCAGTCCTGCACCTTACAACCTTACAAATGACTGGTATTCAACGTCATGAAACAGGCAATGCTTTATGCAATTACCGAGAGTTACTCCTTATTCAAAAGGCAGTTCGATTCTCTCCATGTATCTAGTAATACATACATATCTAAGTAGCAATTAATTTGTGTAAAACGTAAAATAAGCAGACAACAGTTTTATAGAACCACAGAGGCTTCCGCCTTCACAAACGTTTTTCCATATAGTATTATTTGCATTTTGTGAGTCACCGATGTTAAATTTTTGTGCACAGTTATATTTCTACAGATATATTGTTTCTTCAGTTTCTTACTTTTCTCCCAATGTATTGTTCTTATTTCTTATCTGTCCATGTTTAATGAACTTTGCACTTCTTGTCAATTTATTATTCATGTTCTTCGTGGGTGCGTTCTTCCTCAACATGTGTATATTGCACATGTTAGTGATCACATTAACTCCATATGGCTTAGCTCAGTATCTCTAATTGATGTGATTATCATCTCTACACACCATTATAGCTTATTGGTTGTATACCTTATTATTACATCAGGTTAATAATATTGTAGAGGATCGGCTTTCGCATCGCCTTGTAACAAATAAAGCACTAAATAACATAGGAACAACTACTCCAGAACGCAGTCATGCTTAAGTTGTATTTCATATATTTTAGACATCTGAGCTTTTACTAAATACAATACTTGTATGCTTCCTTGTATTGCGCTTGAACACTTCGATATTGTTTTATCTGTCTGCCAACATCATCTTGGATCTCAGAACTCATTAAGTGTTTTTGTGCAACGGCATTTGTTAACATCGCTAAGATATTACATATTACATTGGACTACTCGTGGGCTTTATACACAAACACACACACACACACTATACATACATATATATATATATATATATATATATATATATATATATATATATATATATATATATATATATATATATATATATATATATATATATATATATATATATATATATATCGTGGGCGATAAAGTACCTTCACGGAATTATCTTAAGTACAGATGTAAAGGTTCAGAACTATTATTCAATACTTATAGTACTTGCTAGAAGCTAGTACATATACACATGTTCCATTGATTCAGAACGCCATTGAAACGTTTCCGGATTAATGCGAAATTGATAGTACAATTTAACATACTCCGAATTCACAATTCTTTTAAATAGCTTAAATATATAGAATCAACGTTTGTAAACGGTTGCGAGGGGGCATTTGTTCTCTTATTTCATCTCTTCTTGAGCAAAATCAGTTGCGAAAATCAAAGTTGACTGATGATATAATTTATATTTGTATCCCTAGATTAAGCACGGTCAATTGTACAGCTCTTTGCTCATGCAATACACTAGTGAATACTTTTGGGACTTCATTCTTATAAAATACAATGTAACAAATTATTGCGCTATTACATTCCCAAAGACAAATATGTTTGCTTCATATACCATTGCATTTGGAGATATACGTAGTTTCCTGTGTAAATTATTTAAGACACAAACAGGTACACTGAAACGGTGGATGAGATTGATATGGTTGAAAATGGCATTTGCAGCAGGACTACATAATTTAGACAGTTCAAACAGTTTAATCATATAGCAATAGACCTTACCATTTGATATTTTTTACAAATTTTATAGTGAATGAATATGCAATTCACAATAACTCATTTAATTACGTCGATTACGCCTCTTACATTAATATCAAACATTTAAATTGAGCACAGAAGGAACTTGAATAAAAGCGACCTAGTAACGTCTAGTTGTGTCCACAAATTACGTCTTTTACCGAATATTCTATGCTTTCCGCATTAACATTCCACACGCTATATTGATTCTAAGTTGTAGTTAAATGAAGACGGTGAAAAAACATTTCAAATATACCTTATAGATCGAACTATGAAAATGGATGAGATTATAAATGTTTCCTTGGGTATAAGGCATTTCATTTGTAATTCAGGTACGAACAATTGTGCTTTTCTTCAACATAAGAGATAGTAAGCCGACGTTTCGCTTTTATTTGAAAAGTTATTATTTTGTTTTAAATTTTGCTAGATGATGATGATGATTATTATTATTATTATTATTATTATTATTATTAGTAATAGCAGCAGCAAACTTAATAGTAGTAGTGGTAGCAGTGGTAGTATAAATATTATTTTACAGTATAATGAGCTGATGACAAATGGATGATTTTAAATATTATCGTAGACGTTGTATGCAATGTATTTCACAAACAAGTCCCAAATTAAGAATTACTATATATTGCTTGACAAAAAGTAATATAGAACAAAAACAAACAACATACATCCAAACAAATCAAAATTTACACATATATGATATAATTATATCCTTGTTACCTTTGCAGTTTATGGAACATGTAATAATTCTATTAGTATTGTTTTATTCGAAATAAAAAGTACGGACATGTCCGCTGACACTTTGGTCCTTGAAATTTTCATCATGCTTATCTAAGATATTCCAAAGATCCAATGCATAATTTATTTACACGAATTATTGATTTTCATGGTGCAGTGAAAGAACAATTTAAAATTTCAATTGATACTACTAGCACAATTGATAAAACTACTACTAATACTTCTACGATGACAACGACAACAATGACAATACAGACGACCATCATGATGACAAATGTTCTGAAGAAGACACCTACAGCTACTACTACCAGCATAAAAAATGAAAATAGAAGGAACTATATATTAATAATTCAACTCACGGACTTTATATTATAATCGCTATTTTTCATTTTCAGCTTAGTATTATAAAATGTATACCATGTAGTAAATATTGTAGTATGTATTAACGTAATATAATGCTGTAAAAATTGCACAGACAAAATATTTAAAGCGCGTAAACATTAAAAAAATGAGAAAATGAAGCATTTATTTTACGAAGAGCAATAATATCGATTTTTACCTAGGTCATATACACAAGAAAATCTAGGTTTAACGCATGATACGTCCTTGGCTGGTCAAAACGGAGGAATATAACCTATCGAGCATCAGTTTTGTTGGGTTAAAAATAAGTAGCTTCTGCAGTTCTTGTCACACTTGTTAGTTGGTAAGTAAAGCTAACCAAAACGATACCTAAATGAACTTTACAACCAATTGTCCAAGACCGTTTCGAAGAATAATGGTATTTTGTGTATGTTCCTTATCTAATATAAAGTGCGTCAACAGGGTCTCCAGATGACACGTGTTTCGGACGCACTTAACGTGTGCATAACATTGCAGTTATTGAGAATTTTTTAAACTGAAATATCAGAAATTAATTTTCATGATTATTTCTCTGCCCATAAATATAAATCAAAAACTTGTAAAATCACAAGAAATAATCATCAGTCTACCATATAAAGAATGAAATCGAGGTATAACAAAATTGTAAAGAAAAAATATTTTTAACCTGGTGATAAATTCTAGCTGTCTTGCCAATAACTCAGACTTCCCCTCAGCCTAGATATTTTATGGTACCTACATAGTTAGAAAGGGGCCCCGAGTGGCCGAGTGGTCTAAAGCGCTCACTGATACGGATCACTGCCATCTCACCTCTGTCTGCGTGGGTTCAAGTCTCAGGCTCGGCTAATGCAGGTATGTGAGAAAGCTTGCCGTAGCTTCTCTTGGGTCGGTGATTCTTTCTGGGGTTTACCTGGGTTTTTCCTCCAAGATTAATACTGGCCGCAATGTATAACCTATATTGGGCTGAAATATGGTGTTAAACCCTACATCAACTACAACTACATAATTAGAAAGGAAGTAAGTGATTTAGGCTATATCATGGATACTTCTGCGAGCCTAAACTCTAAACAATTTAGTCATGTAAATATGTTAAAGAAGTATGTTGATCGAGATAGCTCTGTAAATCATTAGATCATTTTACTTTTTCGTCACCCACGTCATGACTATTGAAATGATGACGCATATAATATATGAATATAAACAACACTTTCTCTCAGATGTTCCAGCTTTAACAAACAAATCGACTACGATGTTAAAATTGTCGATTTGAAACCTGTTAAACAACACTGTTACATAATTATTCATCTTAAGCATTAATGTTGGAAGAATAAAGTTGCATAGTTGTTGGAGCATGGCTTTATTGAATCAACCAACAGTAACTTGAGTTCTTGTGCAGTAATCTGATTATTCTTTCCCAATGTTCTCAGTAATACAAACAAGTGAACAGTATCGCCAAAACTGACTAATATCCAATACCGTGAATTGATGACTGTATGACCATGATTGGAAATGCAAAATGTGTTAATATGGTTGACATGCTAAAATGGTTATGTTGATTTCATTTGTGGACAGAGAATAAAGAATGTTCGACGTTTTCAGCTCCAAATAGAGTCTATCAATACAATTATCCATTAATATATCAGCGGATATTGAACATGGTATCATCTGGGATAAATTTATGTCATATATACATTTGATGACGTCATTGTTTATGAGAATGTTTGGGAGGATTACCTGGAAACTATCCGTGGATTCTGCTTTCGGATGTGTGAGGCAAATGTTGACAGTTATACCAAGTAAAAATGAATTTTATCGAGCTTGTGTCACATTTTAGGTCATATTGAGGAATATGATCAAGCTTAGCTCACATTTCCCCATAACTGCTGATGCCCTCACCAAAAAGTACAGTAATAATACCAGGTTTTATTGGTCTGTTAAATCATATGAGACGCTCGATACTTCAAAGTACATACTCAATATTGCACCAGTTTTTTTCAGCTCCAAATTTCAGTAAAACGTTAACATTATATGTTGATGCTAGTGATATTGGGGCTGGTGGCTTACTATATCAGGGAGATCATTTATCGTGTTTTGCTCAAAAACTTGAAATAAGCACTTCAACAATTAATCCACTATCGAGAATGGGCGTTTGGCTATATTGTTGGCTTTACAACATTTTATATTACTTCTGCTCATTATCCGCTTATTGTATTTGGTGATCACACCCCGTTCATTTTATCAACAAAATGAAAAAGTCAGAGACTGTTGCGATGGAGTTTGATATAAAAAGAGTAAAACATCCAGATTCGGCACATAAAGCGATAAGACTAATTTGTATTTACTTCATTATATTGTAATGTTCTCTCTCAATTTTAATTTATCACTTTGATTATTAAAATTGTTCAGTTTTACAACAGTAGTTGGACTTTCCTTTTGTTATTTAATTTTGTAACTTTAGAGTCGTTACGTTTAGATTAAGTGGCTGGCTTTAGTTATTGTAAGGGTACATGTATAATAGGTGTAGAATTTCATTCATCAATCAAGGCTGATTAACTATGTCAACTCAACAAATTATTCGGTCAAGTACGCTATATTGTATTTAAGGTGAAGGTCGCGTAAACATCACACGATTGTTGGAGTGCATTTGTGTCGTGATATGACACCCCCTCCCCTCAGTTGTTGACTCGAAATAATTTGAACCATTGTTCATTGATTCAACGATTTTTCACAATTTAATAATTCCAATGTTCGATAATCTCTTGAGCGATTGGAGGTTTATTGATTTTGTGCGGCATAGAGCCATATATTATCATTCATCATGTGATATGCAAATGTGGTAAGGGTCACGACAGTAAATCGTTTTTTCTTTATATGTTCGTAGTATGAGATAATGGAAAACATAGCTTCTTAAAACGATCTTGATAATTTTCCAAAATTATTCAAAGGCTTGAATGTTTCAATAATTCATTCGGATTTGTGAAAAGTTTAAGGTTAATCTACTTGCACGGGATTACTTTCAAGTGAAAATGTTTAGATTCAGAACTATGATTCAGTAGTTATTGTAATGCTAGCACGCTAGAAAATCTGCATATAGAACATTTACTCGGAATAACTTAGTATAGTTTCCGAATTAATGCAAAACGGATAGTATAATTTAGGATAACTTACTAGAAATTCATAATTCTTTTAAATTGCTTTAATATATAGAACTTAATTTGAAACCTTTAAATTGACCCCGGAAGGAACTTGAATGAAACGAACCTCGTAACGTCAATTTGTCTCCACACAGTACCTTTTGTACCATTTATTAGGCCACGCGTGCTTGATTAAAATTGCACAAGTTATATTGACTCTCAATTTTAAGTAAATGAACACCGTTATGTTAATATTTGTGATATGACAATTACAATATATATTGTAATCCGAATAATGAAAATGGATGAGAGTTTAGATATTTCCTTGCGTATTGTGCATTTCTTCTGAGTCAGTTACGGATCATTATACATTTTCTTTGACATAGCGATAGAATGCCGACGTTTTGTTTCTTTTCCAAAGTTATTATTGTGTTTTATATATTGCTAGATGATGATACTTATTATTATTATTATTATTATTAGAAGTAGCCGCAGCAGTAATAGTAGTAGTAGTGGCATTATAAATACTATTTAACAATATACTGAGCTGATACACTGTGTGATTTTAAATAGTATCGTAGACGTTGTACCTTATTTATTTCACAAATAAGTCCCAAATTAAATATTAAGATACTTAGCTGCCAAAAAAGTAATATGGAACAAAACCCTAAAAGACACCCAAACAAAACAATATTTACATTTAAGATATAATTATTTCCTTGATCCCTTTTCAGCTAATGGAATATTCCAATAACGATATTCTCATTATGTTCTTCCAAATAAGAATGTACATACATGTCTGCAAAAACTTTGGTCCCTGAACTTTTCGTCATGCTTACCTAAGATATTCCAGTTATCCTATGAATTATATATTTATATAACGTATTGCTTATCAACGTGTAAGTGAAAACAACTATTTAAAAAGAAATTGTAATTTATGCTAGTAGCACAACTTATATAACTACGACTACGATGACGACGACAACAACAACAATATAGAAGACACCGATAGATACTACTACTATGACTAATAATGAACATATAACTAATTATTAATAATTAAAAAGACGGAATTTGTATAACAATCGCCCTTTTTCATTTTCAGCTTAGTATTATTAAATTTATGCAATGTAGTAAATATTCCAATATTTATCAACGTAATATAATGCTGTAATAATTACACAGAAAAAAATGTTTAAAATGCGCATATTTAAAAATTCGAAACGAAAAATTTATTTTACGAAGAGCATTAATATCGATATGTTTAACCCGCATGTTATCATTATGTGTTTTCAAAGCACGCAGTTTAACAATTGTGCACATGAAATTGAAGTTGGTAGTGTTACAATTAAATATTCTGACATTGTTGCAAAAAAACGTTTACGATGCATTTGTCATTACGATATTATACGTACATATCTAAATGAATGTACGGATTGTAATGGACAGATTAAAAAAAATAAAGACAGTCCTATCCAGAACCGTTTTTAATAAAAGTATATTATTTTTACCTTTAAGGCACGGTGAACTTTGCTCTACATAAGTCTGCAGTCCAGTCAACAACAACAAATTGGAGCAATTTCAATTGGACGGCTGATAAGGCTGTGGATGGGAATTCCGATGGCAGCAAACCGGATTGTTCCATGACATGTAGCTCAACCAAGAATACAATCAACCAACCGGTAAACAACATCTGGGAAGTTGACATTGGCGTCCAGATCATTGCAAAGACCGTCACGGTATACGGAAGAACTGACGGTATAGTAACATCACAAATAGAGTTTAATTTGTTCTCAATATACTTATTGCATAATAGATAAGACTGATAAGAAGAACATGCAGTCATCATAATCAAATAATCATTTAATGAAAAGTCGGATATTTCCTAAAGTATGCATTTGTCTTGCTGCTGCCAAATATATATATATATATATATATATATATATATATATATATATATATATATATATATATATATACTGCTTATTTTTCATGATACTTCCAGAAACGTCTTTCAAAAAACAATATCTGTATGTAGAGAGGTACAACTGATCGAATGCTATACTCATGTTATGTCATAATGACAGTGTAAACCATTTGATTTCTGCCTTTGTTTCCTAATGATTGACTTTATACAATAATGCTAATATCTGGCGAAGAGTTTTTGTATTCACATACAAACCCAAACACCGACACACATATATATATATATATATATATATATATATATATATATATATATATATATATATATATATATATATATATATATATATATATATATATATATATATATATATGCAGCAAAGAGGGTGGACAGACCGACCGAAACTATTTCAAGCCAACCGAAACCAATTCAGGCAGATAAAAAAAAGAGAAATAGTTTCGGTTTGTCACGCTATACAGACCCGGCACCGATGGCGCTGCGGACGAATTGTTATGGTAAAACTCTTTACGATTTCAACTGAATATTTTTTCAAGTCCGACACGATATCATGATCTCGGGTCATGCAAATTTATCGTTACAAATCCATGTGGGACTGACTGAGCGTGGCTAAAGAAATTTCTAAAGAGATTATAATCCATATCACCGCCGCACAAGTTTGCCAAATATTTCGTAGCGTATGAATGTCAACTCCGTTGCCAAATATTTCGTAGCGTATGAATGTCAACTCCGTTGAATACAGCAAGAATATTACAGTTTTCCCTGATCACCTTTGGTATTTGTGTATACTTCTGAGTAACATATACCACATCGGTATTTTTATGTCTACCTCTGGAAAATATCCTGGCAGGGTTTGCTTATCTATCTAACATCACATCATCATATACGACTCAATTGTTAATACTTCTATCATGAGAATCAACACTCGGTGCTTCCCCGATATCGGTTATAAACTCAATAATATCCTCATCGATTTCTGAGTTTGCTTTCTCGTTAAAATCCTTTAACACCTCGTAACATCGCTGATGGTCTACACTAGGAGCAATCAACTTTAGTTTATCCCATTTCATCCAGCTCATTATCAAATTAAGTAACAGTTGCGTCTTGCCACTTCCAGATGGTCCGATTATAATCATGCGAATAGAATTCGGTAGCGCTGCACTGATGCTCAACTGGTTCTCGTGTTTTAGTCGCCTAAAAATCAATTACATTCATGTTATTATAAAAAAAATTATGGATTTATATTGTCTGAGATGTAAGAAGCGTACTGGCACAGATTACTATAGGACGATTACAACTAAACATAAAAGATCAGCACTTACTGGTAAGTGTGAAAAATGTTTTACAAAAAATTCAGTTTTGTTTCTATGAAATTCGTAGATGATTTTTAAAAAAATTAGGAGGTGATATTGCAGCCAAGTTAGTAAAACTAAAATATATCCAGGAGAAAAACACCTTCCTAGGATATAGTTATTGTGGACCCGGAACCATACTCGATATCAGACTCGATGATCAAAACCAACCCCGACCCGGTGAAAACCCAATAAACGCTATTGATAAGGCGTGTCATGCTCATGATGTTGCTTATAAAAGCAATAATCTGCAAAACAGACATATCTCAGATGTAAAATTGATTCATGCGTTGAATTCTATCACTGATAAATCCTTCAAAGAAAAATTGGCTTCATGGTTGATAAAATCGGCGATGAAAAGTAAATTGATGTTGGGTGCTGGTAATTAATAACATCATGGAATCTATTTTGTTTCTCCAAGAGGATACTGGAGGGGTAAATCAGCAATCAATAAACTCGCTAGCGCCGCAAAGGTGAAAAATACCACTACAGCGGATTGGTTATCCAAACAGTCGATATGGCAAATTTATCATCCACTTCATAAACAAATTAACGTTTCGCATTTTGATGTCAGCGCACCTAATGCGGTTCATCAGACTGATATATTATTTCTGCCGCATGATGGTGTTTACAAGTATGCGCTAACCGTAGTTGATGTTGCTAGTCGATACAAATAAGCAGAACCTCGAAAACCAGAGTCATCAACTGAAGTGGCTTCTGCGTTTGAAAGGATTTTATCGACGAGGTCCTCTGCATTGGCCAAATCTATTACAAGTTGATCCTGGGAAGGAATTTCAGGGTGGAGTGTTATCAACAATGAAGCATCATAATGTCACCATCAGACGAGGACATTCTGCATTACATCGCGATCAGGCAATTGTTGAACGATTTAATCGGACACTTGCTGAGCGGTTATTTGGATATCAATACGCGAAGAAGTTTATTCAGGATAAACGATCTCGTGATAAACAATCTCGTGAATGGGTCAAGAGATTACCAGGCGTAATTACCGCGCTGATTAATGAGATTACTCGAACAATTAATATGAAACCTAACAACGCGATTAAAAAAAATGTATATCCCTATAAAACCACAAAATGATTTTTCAAAACATCGAATACTCGGCAATGTCACTGTTAGATATTTATATGAACCAGGAAAGCTCGAAGATGGCAACAAAAGAGCTACTGATCCTATGTGGAGTGTTACTGCACATAAAATATCTAGTGTAACGAGATATACGGGTAGACCGCCAGTCTATAGGTTGGATTCAACTGCTCCTCAGCGAGGATTTACTCGTGAACAACTACAAGTGATACCCGAGGACACTCAATTACCGTCCCGTGGTCTTAACTAGCACCTCTGCGTCTGTTGCACTCAAGACAAGTCAGCATCGGATTATATCTGGTATGACCAATACTGCTATTTTTTTCTGGCTACGGTAAATTGGCGAGGGTCTTTATCCGACCAACAGCAACGCATTATAAAATTACAACTCGCGCAGTCATCATTCTGTTGTTGTTTCAGTGTGATTATAAATGCAGCACCAATGTCAGATTTTCTGTTATATTTTATCCTGTTGTTTATAACAAGCGAGTTTTGTCTGACTATATCATCGCTATAGTCTAAAACAACTCTTCGAAGTTGATTTATTCTTCGTACTCTGGATACCGCAAGATAAACTAAATTCGACCACTCGATGTGATTATATATGATCCAAACAATTGTATCGGATATAGTGAACCTTTGCGATGAATGTATCGTCGCTGCGTATCCTAGCTTCCATGGGGATTTATCAGAACGCAATGCATCTTCGACGACATTGATATCAACTAACTCAATATCATTTAACACGAGAATCTGCTTTTCTGTCAGGCCTGGAATATTAACTTCGATATTTTGTCTTCGTGTATCCTTGGGTCTATAACACAGCGGCACTGGAAGTGTTGCAAATGTTTCTTTATGCGTGTTAAATACCTTCATCCGAAATGTGTCTCTGACTATCTTTCTACCTGCTACTATCAAATCGTTTGGTCTCCACGCTTCCCAGAAATCATATAATTGGGTTTCCGAAATTTTTTCATGCGCTATTTCACATTGGATTCTATCCGGTTGTAATCTGATTAGTTTCTTGAACACGCGTAATTGTTCATCAAGTGCTATATGATCAGTACTAATTTCTTCATAACAGTCTACAAAATTATTGAGCCAATTATGTGGAAACAAATCGACAAATGATGGTGGTTGACCATGATCGCCACACATTATCACTTTTGTATTCGCTAGCAATAGCCAATCAAGAAACTTTTGAAATACATCTAACGACACTGTGCATATCTTATCCCAAATGATGATTTCAGTAATAAATTTGTCGCCATTTCGATCAGGAGTCCATTCGTCACCTTTCCATCGGAAGAAACTGTTATAAGTGCAAGCAATAATTCCTCGTTGTTTGATCTCTCTTGCAAGTCTGTGTGTTGGTGTTAGCACAATCGTGTTTGATTTCCCTCGAAAAAATTTAATCGCACGAGTCGTCTTCCCTGACCCACCACAGCCGCTTAAGTAACTGGTTTTATATCTACATATAGGATCGGAACACGACGGTGCATGAGATAGTCTTGATATCTGATTATTTTTCATGTAATTGTTTTCAATTGTAACATCTGCTGATTTAGAATAATCACGCAGTATTTCCTTCTTAATTCTCCATGATCCCCAACTCTCGTCTGAATTAGTAAATTCAGCCACTGCTTCTTTATGTTTTACGTCTATATAAAGTGAATCAGTGGCAACTCTAGCCGCGGTGTCAGGAAATCTATTTATCATCGAAAGTAAATTAATAGAAGCATATGCCAACATAGACGACCTTAAGTACGTATGTTGAGGATTTAATCTGTCGTTATAAGCAACAATTGTACCTAATTTGGTTCTATCGCATAAGAAAGCGTCTTTACGAGTTACATATATACCCTTAGATGTTGCACCTGCGATTATAAAATCGTATTTAGCATCATCTATAATCAACCGCGAAGAATATCGTTTATGGTGGTATTTTCCACCTTGTGTGAACTTACCAATTATTCTTCTACTGAGATCTTTTGCGTGTCTATTTCTAACTTCAAAGATTTCCTTGGACCATTTCACGATATATTCTTCGTCGAGATCAGGGAATTGTTTTTTTTTTGTTTTCGCTGATTATACTATCTAGACTGTGGGGGTTGTGGTAGCCAGGCTTCAGTCTGCGCTCGATATGATATAATTGTTTCACTGACAATCAGCGATATCAACATTTTAGAATCAATCATATACCGTATTAACACTATTGGCATCCAGTGTTTTCAGAGATGTGTCTACCAAACGAAACATAACAACACGGATGAAGTCCTTTAGCCAATTAAAATGATATCACACGAGCGAATCCGTTGGATCAAAGTCTGGCAGTGGTCCATTAATCGCAACATTGTGGAGGGCTTCAGTACGATACAATTCGCCATTGGGTTATACAAATTGATCGAAGTTACCCTCTTCGTCTTCAAAACTCTGAAATATCCACACTGACACAGGATCGTTTTTACTCGACTCGTAAATAAAATCAAATAAATTTCCCGTGTATTATTTTATGGTTCTATCCCGCGGAAATATTGTTATTGCATGTGTCCAAGCGTGTGCATTATGGTCAATAATTTTGATTGGAGATCCTCTCGATTTATATTTCGGTTCATATAATATCTCGCCTGTTACTGTCACTACGGATATAGGGAATTTTAGTATCCACTCTAACGCGGCCACATTTTGAATTGTTGCTCCGCTGTCTATCGCTGTTAATCCCCATTCATTTTTTTTTTTGCGTCTTAGATCCGTCAATTTGTTTCAACGCAACGCATTTGTGAAGTGTTCTATTATTCGTTCTGCTAAGCAATTTAACGTCGAATATTTCATTGGTTTTAGTTTTTCAATACTCGGTTAATCATTTATTGGATAGATTCCATAAACAACCGCGGTTACAGGATAGGATCTTTCGTAATACGGTTTGTCAATCCCAGTCAGAATTCCTGGTTCGGAATTCTGACTCACAGTGACAGTTCTCTTATTTTTCAGGATGGGTTCAAATTTGTCGCTGATTCCCCGTTCCTGAGTGGATAATGAATTTCACTCTAAAAAAATACTTTTTCTTGTCAAGATGTGAGATTATCACTGCTGCTCTTTCGTCGTTCATGGAAGCATCAACACTACCATGAATTCGAAATGTCGACCAACAGTGAGATGCTCCATCGCGCTTGAATTCATTAAAACCATCACGGATTTTACTCAATATGCTTCTATCACTTATTAGAATCTTTGGTACATCAGTGGAGACTCTATCGAGATTGAATTCAACATTTTTCCAAGGTGTAATGTTCGATAATCTCTCGAACTCCTCCATATTAAAATTAAAACAAGTATTTAAATAAAGAATTTATTATATAATGAATCATTGCAAATGGACTATGATAGGATCAGTAGCCGCTTGTAACAAATCATACAGAAATGAATTCTGTGGATATCATTTACAAAGCGTACGTCGTGGAAGCTAAGGTCTGCTACATTGTATCTGATGTGGGGTAGGTGTGAGAGGAAAATCGCAGTTGTGTCTCAATTGTGGTGGTAACCGATACAGAGAGTTAAAGCGCTATTATGATAAACGAATCAAAGATTCCGTTAAAAACTCCATCAAATATTTCGTCAATGACTCTGATTCTGTCCCTGACAAAATCATATGAACACCTCAAGACTATATTTAAAGATTTTCAAGTATAATTAAACCAAATAATAAATTAGACAAATTGTATTTAGTATATAAATGAACCAAAAATTTCAACCACATCAAGTGATTACAAATTATGAAGGATATCGTGACGGTATTGTCAGAAACCGCAGACTGTAAAACCCAGTTGGTATTGTGAATAATCATGGATATCTTATATTTGGCGCTGGAATGAAAAAATATCTTAATCACAGATTCGTCTTCGAGGTATTTAATGGATTGATCAAGAATGGTTTTGTTATTGATCACATCAATGGTATAAAAATTGATAATTCTTTAGATAATTTACGAGCTATCAAACAAAGTCAGAATGCCAAATGGGGAAGAACTGGGAAACACTCGAAAACCCATAAACCCATAAAATCATTTAATACAGAAAATAACGAGGAAAGAGTATTTAAATATTTTGACTGAAGCCGGAAAGTATTTTGATATTTGTAGACCCTCAGTACGAAGGGTAGCAGAGAGTATCACCAGATCAGGGATTTCCCAAAAAAACCGGACATATAATTCAATTTATATACGTCTGAATTCTGTTTTGTAACACCAAGGGGGTAACTCGTGTGAGCCTGTGTATGTAGTTTTGAAACAACGATAATTCTTTTGTTGTAGTCACGTATCTCAATGGGATAATGGTTTTTTTTGTGTTGGTTAAATGTTTCACGAGGTAGAAAAGTTCCGCTTAAGGCAATCTCTTGTTGTCATCATTATATCAATTTGACCGCAACCAAATGGAATCTTTGACCCCCCAAACTGATAAGATGTAACAAAATGGCACAACCCACAAATTCCTCCCTAACATGGAAAGAAAAACCACAACAACAATAACGGATTTGTCGAAAAAAACAAAGTGGATACAAAAATTGGAAAATATGCCACGGCATACATAATAACTGTGATGAAAACCTTCACATGATACACATATATCGTATTCAAAAGCACATACCTGTAAATACGCACATTAGCGTATTCCATACGCGTTGGGATCTCGTCATGGGGCGCATCGTTCGAATCTCGTGGCAGGCATTATTGTCTTGCTTTAAGCCATTCGAAACTCAAACTGAAATATATTCTTCACACACCGTCACACGCGGTGTGAATGTCTTTTGCATTCAAACCGGGTTGATTTTGTGGGGTTTATGATTGGTTTCAGTTTGAATGTAGAATAGCCCCCGTCATACCATCATACCATTGTCATCCTATAATCCATTGTTATATTTCATGTATCATTCATTGTAAATACCATAACCATGTCATTGTATAAATATGTGCCTTACAAAAGGTTGGGATCAAATATGTATATATGTATATATGTGTGCCTGACAATCTCGTCATAACACTCGAATTGGGGGTTGAAAAAGGCTGTGCTGTCCTATATACCAAATATGTATATATGTATATATGTAAATGTGACGTCCATTCACGAAATATACCTTCTTGGAGTTCTAATCCGCTATTTGGCGAGTTAGATCTCCTCTTGGAGACTATGCTTCGTGGTACCAATGGGCTCGGTCAGATGTGAATAACACCTAAGGGGTTCCAAATGGGGATGTGTTGTCTTATATAAGTAACCTCTGGGTCTCTCCGATGTGAATAACACCTGAGGGGTTACAAATGGGGTTTTTCATATAGATCTCTAGGTGCAATAAGATGTGATTACACCTTAATGCGAACGGAGTTCATCATCATATCTAACTTGCATAATATCAAATATACAAGTCTAGCAACCCTACTGACATTAATGCAACCATCCAAAGTGTAGACCGGAGCATGTCGGAGGTAAGAAGCAGTAAATCAATTATGATAAAACTAAGGCCATTCCGATAACAACACAAAGACTTTCTCGTTCAAGTCTATGACCTCAAACAATACATATCAGCAATACCAAGACTGTATTTACAGAGTCATTACGAAAATAGGTGTTTCTCTGGATAGTACTTTCACAATGCACTAACATGTCATGACCATGTGCAAGGCTGCCTATATTGAGCTGAAACGCATCAGCTCCATTCGCAAGTTTCTTTCCGTTGATGCTGCTAAAACACGTGTGGGTTCATTAGTACTTTCAAGATATGACTATTGTAACTCAATTCTGTCCGTTTTGTTTAATATCAACTCCATAAACGTTAGAATGTTCAAACCACAGCTGCTCAGATCATCCTTAGAGTACCACGATCAGAGAACACCTCCCCGCTGCTACGAACCCTATACTGGATCTCTATTCGAGCCAGAAACAAGCAAAAAAACTGTTCCCTTTGCTACGTTTCACTGACGGACTCCAATCAAATATACCTACACACCAGCAAGATACGTATGATCCTCTTCTGGAAATCGTTTACTTATTATTCCCACTATGAGAACGAAGTCATATGGATAACGTTCTTTTGTATATCAGGGCCCAGCAACGTGAAAAGAATTGCCCATTGAAATTAGACACAAATACAAAGGTGATCCCCTTCAAGAGTATTCTTAATACGCACCTTGTCCGACTGCATGAACAAACTTAATGACCTTATAATATTTCTTACCTGAAATATTTCAGCATTTTTCGTGTTTTTTTTTGTCATCGTGATTGTTTTTGTTTTTTGTTTTTTGTAGTCATATCATTATATTTATCGTAAAGGGCTTCATCATCATCATCAGTCTCTTGACCTAGTGCAGTCGTTGAGACACTGTGCTGCCAAACATCTAACCAGTTCTCTCCACTTGTCTCAATCATGTGCCAATGCCTGTGTCTCCGCAAAACATTTCTCGGTCCATTATTTGATGTTGCCAGTCAACCTCGACTTCGACCACCCTGGACGCTGCCATGCAATACTGTTGTGGATAGACTGTTGGCTCTAGTGACATTTCTATACCATTTCAGCTTTCTCTCTTTTACAGTGGTGAGGAGGTGTTTATAATGACCTATATTGTGCCTGCCTGTGTTACGCACTTCTTCATTTGTGATTTGGTCCAAGTAAAAGATGCTAAGAATGGTTCAATACGATCTAATTGAACGTGCCTTTATTCTTAGTAATAATTCTGCTGTCAGGGTCCTGGCCTCATATGAATACAAAAGGATTGAGATGACTAATGCTCAATTGTCTGATGTTAGTTTTGAGACATATATTTGTTTCTTGCCAGATATGTCCTCGTTTAAAATTATACCGTTGCTTGTGCTGCTCGTGACAAACTGTATGATCTCGATCCCTCTTCGGTGCTTATGGAACCAAGATTTTTGAACTGGTCCACTGTTTCTACGTCTTGTCTTCTGACTATATTCTTGGCTGATATTTGTTTGGCACTAGTTGTCATCAGTATTGTCTTCTCGGCGCTTATCTCAATGTCAAATCTAGAAGATATTTCATCTATGTTCTTCACTAAGGTGGCAAGCTCTTTTTCACAGCCTGCCAAACCATCAATGTCGTCTGCAATGCTTAAGTTGGTGATGTTACGCCCTCAAATGCTGACTGTCCCACATTGGTTTTACAGGATTTCGCTCATGATGGGCTCTAAGGAGATGTTGAAAAACGAGGGTGAGAGGAAACAGCCTTGACGTGTCTCAAAAGGCTGTGTGGAACCAGGCCACCGCATAATCCTAAGCAATTACTGCACTGGTAGTCTAGGCGAACAGCTGCTTGATTGTATAGGTACCTTTTGACCCTTGTCTTACTTTTTCATTGTGGCCCACACTGACTCATGCTACACTCTGTCAAAAGCCTTTTTCAAATCTATGAACACATGATAGATGTATTGTTGATGTTTTGAGACCTTTTCGCACAGAACTCTGGGATTGAATATTTATTGTGTTGTGCTTCTTCTACTCCGTAATCCTGCTTGTTCTTCAGCTATTATTTCTTCTGCTTGTGGTATCAGCCTGTTCAACATGATCTTCACATTACTAGCAAAGCTGATCAAACTGATAGTTCTGTCATTTTGGCACAGCTGGATATTGCCTTATTTGGGGAGTATTATAACCAGTGACTGGGTCCACTATGTTGGTCATTCTCCTATTTGCCGGATCTTGTTGCAGCGTTTCGTTGGTAGCTCTATCACTGATTACTTCCCCCCATTCTTGATACGATCAGCTGGGATGTTGTCTACTCCAGCTGCCTTCCCATTCTTCAGTGCTCTTATTGCTGACTCCACCTTTTCTTTGAGAATGGGGAAATCATCAGTATTTGCGCAGTTTTGAACTTCAAGCACTTTTGGGTCTCTTGTCGTCGGATGGTTGTAGAGTTCGTTACAACACTCAGTCCACCTTCCCTCAATGCCATTTGTTTCTGTGAGGCATTTTCCATTTTAGTCTTGAATGATACTGGCTCTTATACTTTATGTAAGGCTATACAAATCAAACTAAAAACCTATATTTCAAACTAAAAGATACTGTTAAATACATTTATTCAAATATCATAACATGGAAACATACCTTCACATGTTGTGTTTAGACGTCTTTTTAAACGAAAAGCATTGCATTTTTTTTTTATCTCATACTTTTATTCCGCCTTCATAAGGTCTTACCGATGGAGAATCAGAAATGACCAAACAACGGTCTTAAGTTTGCCGTTATAAGAGACCCACATTCAGCACTTTCATACGCATATATTGCACAGTAATCACACACAGTAATCACACACAACAAAAGACATCTTATGATTTCATATTTTTTCAAACTGGATATGGTGCCAGTTATGATATCCAGTAAGCCACCATGAAAGCCACATGGAAAATAGAAAGTCATTTTAACATGGGATTTTCATTACAAGACTTCTCATTTTCTTTTTTCTCTAACATTGCTGTATGTGCCATTGTAAGGGCCAAAGTAAATACCTGTCCCAACTTTGCAACCTTATTTCTTCCTTGTGTGATACAACCGTTTGGTTTGGTTCAAATGAAGTAAATATAAACAATTGATAATATTTAATTTTGCTTGTCATTTCCACTTAATGAACCTGAAACAGTTATACGCTTCTGGCCCTCAAATAAATAACGTTTTCAAAAGTTGTTTCCATAATATACATTTAGATCAAAACGGTCAACGAAAAAAAATTGCTACTTTTAAAATTGGCCTTAATTACCATGATTTCATTGTATTCAATTCATATTTGGACATGTGAGAAAGTTACAATTAATTTTGCGTGTATCGTTGGTTCTTACTGGGGCTTTGCTATCTTCTTCCACTAGTGATACTGGTTGCCATAAATAGCCTAAATCCGTACCGTGAGATGGCATTAAACCCCAAAACAATATCAACAACAAACACAAAACAGGTTGATATCGTTTGTAGTTTGTTTGACTGATTTGGAATTTTAACGTAACTTTAACAATTATGCAGTCATATTGCTACGATGTCTGCAGTGAGGCAGTTTAAAGTGATGTCAAGCACTGGGGCATCATCCGAAGACATGTAGCATGATGTCCCACCCAGTCACATTATCCTGACACAAGTCCGACCAGTCTTAACACAAAAGTCTTAATGCTGAACCTCAAGCGAGGCAGCTGTATGTACAATTTTTGTACGTCTTTGGTATGACTCGGCCGCGGATCAAACCCACAACCTCCCGTTTCCGCGGCGAACGCTGTAAACACTACGCCACCTTAGCGGATATATCGTTAATAGACTACTTTATACTGTACCCCTAAAGAATAATGATCTTATTAAGAAAATTAATTCCATGGAATAGGATGAGCAGATTTGTTGAATGATAATTTGCTAAGCATAAACTGGAACGCAGGCTTGAGAACCAAGTTAGAACGAGTTGAATAAATATACACGTTATTAGCTGCTCAGCAATATGATGTGAAAATCCAATGTAATTTAATTTTATTAAGAAATAAATATATATATATATATATATATATATATATATATATATATATATATATATATATATATATATATATATATATATATATATATATATATCCTCAATTAGGATTCAATAAGAATAATTTGTGGTTTAATATAAAAACATTATTATAGACTTTATAATTTTAAAGCTGTTCATCAGTGTCCAAAATAACTTTAATTAATTCTAAAACTCACTTAAAATTATACACACAGTGGCAGATGTATATGCTCACCTGATCTTGATTACTAGTTCAAAGACACTGTCATAAACATTTCAGTTTTTAAAACTTTAATTTAGGTTATGGGGTTTCTTAAATTACTATTTATGTTATGGAGTCTTAATCTTAATAACATAAACAAGCAAGAACTTACATAATTTAGTAAAGTTCACAAGTATTTTTTTCTATTAATACAAAGTTAATATTGAAAAAGAAGGTACATTATTGTGAATTAAATCCTAAATAATTATAAACTGTCTATCACTTGTAAAAAAGAGAATATTTTCTAATTATGACCTTGTACCTTAACGAGAATATTATATACCAATATTAACTTGATCTATGTGGTTGGCATGATTCTGTAGATGTGCCATACCTACCTACCTACCTCCCTCCCTACCTACCTACCTACCTACATGCATACATACATACGTGCACACATTAATACGTACGTACATACATACACACTTGTTCATATTCTGTATTCATTTTTCTGTTGCACAGAATTGCAAGTTCAAAACTGTCTAGCTGCTCTTTAATAAGTATACCACTTTCAAATAATATTCATGGTGTAGTTATTTTCAATAATCCATACAACAAAATGAGTGTTTCAATTATGAGTGAAACAACAAAAATGATGTTTACAGAAAGAAGAAATGTCACATTTGTTAATCATATTTCATTTCTTAAAAACGTCTAACAGAGAGATGAGTTTTTTGTGTGAAAGTTAAAAGCTGTTTATTCGCATTTGCAGAGAGTGGCAGAGCCATGATTTTGTCTGAGATTGCAACAAAACAGGAAGGGATTTTGTTGGATTAAAATTATACAACTAACCTTTGTATTTGATATGTTTGATTATGGTACTAAATTACATTAATTGTTGTGTGAATGGTATCCCAATTACTGTCTAGTTATATAATTAATGTAGACAAATCATGTCCAGATAAAATCCTGTCATTGAATAGCTATAGTATAAGTGGTTCATGTAATTAGGATTGTTTGCTAATTTTTTTAGCTAGCAGCAATGGTAAACAGAGGACTATCAATTAATATTAGTATTATTTTGTAGCTGCTTGGAATAAATCATCATATTAATTGCATGTAACACTGCCATGCCCAGTGAGACAACCTTTGACATTGATGCTAATCCATGGAAAACGGTTATGAAACTGAGAGTAATACTGGTTTAGAAACATCATTAACGAACAATTTGTACGTTTGTCTGGATGACATCTCACTAATTATTGATGTTCTGGGGACATGATTTATAGGCAAAGTGGGACGTTCTTTACAAGAATATCTCTCAGAAAATCATTATGTGTTAAACACACCAGTGTAAATTGAATGTGGTACTTTGCAAGATGATAACATGACCAAGAACGATGATGTTGAAGCTATTGGAGTATTAATGACTCCAACATTGATACCTAACTCAAGCAGTTGCGAATATAATCAATACAGACTTTGTGCGTGTGTGTTTGGTTTGGGCTTTGAACGCAGCTTTAAAGATTGTTCAGTCATATCACTACGATGTCCGTTGTTGGACAGTTTATAGGGATGTCTAGCACTTTGTTATTATGCAGCAGACTTTCATGGTCATGCCCCACCCAGTCACACCATCCTGACACTCGTCAAACAGTCCAAATACTAACCTTTTAATGCTGATGCTCATGCAAGGAGCTGCGTGTATCATTTTTTAAAGTCTTTGGCATGATATGGTCTTGAACTGCATATGAGGCGAATGATACATTCACTAGAACACCAATGCTGCCTAATACAGCTAGAAAACGAACCTGCCATTGAGTAAAATAAGATAAATTTACTCTATACAATGACTTATGCGTCTAGTTAATCTACAAAACAACAAATGTCTTTGTTTACCATAGCATGATGCACCTGCAGATTAGGGTCTATGCTGTTCGTTATATATATTACTCCTAGCAAACTGCACAGGCCAATATATCAGATGGTACGATATATTATAGTTGTTCTGGGTCTAGATAGCCAACATTTGGAACTCATAAGTGAATATATGTGGTACATGGTATCTTAAATGTCATATAGTGGCCGAATGGTTTAATGCGCTCTCCGTTACGGATCACTGCCATCTCACCTCTGTCTGCACGAGTTCGATTCTTAGATTAGGCAAAATGTGGGTATGTGAGAAAGCATGCCATTAACTTATCGTGGGTCGGTGGTTCCTTCATGGAGTTTTCCAGGGTTCTTCCTCCATCATTAATACTGGCCGCCATGTATAGAATATTTTGTGCTGAAAATGGCGTTAAACCCCACAACAACAACAACAACAATATCTGCTATAAATGCCATGTATTGTAAGGATTGTGTCTTTTCTGCTAGTAATTAAATATAAATGTAATATCTCTAATACTTGATTTCAGCTGTATCAATTATAATTTTTTATATGACTCAGTACTATCCTACGTCTGATACAAATGTCTTAACATGCGCTATTTGACCAAGACTATGAAGTCCCAAAAAAAAAAAATGAATTTTGTAGATCTAGGTATGTGAAGATTTGTTATGGTTCTTCTTGGAACAATATTTTGTTCACCCACATATAACAGAAGTTAGATTGTTTTAAAAGTCAGTTGTTCGTTTTTAATTTTGGCATATATTTCAAGCCTAAAATCTGAATATCGACAAAATTCATGTGATACATTTATCAACTTAACTGTTCTTTTCATCAGGATATAAAATGGTATGAAGTCAGTTATTGTTGATATATTACCAATTCTCAATGATTTCTTCATATAATTTGTTTCAGTAGCCATAATTAGAACGTTCGAAAAAAGTATAAAATGAATGACAGCAGCAGCAGCAACAACACCAACGACAATAATAATAATAATAATAATAATAATAATAATAATGTTAATAATAATGATACTACTACTATTACTAATAATAACAATGATACTAATAATAATATGACAGTAATAATAATAATAATAATAATAATAATAATAATGCACAAGTAAGAGAGTGCATACTATTTTTAATCTATGGAGTATAAGATTTCAAACATATACAACAACCAACTTACAAAATGAAATACAATAATTTAGAAAACAAAAATATGCTGACAGTAATTAAGAAAGTAAATATTAAATCTTCAAGTTTTTTCTTGTAGTGAAATGAAGTGAATTTTAAGAGCAATGATACACGAAAACACAGTGTCCATGTGTCTTGGATCTATGAGCAATTCATGTCACGTAGATGGACAATGGTATACAAAAGAATGTTCTCGATATCACTTCATATTAGGGAACAATGACATCATTGTTAATATCAAAATAACTTTGAATTAATGTTATGTTCCTATGGAAAATTACAGAAAATTAGTAAATGTGTTTTACACTTTATATGACACCGAAACAATGAAACCTACCACATCATGTATCCCCAACTAGCAAATCGTGTCACAACAAACTAGTAAAGCTTAGTATTTACGACACGTTTCAAAATTAAGTTCTGGAGAAAGGTTTTGTATACATCCAGATTATGTTAGTCAATAAATGTACACCACTTTCGACAACCTTCTCTATGGTCTACCTTCGGGAGATGTTGGCACAGTTAATTAATGAAATGTTTAATCTGTTAGAGATATGCTTGACGACACAATTGCAACTGAATTAATATTAAATTAATATCACCATGCATTTGTGACACACACACACACACACACACACGCACATATTACTAATGGTTTCGAAGATGAAAACAATGGTACAGAACCATTACCATAGGAATAGGGTAATATAACTGCAACTTTTTGATATTAACAAAGCAGTAAAGCATCATCAGGAAATAAATATCACTACTAGATGTTTTTCAGGAGTAACAACATCGCCAAGTTACTATTATTATCAAAATCATTAATGCCTATCAGTAAACGTTTTTCCTGTGACAAATTTAGTTCGTCAGGGTTTTAGATGGCAAAATCATTATTCTGCTCGCGTCTAAAACATTATAGTGTCATGCTACTATATGGATTTGAGGCAATGTAGTATTATTACTATATCAGGTTTGGAGATCACATACTCAGTGATACACTGTTACCATGGAAGCAGGGTAATATTACCCCATGATTACTAATATAGTTTTGTTACTACACCGGAATTTTGGAGTAGTACACTTTCACATGGAAATTGGGAAATATTGCTATATGATTTTGGTCTTTACCAATGTAGTATACTTTCTACAGCAGGGTTTTGAGATCAAACAATTTTGACTGGAAATAGAGTACCGTAATATTTTATACATGGGTTTGGTAATTAGCAATATAATACTGTTATTACAGAATAATAATAATAATAATAATAATAATAATAATAATAATAATAATAATAATGTTTACAATGTATAGCACCTAATCTTTAGAAGCTCAACTCTCTTTACAACATTATACAACACCGATAACACTAAAAGCATATATAATAAGATGATTCCAATAAGTCAAGCACAATTAAGTCAGACGAGCATCAGAAGAGGTGAGGCCATCTCATCATAGAGGCATATATCTGCTAAACTAACATTTCCTACAAAACCGAAACTAAAATGACAACAACAACAAAAACAAAGCTTCTAACTAAACAAAAGTTTCTCCTACGGGTTAGTTAATATTATTGCTGTTTTGTTGTCATTTTGGTTTTTTGATTATGCGCGTGTGTTTACTCAATGATGCCCCATTCCAGGTCATACCCATTCTGCTGCTACAAATTAAATCATTTTCTCAATCGAATATTTTATTAAGAACAAATCGGTATCTTGATCTAGGATTGTTTATATTTATCGTAATAAATCCGTGTGGAGTTGACTTAGCACGACTAAAGAAATTTCTAAAATGATTATAATTCATATCTCCGTTACACCAGGTTTGATGAATATTTCTTAGCGTGTGTGTATAAACTCCATTAAACACAGCAAGAATATTACAGTTATCTCTGATTAATTTAGGATTATGTGTATATGTCAGAGTAACATAAATCACATCCGTTTTTTTATGTCTACCTCGCGATAATATTCTAGCTGGATTTGATTGTTTGTCCAGCATTATATCATCATATTCTACTAAATCATTAATACTACCATCAATATCATCAACACTATGTGCTTTATCAATATCAGTGATACAATTAATAATATCATCTTCATTTATCGTCGCCGCGTCCTCATTAAATTTTTTAACACATCGTAACACCGCTAATCATCAGCAAACGGGGCGATCAAATACAACTTGTCCCATTTTAACCATCTAATTATCAAATAAAGTATCAGTTGTGTCTTGCCAGTCCCAGATGGACCTATTATGATCATAGGAATATAATTTGTTAACGCTGGATGGTGTTTAACCGGTTATCGCTGTTACATCATTTACATTCATGATGTATACTAACTAATATGGATCTATATTGTGTTAAATGTATAGAGGGCGTACCCACAGAGATACACTAATAACTACTAAAGGTAAGTGTGAACGATGCGGTACATATAAATTTAGATTTATCCCAGGTGAGAAATCGAATTTTTAAAAAATTGATGTGGTGATATTGCATCACACTTGATAAAAAAATCAGGAACTCCATGAGGGAAATACCCAGGAGAAAAACATCTTCTAGGATATAATTACTGTGGCTCTGGAACAATCTGCAGTAAAGACATCTCGCAGATGTAAAATTAATTCCTGCGTTAACTTCTTTACTGATAAATCTTTCAAGGAATCATAAGCTACTTGGTTAATACAAAACGCAAATTGGTGATCAAGACAGGCACTATGGCAAATTTATCTTTATCATCGTATTTTGATGTCAGCGTTATAAATGTAATTCATAAGGCAGATATTTTATTCTTACCACCTGACACGGTCAAAAGACGGACATGCAAATACGCGTTAACTATAATTGATGTTGTGAGTAGATATAAAGAATCAGAGCCATTATCGGCAACGACAGCAACATAAGTAGCTTCTGCATTTGAACGAATTTATCAACAAGGACCCTTGCGATGGCAACCGTTGATACATGTTGATCATGGCAAGGAATTTCAAGATGTAGTATCATCGCTGATGAAACATCATAATGTCAACATTAGACGATGACATACTGCAATACTCCGTGATTAGACAATTGTTGAACGATTTAATCGAACACTTGCTGAGCGGTTATTTGGATACCAATACGCTAAACAATTTATTCAAGATAAGAGAATGGGTTGCAAGATTACCAAGCGTGATAAATGCATTAAATAATGAAATTATTTGAACAATCAATATGGAAATTATTAACGAGATCACAACAAAAATGTTTACCTGCACGAAATGATTTTTCGAAACAACAAATACTACATAATGTGACTGTAAGATATTTATATGAGTCGGCTGAACTTGCAGGTGGTAGAAAAAGAGGTACTGATCCTTTTTTTGAGTGTTACCACATAATATCTAACATAACAAGCTCCACGGGTAGACCTGTAATCTATAGACCATATTTAACTGCTCCTCAGCGTGGATTTACACGTGAACAATTGGAAGTAATACCCGAGCATACAAAATTACCAAGGCGATCACGTAACTAGTACCTCTGCATCTATTACATTCTAGACAGATCAACATCGTATTTTCCCGTATATCACCACCACTAATATCCTTCCTATCTACGGTAAATTATATTGGATTTTTATTTGAATACTACCATAGCAATATACAATTAGAGTTAGCACAGTGATTATTCTGCTATTGTTTGAGCATAATTATAAATTCAGCATCAATATCAAAGACGCGATAATTTTCTTTTGTCACTTTCTTTATAACCAGCGAGTATTTTCTTACTACACCATCGCTAACAATTTCGTTGTTGGTGTCAGTAAAATTTCAAATAACTCTCAGAAGCGGAGATATTCTTCTAAATCGTGACACGGCGAGAAAGACAAAATTTAACCACTCGATGCCATCACCAATGATCCAAACAACTGTATCAGACATGGTTAACCACTGAGATGAATGTATCGTCATTGCTTATCCTAGCGTCCAGGGAGATTTATCCGCTAACGCGTCCTCGACAGTGCTGGTATCAACTGCGACAACATCATTTAAGACGTCATTCTGTTTCCTTGACTCTCCTGAAATTTCAACTTTAATATTCTGTCTTCGTGTATCAGTTGGTCTTTAACATAACCGTACTTGTAGAGCTGGAAACTTTTCTTTATTCGCTTCAAATAATTGTTGCTGAAGTGTTATCCCAAACATCATTCAGGGAACTTTCTGAAATTATTCACATTGAATTTTACTATTTCACATTGAATTTAATCTGACAGTAATCGGGCTAATTTCTTGAAGTCGATTAACTCTGGATCAAGCGCTCTATGATCTGCAGTTATCTCCTCTTAATAGTCGAGACAATTCTTAAACCATTCGTGTGGAGACAAACCAACAACTGGTTGTGGATGACCGTGATCGCTACACTTTATCATGGCTGTATTTTTGAATAACAACTGGCCGGGAAAAGTTTTTAATATAACCAACGACACTATGTTTATTTTGTCCTTAATGAAAACCTTGGGTATGTATTTCTCTCCCATTCGATCAGAAGTCCAAGAGTCCCCGCTATATCGGACAAAGCTGTGATAAGAACAAGAATTAACACCTCGTTATTTCGTCTCTCCTGCAAGTCTTTGTACAGGAGTTAAGACAAAAAAATAACAGGAGTCGTCTTACCAGAACCGCGACACCCGTTCATGTAAACAGTCTTATGTCTACATACTCGATTGGATCTAGATGGCGCTGACGATAATTCTGATATTTGTTATTTTTGTAGTAATTATCATCAACCGTAACATCTGCGGATTTAGAATAATCATATAGCACTTACTGTTTTATTCTCCATGATCCCCATGGTGCGTCAGCGTTTTTAAAACGAACCACTGCTTCTATATACTTGCTATTGATATAAAATGAATATGTTGCAACTCTAAATGCGGTGTCAGAGAATCTATTTTTCATCGATAACAGGTTTATCGATACATAAGCCAGTATATATGATCTTAGACGCATATACAGAGGAGATTCGCCATCGATATAAGCAACTATTGTACTAAACTGTGTTCCGTTAGACAAGTAAGCGTTTTTTCGACTCACAAATATATTTTTCGCTGTTGCATCTGCTAATATAAAATCGTATCCAGCGTCATCTAGACTTAGTCGTGTGATCATATGCTCCGCCTTGAGTAAAGTTGCCGATTATTCTTCTGCCAAGATTTGTTTGCAGCTCTATCATTGACTTTACACCTGCGCTCAAAGATCTCCTTATATTGTTTAAAATTTCAGTCTTCGACGAAATCAGTAAAAGTTTCCTTGTAATCGTTTATTATTTTATCAAGATTCATATCATCAGTTTGTGGTTACCAAACCTCAGTCTGCTTTTTATTTGATATAATTGCCACGCCGACAATCAGCGATATCAATATTGTACAATCAATCATATATCGTAATAACACTATTGTTGCCTCGTATTATTCAGAGAAATGTCTACCAAAACCAAAAATAACATATAGGATGGAATCCTTTAGCAAACTCGAATGATAGTAAACCAACGTATCCGGTTAGATCAAAATCGGGTAGTGGTCCATTTACCACAACTCCTGTCATCTCGTGCGTATGATAACAAATCGTTTAACATATTCAGCACACTCTCCGTACCCGAGAAAACTTATCGGATAACACTCAACCATATCAACCGAAATAACATCTTTATAATCCTATTTAGTATTCCATAATCCGCAATGTTCGTATTTACAGCAACTAGATTGAACATCCCCGAGAAATCCAGCGCGTGTTGGTCCCCATAGATTTCTCCCGTTGGCACTGTGGGCTGCAACTGACGGAACATTGAAATAATTTGTTAGTAATTGCTCGGTATTCTGTGTTCATCATTTTCATAAAGAGATTCAGGACGATATATTTCGATGTTAGGTCTTACAAATTGATAAAGGTCTGGGGTGGGTGGGTAAAATCTTGTAGTTCGATCTAGTTGAAATATTGTTACTGCCTTAGTCCACGCGTGGGCATTATGATCAATGATATTTATTGCAGCTCCTCCTTGTTTATAATCTTTTGAATCGTATCAAATCTCTCCTTTGTAGTTTTCACTATTACACTGGGAAACAAATTTTTGCAAAAGTCATGTTACTGAAATAAAATTAGTCAATTCTTATCAATTTTTATGTGCTGAACACGAATATGACAGTCAAATTGCAAAATTGGCTCTAGTTTTTTTGTAATCTGCAAGAAATTAATGTTTACATAACGAAATGCATTCCAATAGTAAAAGGTCAACTGTAATAGCCTACCTATAAAAAATCAAGTCATTGACTACATCTTAGGTTTCTTCGCCTGTCTCTTGTACAGCTGTTCGGGAGCATCTCTGAGGAGTGTCCAGCAGTAGTCAGCCAGCATTGTAGTGGACCATTTTCCCTGGTATCTTTGTTCCATTGTTGCAATATCTTGATGAAAACGTTCGCCGTGTTCATCACTAACAATACCACAGTTGCTAGGAAAGAAATCCAAATGGGAATGAAGGAAGTGAATCTTTAGAGACATATTGCAGCCAAGTTTCTTATACTTCATCAACATGTCTTCTACAAAATTCCTTATAGTTTTCTGCCCTAACATTTCCGAGGAAGTTTGTAGAAACTAGGCGAAAAGCATTCCATGCTTGTTTCGCGTCACCTTCCAGCAAGTTGTTGAACCGGTCATCTTTGAAAAGCTCTCGAATCTGAGGACCCACAAAAACTCCCTCTTTAATCTTTGCTTCGCTGAGTCGATGGAATTTTTCATGCAGGTATCGGAATGCTGGCAAAGTCCGGTCAATGGCTTTCACGAAGTTCTTCATCAAACCTAGTTTGATGTGAAGGGGTGGTAGCAAGATTTTCTGAGCCTCAACCAGAGCTGGGTGTTGGATATTCGTCTCTCCAATGGCTACATTCTGCCTGTGAGTCCATTTCTTCCTCATGTAGTGCATTTCCCTTGCTCGGCTATCCCACTCGCATAAGAAACACATGTATTTTGTATATCCTTGCTGCAGTCCCATTAAAAGGGCAACTACCTTCAAATCACCACAGAGGTGCCAGCTGTACTTGTTATACTCAATGGAATTCAGTAGCTGCCTTAAGTTATCGTATGTCTCTTTCATGTGGACAGCATACGCTACTGGAATAGATAGAAGAATGTTTCCATTGTGCAAAAGCACAGCCTTGAGACTCAGTTTCGAAGAGTCCACAAATAGTTTCCATTCTTGTGGGTCATGAGTGATTTTTAAAGCATTCATGAGGCCCTCAATATCGGAACAGAATATCAGATTACTTTCCTTTCTGAAGAAAGGCTCCAATTGCTGGTGGCGCTTTCGATATGCAGTAATTGTGACATCTTCTTCTAGAAGATTCCATTGTTGGAGTCTTGATCCTAGCAATTCTGCCTTGTTCTTTGATAAGTCCAAATCACGAATCAGGTCATTTAGTTCTTCCTGTGTTATTCTGTGTGGGGTTGATGATGCACCATAGTGAAAATCTGGATCACTGCATGCTGATGGACCAGGAGAAGAACAGGTCGACTCACCTTTGTCTTCGTCAGATGAATCAAGAGAATATTCTGCTGGAGGTTCTGGAATAGGAAGTCCCTCACCATGTGGAACTGGTCTCAATGCAGACGGAATGTTTGGGTAGACTATTCTCGACTTCTTTCACTTCGTTATTCCGTCGGAAAGAGGAGGAACCAAGCAGAAGTAACAGTCATTTAGGTGGTTGCTTGGCTCTCTCCACACCATTGGGACTGCAAACGGCATTGATGACCTTTTGGTAATTCAACCACTGTGAAAGCTGTGTTGTACATGTAGCACAGCATATATGCGGAGCCCAAGGCTTGTCTTGGTCACCAACCTTGCATCCGAAGTAAAGATGATATGCCTTCTTCACTTGAGAATTGATACTTTTCTTCTGGTTGGCAAATGTCACTTCCCCACAAATATAGCAAAAATTGTCCGCGGTATTAACACACTTTCGAGGCATTACTGTTCTTTATTGTACGTAAATGGATAAAATAATAAGTTTTATGTAACAGTAGCTTGAACTGTCTCGCACAACGTCTAAAATATTTTAAATGCTGAACCTATCTGATTGGGCTTTATATAGTACACTGCTTACGTCAGCTTCAGCAGCCGCCTGGCATTAGTATAATAGGCCTACACATGTATAGTACACTGCTGACGTCAACTTACTTCAGCAGCCGCATGGCATTATTATTGCATTGCATCAGAAAATGATGCAATCAACTGTGGATGATGTGAGCATGATGGTATTATGCAATGTTACATCATTATTCCGGATGTTGCTGCTGTCCTACTGGAGAAATTGACACAGTGAAACATAGAAAATGAGGTATATGAATATCTTCAAAACGAGAGCCAATAAAAAAATTTCACGGTTATATTCGTGTTCGGCACACCAAAATACTACAGATTAGGGCCTTTTCAAGTCAGTAATGATTTCACTGTTGACCAGTGTTATAGTAAATTTTAGGTTTCTTTTTTTCTAAGCTTGATACATCAGTTATTGTATCAACGAAATCCTTAACCGATTCTGCCCACTCGTTTATGTTTCTAATGTCTTAGATCTGTCAGACCGTTTCCACTCATCACATTTTTAAAATGCTGTTATTCGCTCAGCGACATAATTAAACGATGGAAATTTCATCGATTATCATTTCTGGGATTTTCATTTATAGAATAAATTCCATACATAACCGGCCGCGGTCACAGGATACGATCGCTCATACGATTTGTCAAGACCGGTCAACATTCTTGGTTTTGAAATTTTACTGACATCGACATTTTTATTAGCAAGGATTGGATTATATTTATCACGAATAATCCAATTTCCTGTTTATGCTAGTAGAAAAAGTTTTACTCTGAAAGAAACTTTCGATTGAGATACGCCGTCGTTGCTAAATTCATTCTTGGCATCATGAAATTTTAATATTCACGCTTTTATTCCGCGCTTGAGTTTTTATTGGTTAGTCAGGAAACAGTCTATCGAGATTAAATTTCGTTTCAGGAAGCGAAATTTTTCAGTGTTTGATTTTTGATAGCCTCTCAGGATTCTCCATACTATAATTAAGACATGCATTTAAATTTAAAATATCATATATACAATGTCCACCAAACCCTAGAAAAAAGTAATGTATAAACTAATTTTTAGGATATCATTCATAAAGTGTTCGAGAAATAAGCAGAGGTCCGAAATCGTGTTTATGAAGTGCTGTTGGAATCACGGAAAAAACACAGTTGTGTGTACAATGTGGTGGTAAACAATATCAAGAGCTGAAACGATATTATGATAAAGAAATAACGACCTTGACTCTGTCAGTGATAAAGTTATAACTACCCCAAAAGACTATATTTGCTAGATTCTCAAATAAAAATCTAGATAAATAAAAATTGAAACAAAAAAATATTATATATATATATATATATATATATATATATATATATATATATATATATATATATATATATATATATATATATATATATATATATATATATATATATATATATATATATATATATATGAGCATTCCACGATCAAGAATTATGAAGCAACTTGTGATGGTATAGTCAGAAACTGCCGGTTGAAAATGCCAGTTGGTATTGTCGTTATTACCACATAAAGGGGTACAATGTGTTGCAGATAAAATAACCAAATCTTCATTTCCACACAAGTTCAAAAACCGGATGTCAATCTCTTATGTTGATACACATAATTTAGGTAACTCCGCCGCGGATGTGTATGAAATTAATAGAGTTACTCCCCTTGGTCTCAGGGAATGCGTAATTTTTTTTGAAATCGCTATATCAGATACATATTTTTTTTTTCAGAAATAACTAACTTTCAAATCGGACTTTTTAAGTTGAACTAAATTCAAGTATTTTTTTTTTGCAATCTAATATTACTATATGTTTCAAAGGTAATTGTATTTGTTTTAAAAGTAACCATATAATAATTCTGAAACATATATCATTAACAAGGCTCCATGGTGTATTGCTTCGCGTCTGATTCTGGTGCTCACGATCAGTGGTTCCAATTTCGTAAGAGGCATATTGTTGATGGCTGCATAATAGTCGTTTTTTTCTATATAATTGGGGGTCCACTCCAAAGCTCGAAGTTCAACAGAAAAAATATACACTTCCTGCTAGAATGTCATACGGTAACCTAGTGGTTCATATGGAGAATGAGCCGTCCTAACTGTACTGTGTCGTCATTCACCAAACACGTCCTCTTGAGTCAGCTAGACTGTTGTTTGACATGGTAGGGGTTCACATAGTGGTTGTGTTGTCTTGTATATGTGACCTCTGGAGCTTCTAAGATGTTATAAGGCGACGTAGGAGTTCACATGGCGTCGATTAAATGTCAATCTCTAAGCCCTGCTTAGATGATACCAGGCAAATTAGGGGAAGTGGAGATTGTGCTGTAATAAAGCAATAAGAACCACTAGATTGCCAAGCAACTAAAAAGATTATAGAAACGAGTTCTGCTAATAGAAGGGAGTTCTGAGTAATGAAAATCAAAATAGAAATGTTTCAGAACATTTATTTTACTACACAAAATCGTGCACACCGACTCATTTCGTAATTTTGATAGGCCATTTACTACTAAACATCCTGCACACCGACGAATTTACTAATTCTGATAGGGTATTTACTACTAAAACTCCAGCAAATTGATTGATTTCACAATAATATACAATTATGCGAGTGATGAATAAAAAACATTTTGTTTATATATATTTTGTGCAGAATGACAGATTTATTAATTTTGATAGGGAATTTGCTACTAACAATAATGATAATCGCCCGTTTTGCTTATTGTGATAGGGTATTTACTACATAAAAATCGTGCACACCGACTGATTTCGTAATTCTGATAATTTCATTGCTAGTAAAAGTAATGAAAATCGCCCAATTGCACAATAATATACAACTATGCGACTGATGAACAATACAATATTTTATTTATATATATTGTGTGCACACTAACAGATTTATTAACTCTAATAGTGTAATTGCTAGTAAAAGTCATGCACACCGACCGCTTTACTAATTACCATAGGATATTTACTAAATAAATTCGTGCACATTCATTAATTATACAATAATATACAATTATGCGAATAATGAACAATACAATAATATATATATATATATATATATATATATATATATATATATATATATATATATATATATATATGTGTGTGTGTGTGTGTGTGTGTGTGTGTATATATATATTTCGTGCATACTGAGAGATTCACTAATTCTGATAGTGTAATTGCTAGTAAAAATCGTTTCACACCGACCGATTTACTAATTCTGATAGGGTATTTACTAAAAATAATAGAGATCGTCTGATTAGCTACTTCTGATAGGGTAAATGCCTTATGAATCAAATGCGACAACTGATTTGCTAATTTTTATAGAGTAGTTACTACTAAAAATAATGTTTTGTGTGGAACGTTTTCAAAATTATTATTAGTTTGAATCAGAAATATCTCTCTGGATAAATCAGGTTGGAGTTTGGGTCCTTAACTTTGAACTTTATGCTTGTTAGTAGTGAATTATGACATCGGAGATAACTGGTTACTGCAGGATCAAACTTCCAGGAGGTACTCGAGGAGTGAAAGTATACGTAATATCCCTGCTGTGCCTGATTTGATATTTCTGTGTTTGTCTGATAACTTCCATCAATTGCATCACAGACAAGACTGACTGCGATCGCCGAGGTTATATTTACTGTTTCTACCACCTCCAAATGGATCACTATTGTATCTGAGAATAGTTGCCGGTGGTAATGTTTTTCTCCATGACTCGAGTATCCTAAAAAGTTTTCTTTGATACGATCGTTGAGTGATTTTTTCTAGCCTGTCTGGGTTATCCCCGGGATACTTAAAATTTGGTATTTAAGCTGCTGTTGTCGAGTAATTGCTAAGGAATTTTTGTTTATTTCTGCTATCTGAATTAATTACAGTTTGTGAGAGCGTTCGAAGAATGCGTTCAGCACCAAATTTTATTTGATTTAATCTTTCAATTTGGTTGATAATATTATCCCAAGGCGATGATAAATTAGAAATATACTCGGTAAAATACCGACTCAAAATGTCTAGTTGTTGCTTGTGAATTTCATTATAGATATTCTGACAATAATATCGTTCAATGAAAGATTACTAGTTTTTAAATTTTCCTCTTTGTCTTGAAATATAACAATTTCGTCAGGTTCCACATTTGCAAGAATTAATAATTCGGATAATTCGTTGTTAATGATTTTTTTTACATTGTCGCGTGATATTCTTTCAGTCAGTTTTTGTCTCGTGACAGACCTCCCGTAAATATATACCATTATAATCAGATTAATTATTTAAACTAAAATCTTTGGTAGAAGAAATCATAGATTTCCAACGCTGACTTGTATAGTCGTGTGCAGCTTTATGCGGAGGTTTGGCTGATTTTGATACAGACTTGAGTACAGCAATTACTTCTCTGACACATATTGGTGGGTCAGTTATTGTCTGCGTTGGTTGCGTTGAGTACCGAACTGAAATACTTTGTACTGGATTAATATATTTTAGAAATTCTTTTGGTGGGACTAACCCGTTTGTCCACCAACACCTTCGAGTAAAATCGATTTGTCGCTGAATATAACAGCTATCGCTCTGTAATTAGGGATAGTGATAGCAACTGCTGCATAAGTCGGAAGAGTCACACTATCTCGGAAGTGTATATCAACAGCACTCTGGTTAAATCAAGATGTTAAAACTAAACGTGATAAATCGGATATAGGTTTATAAAAATCTAATTATGATATTTACAGCCCGATATCTACATTTAGATCACGTATATCTTCGGATGGTTCTTGTAGGCCGTTTATTCTCAACGAGACTTTAGAAACACGCAGTTGATCATATATCATATGGCTGCGTGTTTGTGAATTTAATCGTATTTTATCCTGTAGGGCGACAAATATATGTCGTGGCGCAGAAACACTTTGTTCTGGTGCTATACGGCATATAAATATGCCCTTAATAGTACTCTCCATAATATATGTCGTTGTTGTTGGCCATGATAGCAATGATTTACCTCCGGTATCCATAAATGACTATAATTTATTATCGGCATTGATCGCTGGAGTCATTACTGTCATCCACAATGAATGTTCGCATCAGCAGCACCAGAACCTTGAAAGATTGCCTGATAATCATCATTTTTTCTTACAAAGACCACTGTGTGTTTAACTCCAGATATAACCTTTCTAACATTTATGCAAAATCCAAATATATGAGACAGTGGAATTGCACATGAAAATATCCATCTAAGCGGTCCTTGCAACACTACTGCACATGCTGCAAATTCCAAGTAAGTAGAACTAAAATCTGCTATAATATCAAAAATATCACCTTGTCTATCTTCATATCCAGCTGTTTTTGGATCATATGCAGTATCCTGTGGTGTCCTTAATTTGACATTCTGAATATGATCAGCATTATCAGGAATATCCTTTGCAAACTTCATTGTTGAACCGGTTGGTCTTGTATAATCATCAGAATATCGCGCTAAACCCAAATTGTATGTGGCAACATCGAAATCATGCTGAATAGATTCATTCTCTCTTCCATCTGTCATATAAGAACGAGCTATTATATAATGCAATAATACCGTTATTAGCAAAACCAACTCGCACATTCTCTTCATATGATGTATTATCCGTCTTTACAAGTTCTCATTCTACATCAATAAATGCTTCAGCGTGTAAGAAATATTTACTTGTATCATGAACGTGAAGTGTAATTCATCCTCCTCGTTGATCCGGTTGTATTGAGTTATCAAATTAAATTAAATTTGATAATCACGTACTGATTCATCTTTGTAAACCGGTGTGTCTAAATCAAATACTGTGTCAGGTGAATATTTTAACATTATATTATATATTTCTCAATCTAAATCGCGATCTCGTTGACCGTGTCAAACTAATTCCCGCTATTAACTTTGTAGTAATATTTATTTGTACTTGATCAGATCTTTGATTTATTAGGGCTGCTAGTTTATGATCTGCGGCTTGGTTATCTATTTTACTGACATTCGCAGGCATGAATTCAATAGATGCTAGCAGATACCCCGATTTAAATTACGACGTACACCCATAACGTGCTCAGGTTTAAAAAATATATTTCTTGAACTATAACTTTCAGCAGCAAGGGCACCAAGCTCAATTATACCTTTATCGGTTTTTAATACCCTATTCCTTTTTTTCTTGTGCACCCTATTCAGTAAATTTCTCAATACAACTAATTACCCCTTCCAGGAAGATTTTTGTAATAATCTAGATGTTTCTCCAGTTCTTGTTTCTGTTTTTAGAAGTTCAGGAAAAACACCTTTTTTCTTCTTCTTTTTCTCCCTTATTTCCATATTTAACCCCTTTAGTAGTTGTAGTACTAGGTTTAAATAATTGTTATGTGCCTTCTGTAAAATCAACTTCAGATTCTTGTCATTCTTGTAATTTTTATGTGACAGAATCAAGGACGGGTATACATTTCTTAATTGCTGCTAGTCTTTTACATGTCCAACGGGTAGTTAATGATTCTCCTACCATTATTGATATATGATATGATTTAATTCGTAGCAGCAGAATGTGTGTGACCTCGAATGAGACATCATCGAGTAAATGATTAAAAAACCAAAATCACAACAGCAAAAAATAGTAATAATATTAACTAATCCGTAAGAGATACTCTCAGTTAGTTAGAGGCTTTGGGTTTTTGTTGTTGTCGTTTTGCTTTCGGTTTTGTAGGAAGTGTTAGTTTAGCAAATATATGACTCTATTATGAGGTGGGCTCACCCCTTCTGCTGCTAGACAAAATACGAACATGCAGAACTTACTTAAGATGGGAACATTATTTGGTCTTTACGTTTGTTCATGCTGTCGGAATAAGTGTGGTTTAAGAGCATTCTTGAATGGAATTATTATGTCTCAGTTTAGTGTGCAATTCATTCCACGTTTCTGATTGCTGGTATGCAAATAACAGTTGTCCATATGACTGAGTTTTCATGGTGGGAATAACGAGTATACAAGTGTGTGAAGAGGAAAAAGTTAGATCTTGTTGGTGTATACTCATGCATAAGATCGGATAGGTATATTGGATTGGATTTCGTCAGTGACACGTAGAACTGAGAGCAAAGATTGTGTATGATTCAAATGGCTTGCCAGTGTAGGGTACAGAGCAGCGTGGAAGTGTTCTCTGATCGAGGTACTCTAACGATAATATAATCAGCAGTGTCTTGAACTTATTGAAGTTTCATTTGTAGATACTGAGACCAACCAAACAGATTAACGTTACAATTGCCCAGTCTTTAAAGTGCTAATAAACACAGTTGTTTTAGTGGCATCAACTGAAAGATATTTGAGAATGAAACTGATGCGTCTCAGCTCGACAGATGCAGCCTTGCATATTGTTTTTAACATGTTGATGAACTGTATGAATACTGTTAAGAGTAACACGTATGTTTTGTAGAGACTGCATCATGTTTTTTGGGATCATCAAGGCAGTTTTACACTGTCATCTGGAAGTAGGGTAATATTATTCCTTGGGTTTGGCGGATAGTTAAGTAGTATTGTTACTATATCAGTTTTAAGTGATTACAAAGTCAGGTTTATACTGTCATCCTGGAAATAGGGTATATATGGGTTTTGGGATCGATGTAGCATTATTACTACAACATATTTTGGAGATCATAAAATCAACAGTTACCTTAAATAAGAGCAACGTTACTAGTGAGACATGTGTTTGTTGATAAACAATGTTGCATTGTTACAACATCTGTTTTGGAGATGACAAAACCAGTCAATGGAATTATTATAATGTTACAAAGATGGGTTTTGAAGGATGCAGTGTAGTATTGTTACTACGTCATGTTTCAGATATCACGAGTCATTGATTGGACGCAAAGTAATAGTACTAAATGGGTTAGGGGGATAGCTATGTATTATTGTTACTACATCAGGTTTTGGAGATCGGAAAATCAGTGTATGGAAATAGGGTAAAGTTCCAACATGGGTTTTGTGTGACCGCTGAACCTTGGAATGATCTGGACTCTTGCAAATGTTGCTCATGTGCTTGCTAATGTATTTGTCTCTCTCAAATAACCTTTGCAACAACTAGAATGTCCTTGATGTTAGTAAATATACAGTATGCTACATAGACACATCTGAAAATATGACTCCCAGATGTTCGGAAGGTTCGGTCTAGACCTATGATTTACAATGATGTGTTGCAAGTTTTCTAATTACCGGTAAAAGGTAACCACGATGGGTATGCATATAATGGGTTTTGTTTAGTTTTAATTGAAGAATGAATTTATATAAGATAAATCTAACCTTTTCCTACTGAATCTAGTATTTCCAATGTATTATGTAAGCTCTCAGATTTTCATCAAGGTTGCCAAGGAGGTAACGAAGGAACTAAATGTTATTAAATGCTTTGGATATCGATCGGTCGAGATTAATGGGGGTGACCTAGCTGGCTTCCAGGACATGCTTGTTTAGAAATTAGTCTCCCAGACAGTACATTGGGCATGCACTAAGATACTGTACTTGTCAGGACCTAAATATTGTAACTGTAATATTGACCTCATGGCGAAATTAAACTTATTTTTTGAATTAGTTCCGAAATATTTTGAGTTTAAGTCAATAATGAATCTGTACCAACTTAAAGATCTATCGGGTGTATCATTGTATAGCGTTTCCTCTCTTTCTTCCATGACTGTACTTTCTTGCGAATGAACCATCGTAAATAGATCCCTTTGCGGTCTCATTGACATCCTACATTGTTGGAAACGACTTTACGCATCCATAGAACACGGGTTAACTAATTGAATTTAATAAAAAAAACGATGGATCAGGATAACTGACGCCTGCCTTTTTGCAGCCTTGGACTGAGTTGGATGTTTTTGGATAGAGTTGTTACTTTCAAAGAGGCAAGGAGAGTGTTGTCGTCTTGGTCGACGTATATTGGGGGTATGGAGGCATTGATTCTAAAAGGCAAAGGTAGTAGTATAAAACCAGAACGTTTATATCATCTTAATGGGCATTTCAGAAAATGAAATGAAGGAATACAACGGTACATATTTTAATATTGAACGAACAAGTTACGATGCCCAACTAGTGGGAAACTAATCCCGATGCTTTAGAAAGCGTATATGGAAACCACAAATGAAAAGGTAAATACGTTATTGTGCACATATCACTGTAAATAAATTCTACTGGTTAGGGCACATCAATATACTATATTTTGATCTTATACTTCATTAAATGTTTTCTGATAAAGGATAATTGATGACGTTTAAGTTTCCTCAGTAAGATTAATACACGAACTATTGTGTATTCACTTAGAGTAAATTTATTATAATTTTCGAAACTCTGCACATGTCGGTGGAAATACAAACATACACGACGTATCATGTCCAAAAAAGAGCACAAAAAGCATAAAGGACTGCAAAGAAAACAAACAAGTTAATATGCAGAAATACTGCAATATCTCATATGTATCTTTTCAAGATGAAAGCGAGACAGACAAGTTGTTTCCATACGTACTTGAATTAATCTTTAAAGAACATCTTTAGGTTTTCAATAAAAAGTCAATAACATTCCATTCAGGCTGAGAAAAGGCACCAAAAACATGCTACCGTTAGTTTGCATCACAGGTCGAAAAAGTGATATCTCAAAATAGTTATGATATGTACATTTGTAAAGCGCTTTGTCTAATTTATTCACATTTTATAATATTGACTTATATAGAATGTTATATGATGGATGATCTGCGATAATATTTTGCAGTTGCATAACTTTCATTTTTTATATCTTTCAGGACAGGATCATCTTAGTGGTGTTAAGCTGTATATTGGTAATGTATCAAGCCCATGGAGATATAATCAGGAAATACCAAGTAATTCATCACACGCGACAAAATATGTTTTTAAACCTAACAATGCGATTGGAAGTGTTATATCTTTGATGAGGCTTGACGTAATCCTGGTCATATGCGAAGTAACTGTAGAGGGAGGTATGTAATTACTTACATGCTATTAAATAGTGTAAGATATTGGAAAATAGTTAGGAATAAGATGGTATGATGTTTAAAATATAAATATAATAAAGACTGATTATACTGGATGTTTATATGGTAAAAAAAGGAAAACGTTATCTCACAAAAGTATGTTTAGGAGACAAATCTACTAATATTTTCTTCTTACAGTAGGGATTAGTTGGACTCGTATGATCAACCTACTTTGTACTCTGCTTAAGGTTTTTCATTAGTACTGGGTATATCGTTAAACAGAATACAATAACGTGCGTACTCTTTATTAGCTTGAACATAACCTTCAGGTATATAATGTATGTTTAAGGTAGAAATAGATGGCGGTGATATTGTTTTCTTCGCTCTATAAAGTTATTCGAAGGAGACTTGCAAAGTCGTTTGAGATAGATATTAGCATGCTGACGTCAGAGTGCAACATTAATAGCACATTGACCTCGTAATTGTCATGACCAGAATTCATGAATATTCTCACTGTGTCAGCTGGATATATGTCCTGAATAATATACAGAGAAAATATGTATCACAACCACTTCAATTATATATCAACGTTAGTCATGGTGACTTGGTAACATCACATTATTATTAACTTTTGTGGAATTGAAGATGTCGTAGATACATGTTCATGGCTATTATAGCAGCAGAGGTGGTGATCCCTACAACTTTTTCCGATAAAATTGATTGAAGCCTCAAAACGGAAAATAGAGCCTTCCTGCGAATCTCATATTTTAACAAAAAAAATAATAAGTCTCCATTTAGCAAACGGAGACTTTTCGATTTTTTAATCAATTTTGGTCGCAACGATGTTGTCATCGTCCCCTCTGCTGCTACAGGTTAACAAAAATGATAAATGATTTTAACCAAATATTTGATCAAGTCCGATACGATATCGTGTCCGAGGATCGTGTAAATTTATTGTTATAAATCCGTGTGGGGTCGACTGAGCATGACTAAAGAAATTTTTAAATTGATTGAAGTCCATATCAGAGCACCATGTCTGCCAAATATTTAGTAGCGTATGTGTATCAACGCCGTTGAATACATCAAGAATATTAAAGTTATCTCAGATCACTTTTGGAATCTGAGTGTAGCGTTGTGTGACATATATCACGTCGGTGTTTTATGCCTGCCTCAGGAAAATATTCTAGCTGGGTTTTATTGATTGTCTAGCATCACATTATCGTATACGACTAAATTGTTAATGCTCCCATCAAGGTCATCCACGGATGGTGCCTCGTCAATATCAGTTATAAAATCAACGACGTTCTCACCTTTAATCTCTGATGCATTCTCGTTAAAATCCTTTAACACTTCATAGCATCGTTGATCATCTACGCTAGGGGCAATTAAATACAACATATCCCACTTCATCCATATCATTATTAAATTGAGGAACAATTGCGTCTTGCCGGATCCAGATGGCCCGATTATAATTGCTCGGATAGAATTTGGTAGCGCTGCATGATGCTTAACTGGTTCTCTTGTTTTAGTCGCTGAAAATCAATTATATTCATATCTCTATACATAAATTATGGATCTATATTGTGTGAAGTGTAAAACGCGTACTCGCACAAATGATGTGACGACGATTACAACTAGCAATAACAGATCTGCACTTACTGGTAGATGTGCAACATGTGGTATAAAAAAGTTTAGATTTGTTTCTATGAAATCCGGAGATGTTTTAAAAAAAAAAAACGAGGAGGTGATATCGCAGCCAAGTTAGTAAAACTCCCTGGAACGCCGTGGGCAAAGTATCCAGGAGAAAAGCACCTTCCAGGATATAGCTACTGTGGCCCCGGAACACGATTATATATCAGACTTGATGATCAAAATCAGCCCCGACCCGGCGAGTATCCGATAAACGCCATTGATAAGGCGTGTCATGCGCATGATGCTGCTTATAAAAGCAGCAATTTGCAACACATGCATCTCGCGGATGTGAAATTAATTCATGCGTTAAATGCTATTCCTGATAAATCCTTCAAAGAAAAATTGGCTTCGTGGTTGGTAAAATCAGCTATGAAAAGCAAATTGATGATGGGCGCTGGTAATTAATAATATGGAATCTATTTATTATTCTCCGAGGGGATACTGGAGGGATAGCGTTTCTCAGCCAATTCTCAGCAATGTCACCGTGAGATATTTATATGAACCAAGATAACTTGAAGGTGGTAAAAAAAGGGCTACTGATCCTATTTGGAGTGTCACTACGCATAGCATATCTACTATAACACGATCAACTGGTAGACCTCCAATCTATAAATTGGATTCAACTGCCCCTCAGCGGGATTTTACACGCGAACAATTACAAGTGATTCCTGACGATATTCAATTGCCACCGCATGGTGTTAACTAGCGCCGTTGCGTCTATTACACTCAAGACAAGTCAACATCACATTGTTTCTGACATGACCGAGACTGTTATTTTTTCTTTCTACGGTGAATTGGCGAGGATCTTTATCCGAATTACGCCAACGCATTATACAATTGCAACTCGCGCAGTGATTATTCTGTTGTTGTTTCAGCGCAATTATTAATTCAGCATCAATGTCAAATTCTCGTTGTTTTTTTTGTCTTGTTGTTTATATCCGGAGAGTTTTTTTTATTAATGATGCTAACATCAATATCATCCATTGTGGTGTCATCATCGCCTGACTCTGTCAGGTCAATTCTTCGAAGTTGATTTATTCGCCGTACTCTGGATACTGCAAGATAGACTAAATTTGACCACTCAATGCGATTATCAACTATCCAAACAATTGTATCCGTGATGGTTAATCCCTGCGAGGAATGTATCGTCGTTACATAACCCAGTGTCCATGGCGATTTATCAGTACGCAATGCGTCTTCGACAACACTGATATCAACCAGCACAATATCATTTAACACTAGTGTTTGTCTTTCGGGTCCTGACGAAGTCACACGTCCTGGAATTTCAACTTCAATATTCTGCTTTCGTGTATCACAGGGTCTATAACACAACGGCGTTGGAAGTGTTGGAAATTTTTCTTTGTGTAATTCAAACAACTTTCCCTGAAGTGTATCTCTGACTATCTTTCTACTTGCCACTACAAAATCGTTTGGTCTCCATGCTTCCCAAAATTCCTCAATGGGACTTTCAGAAATCACTTCCCGAATTATTTCACATTGTAATTAATCGGGTTGTAATCTGATTAATTTTTTGACCTCACTTAATTGTTTATCGAGCGACCTGTAATCGCTATCAATTTCTTCATAATAGTCAACAGACCCTTTTAATCAATCATGTGGGCCCGCGCCGGCAAATGGTGGTGGTTGGCCATGATCTGCGCACATTATTACCGCTGTATTCTTTTGCAGCAACCAATCAAGAAACATTTTTAATACATCTAACGAAACCGTACATATCTCATCCCAAAAAATAATCGCAGGGATGAATTTTTCACCCATTCTTTCAGGGGTACATTCATCACCCTTTCATCGAAAAAAGCTGTGATAAGTACAAGCTTCAACAGTTCGTTGTTTTATCTCTCTCGCTAGTCTGTGGGTTGGTGTAAGCACAATCATGTTTTTACCACGATATAATTCAATCGCCCGAGTCGTTTTTCCTGACCCGCCAAAGCCGTTTAAATAAACTGTTTTATATCTACAAATTGGATCGGATATCGGCGGTGCATTAGAACGTTCTGATAAATTATCACCGTGTGAGTAATTACTTTTAATTTCAACGTCTGCTGATACAGAATAATCACGCAGCATTTCTTTTTTAATTCTCCATGACCCCCAACTTTTATCCGAATTAGTGAATTCAGCAACTGCGCAACTGTACTTGCTGTTAATGTAAAATGAATCAACGGCAACTCTAACCGCAGTGTCAGGAAATCTATTTATCATTGAAAATAAATTGATACAAGCATAACCCTGCATAGACGACCTCAAATGTGTATACGGAGAACTGTGTCCATCGTTGTAAGTAACAATTGTACCCAATTTTGTTCCATTGGACAAAAAAAGCATCTTTACGATCAACATATATGTTTTTAGATACTGCATCCGCGATTACAAAGTCATATTCGGTGCTATCTATAATCAACCGTGAAGAATATCTTTTGTAGTCACATTTTTTCCCTCCCTGAGTGAATTTTCCAATTATTCTTCTGCCGAGATCTTTTGCTTCGTTGTTTCGTTGATTAAATACCCGTTTGGACCACTCAATGATATATTCTGCGTCGGCATCAATATGTTTTCTGGATTCCTCAATTATACTATCAAGACTTTCTGGTGTTGATAACCAGACATTGGTTTGTTTCCGATATGATATAATTGCTTCACTGACCGTCAGCGAAATTAACATTTTTGTATCAATCATGAATCGTAATAGCGCTATTGGCAGCCACTTCTTTTCAGACATGTGTCTACCAATCCAAATATAACAAGAGCGATGAAGTCCTGCTGCTAATTCAAATGATACTACAAGAGCGAATCCAGTTAAATCAAAATCAGGCAGCGGCCCATTAATTGCAACACGAGTCATTTCATGTACGGGGTGTCCAAATCGTTTAAAATACTCAGTACACTCTCCATAACCAAGACAACTCGCTGGATAACAAGCAACCATATCAACTGAAATGATATTATCACTGTCGTATTTGTTATTCCATAAGCTGATGATTGAATTCTAAACAACTAGTCTCAATGTCTGGAAAGAATTCTACGCGTGTTGGTTTCCATGCGTTTTTGATTCTCGCAAAATGAGCTGCAACCGACGGGATTGTAAAACAGTTTGTCAATAATTGTTCATCGTTGATAATTTTATTATTTATTGCTTCGCCACATGTTAAAAACCCACTAGCTGTTTTTTTCATTTTATTGTGAAATGCTTCAGTGCGGTATAATTCACCGTTTGGTCTTACAAACTGATCAAACGTATTCGTGTCGTTTTCAGTGCTGCGAAGTAACCACACCGACACGGGGTCGTTTTTACTCAAATGCGCAATAGCATCGAATAGTTTCTTTTCAGCGAGAAAACCATCCGTGGAGAAATCTTCTCCCAAGAATTCGTCGGGTATATACTTTATTGTTCTGTCTCGTGGAAATATTGTGACCGCGGACGTCCATGCGTGTTCGTTATGATCAATAATTTTAATTGGAGCTCCATTTTTGTTATATTTCGGTTCGTATAAAACTTCTCCGGTTATCGTTCTAACGGTTATTGGAAATCTCAGCGACTTTTCTAATTTAGCTATATCGCTAATAGTTGCCCCGTTCTTCCTAACTGTTAATTCCCAGTCATTTATTTTTTTGCGTCTTAGATCGGTCAATTTATTTCCACGCAACGCAGTTTTGAAGTGTTCTATTATTCGTTCTGCTACACAATTGAGTGGGAAGGCCACTGACGAAGTCGTCGGCGACGAGTATTTCATCGGCGCTAGTTTTCCTATATCGGGTTTTTCATTTAACGGATATATCCCATACACAACTGCTGTTTCAGGGTATGCTCGTTCATAGTATGGTTTGCCAATTCCAGTTAACAGACCCGGCTTATAATCACGGCTAACAACGACTGTTTTCTTGTCTTTGAGAATCGGTTCAAATTTGTCTCGTATAACCCAACCTCCTGATTCTACACGGATAATGAATTTCACTCTGAAAAAATACTATTTGCTGCCAAGTTGTGATAACATCAACGCTGCGTTACTGTCGTTGATGGTGGCATCAACAACACCATCAATTCGAAATGTTGACCAGCTATGAGATGCATCGTCGTGCTTGAATTCAACAGCACAGTCACGAATTTTGTTTATTAAGCTGTTATCATTTATTGCCCGTTTTGGCACATCATTGAGTGTTCTATCGAGATTAAATTTAATATTTTTGTAGGGCTTAATTGCTGATAATCTCTCGAATTCCTCAGTCATATAATTAAAACAAGTATTTAAATAGAGAATTTATATATAATGAATCATTGCAAATGGCTTATGATTGGAGCAACAACCCCGTGTAATAAATCATGTAGAGGCGAATTCTGTGGGTATCATTTACAAAGCGTTCGCAACGGTTCCCTTAGCCCTCTCCCATGCCTCCGATGTGGGCTGGGCGTTAGGGGAAAATCACAATTATGCATCAGTTGTGGCGGCAAACGATGCAGAGAAATAAAACGTTATTATGACAAACGAATAAAAAATACCGTCATTGACCCTAACGATGACAAAGTCATCAAAACCCCTCAAGATTATATCCAGAGGTTTATAATTAAAGCAGATAATAAATTAGATAAGTAGTATTATTATACAAATGAGCAAAGATTCCAGACCCCATCCAGTGCTTGTTAATTATGAAGCCTCCGGTGATGGTTTTGTTAGAAATTGCAGACTAAAAAAACCGGTTGGACGGGTAAATAATATGGGATACTTGATGTTTGCAGCTGGGAAGAAGAAATATCTCTGTCACAGAGCCATCTATGAAGCATTTTACGGATTAATCGAAGACGGATTTGTGATTGATCACGTTGATGGATTCCCTCAAAATAACAAATTGGATAACTTACGAGTTGTTACTCAAAGTGAGAATACAAAATTAGGTGGAACCGGCAAACACGCAAAAAAGGCAAAACATGTCAAATCATTTGATACAGAAACCAACGAGGAGAAAATATTTCAGTCAATAAATAAAGCCAGTAAATATTTTGATATTTGTAGGGCTTCAGTACGATTTTTTGCAGAAAATATAATTAAAACAGCTCTGTCAAAGAAAAATGGCCATAAAATTAAATTCGTATACGCTTGAAACGATTCAAGGAAGATAAATCCTTTATGTATAAGTCCGCCGCCGCTTATAACACTCTACTCACTAAGTTCCCTTGTATTATGACCGTCGAGGTATTTGTGTCGTCTGCTTTTTCACCTGTAGAATTTGACGCGGCGCGCACACGTGACTGTAATGGAGTATACATGAGTTTCGGTAGAGTTGATAAATACAACTTAACGCTTTTTAGACAGACAATACGATTTGGTATTTTGTATGTCTCTATAGTCAAGTATCTACTGTTGTCGCTTGGCTAAAACTGTGCATCATGTTAACAAAAATAGTGTCCAGTATAATATCTACAGAAGATCTAAGTTTTGTTTGTTTTTATTTAAACCCTTAGACTATCTACATTAACGTTCTTTATAATTCAACGCGTTACATATGTTCGCTCAGCCGGAACGGTGTTTCCCATCCATTGAAGTAAGTGGGCGTGGTTAAAATCACTATGTGAGAGTTGCAGTTATATATTAAAAATTCCTCTTTGTGACCTATAATCGGTAACTACACGTAGTTATCTAACAACTGTATTCTTTTGTGTAGTGTTTTATTCAAATATTTGTCTGTTTTAAATGTTGTGAAACAGCATTAATAAGTAATTCAAAGCAATAAAATAATACACCCGTGAATCATTGCCGCTGTATTAGTCGCCTTATATAGCACATGGAAGATATTAAGCTTGGGGCTTTCGATAGCCAATTCCGACCAATCAAAACTAACCCACGCCATTGACCCGGGCGTGTGGTTGTCGTTTGTCAATCATGAAACCGGGTTAATTTAATTGGGATGCTTTTGATTGGTTGTCGTTTCATGTTTGTGCTGTCTTGTGCCGTCCCACATCATTACATCACAAATTCCATCATCGTTTCATTGAATATAATCCATCCTTAATTAAGTTAATTAAGTATATGTTACGCCTAAAATCTGCCACAACACTCGAGTGGAGATATATATGGCATTGTGCCGTCCTTAATTAAGTTAATTAAGTACATGTAGTGACGTCCCCCCAAGCATATCTTCTGGGCGGTCTAAGATGACGTTTGTCACCTTAGGCCTCCCTTCCGGAGATGTATGTTTCGGGTCCCCTTGGGCTTACTTGGATGGGAAGGCAACCAAGGAGTTCCAAAGATGTGTTGTCGTATATGTAACCTCTGCGTCTCTTTCACGTTATTTGACGCGAAAGGGGTTTTCAAATGGGGTTTTCATGTATGTGCTGTCCCTAATTAACTTAATTAAGTAACCTCTGGGTCTATCTGACGTCATAGGGCGCCAGCGAGATTGCCAAATGAGTGTTATTTTTTTTTTTTAATTAAAGGTAAAATGTATTATATAAATAATGGATATCGAAGATGTAAATGTTATAATTGCTGAAATCTCAAATTTAAAAAAAAGAGGGATAGTATTATCTGACGGTCTCGACTGCGACAGGATTACCTCGGAATATGAAGACATTGAGTATCAGTCTAGTAAGGGTCGTTATGTTTTACCAAAGATGTACAGGCTTGTGAAAGGTATTCAAAAGTCCATCAACGCTTGTTTGTACGGCAACGACATTAATGTATTTATAACGCTATTTAGCACCGTTGAAGCAATACGTCAAAAGCTCGGCCAAGAGTATCAAAACGAGCTGAAATTAGTTCTAAAGTTCGTGATCTTAGAAAAATATTAAACGAGGAAAAACCAGTATCTTAATCACGTGAGCGTTACTATAAAAAATAGGCTTTCAGTAAATTTTTTAATAAAATTTATTTTTTTTAACCTTTTTTTGTAACTACATAGGATTTTCTCCTGAGAGAATACTCAGCAGTTTGGGTTTGCTCATGCAGTTATGTGCGTACTGGATAATCTGGTTGTGGTAGCAAGTAATCTAATCACCGCGACGCCTCCATTTTCACGTAATTGTTGTTGTTGCCGCGTCGTTAACAAAAATCGTTCATCGCCGTTCTCAGATATTACAATTTTGAAACCCCCAGCAATGTTATTTCTGAAACATTCGCGGATAGCGTTGTACAGTTTAACCTTTTCGGAGATGGATACGTTAGCTTGGTGGTACAATATTTAATAACTCAGCTTTTAATTGTGATAGTTTCACATTTGAAAACTCAGTTCACAAACAATATATGGTAGGTGAATCGCTTACAAATAGATTAGCCCGAGAGCGGCTAGCAGCAATTAAAAAGTTTATACCGGTTCGAGACAGACTTCGCGAGAAACTTCAACAACGACAACAAGCGCAGACTGACTTTTCTGTGTCAAGTGAACAACTGTTTACTCCGATAACATGTGCGACCAAAGATGTGAAAAAGTTAACTGAAGCAGCGATATACGGAGATATTCCTGAGCGAGAACGAGCAGCGAAGTCGCCGCTTCTTGATACGCTTGAAAAGATAGCAGCAGAGACTGAACAAACACGCGCAGGGATACAACAGCTATCTAGTGATATAAAAACCCAACGCGAAATTGAAGAACGCGAAGAAGAGCAACAAGGTGCAGCTGCAGGAAGAGACTATTCACCTGAAAGTATATTTACAGTCTCAGCATTAAATGAAATTAGAGGAAAACATACGGATTCCGAATTAACTAATTTTGCTAGAAACAATTTTCCAAAGGGTAAAATAGAGAATTTTTTAAGCGACGAGTTTAAAAGTTTTATAAAAACCAGAAGGGAGTGGGCATCAAAAATATATTTAGCGAGATAAGGCGGGGATAAAATCAGACCGTTTCAGCACCCTGGTTATGATGACTTTCTAGCTGCGGTTAGAGGCGGTCCACAACCACCACCTTATATGGAGGATCCAATCCCGGAGGAAATAGACATAAGAGCAGAAACCGGTTCTAAGAAAACAAGCGGAAAAGGATATTCAATTCAAAATCCTTTAGATTTCAACGCAACCGTGACATGTCCTGGTAATATTCTCAGTGATATATCACGGCTGGAAGTACTTATCGGAGGAAAACGAGCCGGAAACAACTCCATTGAAATAATTAATGAAGCAGCTGATATCTGTAGACGATTATTTGCCGGCGGTATCATGGGCATCGATGTATATCGAGAACTCATTGCTGAATTAGTTGAAAATCACAGAGACGCCCATGGTTATGATGAAAATCCTATGGATTTTAGCGATTGATCACTAATTGAAAAACTATTAGTTTTATAACAAGATGATTATACACTACAACCATGATAAACCCGTAAGCGTCTACGTGGTGAACTCACGATTGCCTGTTTACCGCGCGTGGTACGGAGATGGTTTCGGCAATACCATTGCGGGGTTATTTACAAGAATAGCCCCTAAAGTGGCGCCGCTAGCTAAACAATTATCAATGAAAGCCATTGATATTATTCGTGATAAGGGAACCAGCAAAATCGGAGATTTCGTTGGAAATCTTGCCGGAAAGGCATTTTCTGCCGCGAAAGATAAAATAACATCATTGGTGCGAAAGAAACCAACAGTGCTGCCATCAACTACAGTGATGCCTGCAAAAATCAGCAAAGCAATAAATAGCGCAGTGGAAGAAAAACTAGCGTCGTTGGCTGCTTCGGTGACTCCGTCGCCATTGACAGCTTCGCCGGTAACAGATAACGCTACCATGAACGCGATAGCAGGAAGTGGTTTGAAACGAAAACAAAAACGACGATGATTACAAAGAGTTTCACAATTGAAAGCACTAAATAATAATAAAAATGTTTAAACGAACAGCCGATCCCGCGCTTGATATGGAAGCCCCAATGCGCAAAGACGATTCCGTCCGCGATTATCAATACTATTCCTATCATGCAATACAACCCGACCTACGATCGCGAATTGAACTTCAAGTTCAAGATACCAGTAAATAATTTTTGCCGTGTGAAGCATTTATTGAAATCGAGGGAAAACTCGTAACAAATGTTGCAGCTGATACCCCATATGCAGATGACCCAAATGTTCGAGTTGGTTTTGTTAATAATGGCATAATGGCGTTATTTGAAAGCGCACGATATCTCATTGATGGAAAAGAAATTGAATCAATATAACGCGAGGTTGATGTTGCAACAACAATAATCGGACTAGCAAGATATTCTGATGATTATACAAGATCGGCTGGTCCGTCTATGATGTTTGCAAAGGATATTAATGATCATGCTGATCACATTAATCGTACTAGGGTAAAAGCAACATGAGATACCGCAGTTGATCCAGCACCAGCCGGATATACTAGACCGGCTGGTACCTTTTATGTCGTAGATACTAATTGCAATTTCAATCTAGGGTTTGCAACACGAGTAGCGATGTTACAAGGACAACAACGATATTTTTCATGTGCAATTCCACTCCATCACATATTTGGATTCTGCAGAAATGGCAGAAAAGTCATCTATGGAGCCAAACACACAATCGCGTTAGTGCGAAAAGGCAATGACGATGATGCAATCTGGCGTACTGGTGCCGCTGATGGTAAAGTTGTTTTGAGTAAAATAGTATTGTGGATGCCAGTAATGACCCCATCAATTACCACGGAAGAGCGGCTACTCTCATTTATGGAAACAGGCTTCAAATCATTGCTAAGTTGGCTAACAACAACGACTGATGTCAAACAGGATGATGTTAATGGTACATTTGCATGGCACTTGGCATCAAAACAAGGCGTTTCAGCTCCACGTCATATATTTATAGCGCTGCAGAATCGGAATCGATTAGGCTCCCAAGAACGCAGTCATATGATATTTGATCAATTAGGAGTCAAGGAGGTTTTGCTGAGAATAAACGGACAACAAGAACCAACCGAGGATATACAGCTTGATTACGAGAGCAACCATATAGCACGTGCGTATCATCGGATGCTGTCATTTATGTGTCGTGATAAAAACGTTGATACTGGTTTGCAAATATCGCAACTTGATTTTAAAAATCTATATCCGATTTATTACTTTTCGCTGGAACATCTTGATTTAACAAGGCAATCCGTCGTTGACATACATTTTCGAGCTCGTATAGAACCCCCTGGTGGTGTTAATTATAGAGCGGTTGCTGTCATTCTCAGTGACAAATCAATCTTGTTAGAAGGGGCTGGTGGACGAATGAGAATTGTTGATGCTCCAGTGGAAAATATGTAAACGATTCACAATTAGATCAATTGAAAGCATAAATATGTTTACAATAAAATGTCATATAGTGTTGTTAGTGTCAAGTTGACTGATGGTCAGGTCAGGAAATTGCGATCAAAATCCGCTAAAGAATGCGGAACAACAATAACGTTGAAATCAGCGCAGATGTCCGGCGGTACACATAAAATATCATTGACGGATCGTCAAATAAAACATTTCAATGATGCGCTAAAGAATAAGCGAGGGGTTCAAATTGAATTTTCAAAGGCTGCAGTCGCCAACATGATAAAATCGGGTGGTATATTTCCATTGTTAGCCGCAATACCAGCATTGATTGCAGCGGCTGCCCTAGCGGTGGCGAAAGCGGCGGCAATGGGAGCCGTTGGTACCACGGCAGGGATGGCGTTGAAAAAGGCAACTGGGAAAGGATATAAAAAAGGGAAAGGGTCTAAGAATACCAGGAACCCCGTATTCATGGTACAGCGGAAAGGGTCTGAGACTACCAGGAACGGTTTATTAGTTGAAAGCCCAATTCTTCCTATGTCCAATTTTGATTAAATTAATGCTGCTGAAAAACTAGCGATAAAAAACTTCAGAGGGGTTTTTATGAGAGATCAATTACCGAGAAAACCTAAACGCGTTGAAACCGGTATCATCAATCTTGATAACAGTAACGGATCGGGAACTCACTGGGTTGCATACGCTATTGATCCACGTGGGATTGTTTATTTCGATTCATATGGGCTAGCTCCGCCAAGCGAGTTTATGCGGTATATAAATTCAAAAAATCAATCAATTCCGATTTTTTATTCCACGCTGCCAACACAACAACTAAATGATCCACCGATATGCGGCCGTGAAGTATTAAATGTCCTCGCGGAGATTTCATCGTCACAGAAACCACCTCATCTGGTTGTAAATGAATACACGAGTGGAAAATTGCAAGGTAATTTTAGAGAACCAATAAATTGAAAACACAAGTTACGCTAACAATAATGATTGATATTTGGGGACGATCTCTGTCAATGTCGAAACCCACCCCGAAAACATCTGTGGGATCTATCGAGGATGTAAAAAAAAGTAATTGAAGATGAAATCGCTGAGACGTTGAATTTAGCAAGTGTTGACCCGAACGAAATAGTTGTATTTCAAGTTCGCCAGGGTAAATTGAAATCCAGTAACATATCCGCGGATGACATTTTGATACGGCAGCGCAACGCCGCTGAAAACTCTATTGCGCTGTATTCCAGCGACGGACAACTTAAACCAGGCGCACTTGTCTACGATCACCGACGCGATTGCCTCCCACGGCCGTGATATGGATGATTATATACGAGGTTATAATACTTTTCGCAAAAATGTCGTACATAAATTCTTTGGAACCCCGCTTCTGGTTGGCATGACTCTCGCTGAAATCAAAGACCTTCTGAATTTATTCTTTTTTAACACGGAGAAGGGGAGGATAATGACGGCCGTCGAAATCAAGGCAAATTATCTCAATATTTACACGGATATTTCTAAACTAATAGAAAATTTTGAAAAGGTACAAAAACCCACTAACGAAATTGTTAATAAGTTCTTTGAGGGCAGTAAACCCCAAGATATCACGATGAAATTTTCTGACATCAACCGGCATTTTAAAGACCCAACATATCTTGAAATCAGATTCATTCTGATTTTATTCTTTTATAACCCGAAGGAGGGGAGGATAATGACAGCTGACGAAATCAAGGCAAAATATCTCGATATTTACACGGATATTCTTAAACTAAAAGAAGATTTTGAAAAGGTACAAAAACCAATCAACGAAATTGTTGGTAAGTTCTTTGGAAACCCACTTGTGGCAGGTATGACTCTCGCTGAAATTAGCGAGTTTATTAGAAAACATACTCAAAATACCTACGTCGCTAATAATTTCTTTGGTGTCCCGGCTACATCTACAATGACTCTCAAAGATATTAATATGTTTATAGTGAGACAAACAACACTTAATACCATCGTGGATAAATTTTTGGGGAGAACACCTGTGTCTGAAACCACATCTCTGACAGGCCCGACCCTCGCTGAAGTTAAAAAGCTATTGACGAACAAAAGCTCACCAGCGAAATTGTTAATAAGTTCTTTGAGGGCAGTAAAACCCAAGATATCACGACGATTTTTTCTAACATCGACCATCATATTAAAACCCAATCATATCTTAGAATCAACGACCTTCTGATTTCATTCTTTTCTAACAAGGAGGCGAAGGGGAAAACAATAGATCCTACCAGAATCAGGGCGAATTATCTCGAGATTTACAACGATCTTCTTAAACTAAAAGAAAATTTTGAAAAGATAAAGATTCCGCATCCAGACATAGGCGTTAAAAATATCGTGTATGCGGTCGAGCATGGAACCATGGATTGGACAAGAGACGTTTATACTACATTATCCATCGGTCCCTTGAATGGTGGAAAAAGTTTCGATTATATCCTCGGGATAATGTGGTTCGATGGTATCTATAGGCTAACGTTGATCTCTGTAGATCAATTTAATATGATCGCGGACGGTAAAACCTACTCTGGTGGCACCGCGACGTTTATTTTTAATGGTCGCGGACAAGCCTTTAATGTCGTCGCGGTTAATAGCTCCACCATTAGATCAAAAATAACCTGGTGTTTAGAATTTGTAGATGATTTTTCTGGCTGCAGCTACCATACCTACGACATCCCAACCCATTAACGATAGCAAATAATTGAAAACACCAGCGAGTTTAAAATAACAATGACATCGATGAAATCAATTGAACCGATAATAGTCCCTGAGGTATCACAATCGCATCGATATCGATATGATACCGTCAAAGAGTTTTCCGCGAACTTGAAATCACTTTCTGAGCGTTATCGTGAAAAAATGAAAAAATACCGACGCAGCGTAACAATCATCGACATCACCGTCTACTCGGTGTCCGGTGTGATGGCCAGCGCCGGGATTATTTTGTCGACGGTAACCATGATGGCTCCGATTGCAGTTCCAATCGCTATCTCCGCGGCAACAACAATCGCGGCAGTCGCCACCGCGATAACTAAAAAGTTATCATCGTGTTCTCAGAAAAAACTCAGCGGCGCTACAACTCGGTACCGGGTGGTATTTGAGGCATACTCGAAATTATCCGAGTTGATCTCGCTGTCGATAGATAATTCGTTCATATCCGATATTGAATTTTCCGCGATGACCCAGTTGTATAACTCAGCGATGTTAAAATTGGAAATTGAAGACAGCGTTAATAATAATGTCACTCGAACTGCTTCAACGAATCGCGGAGAATACCACTCCGATACGAACAAGCATGATATCAATAACATCAACAAACCCACAATTTAGTGTAAACTTCCCTTCTCCGATTCCAGTACGCGAGATCGCGTTGGCAAAATTACGAGTATAACATAGCTGGCCTAATATCAGATCAGTTGCATTTGGCGTTCAGCAACCGAATAACGCACTGGTGTTCTCGTATAAGAATAAACCCGATGGCACCCCAGACTGGAACGTTATTTTGTTACCAACTGGGTCGTACCAAATTGAGCAAATCGATGCTGAAATGCAGCGTAGAATAAAATCAATCACTGGAAAAGAATCAAGCATAGCTATTAAAGTTCATGAACCGACACTCTCGTCGTCGATCGAAATAAACTCCCCTGAGTATGCCGTGGATATCTATAACAGCTCGTTAAGAACAGTGTTAGGATGGCCTGAAAAACCACCCGGAGCCGCCGACTTAACCACGGGCGTAGAATCATATAATGAAATTAATCCCATGTATCGAGATGATTTATCTGATATAAGAAAAGTAAAACTCACCGATAGATTTATATTTACCACCAAAAACACGTTGCAATGGAATTTTATTATTAAAAGAACAGTTGACTCATCTGTTACTATTTCATTTACGCTAACTGACATCACTGGTTATTTTAATGAAATTATTCAATTACATGAAACACAACTAGAACAACTACGGCAAACAAAATAGCGAAAACACGTTGAAATATTAAATCAGCTTATATCTGACATGGAATATATCAATGAACGAATTATTCAAACAATAATTAATGACAACAGCGACAATAAACAACGATTCCTAACCGGTTACAATATCACAGAAGCCGATCTGCGTAATTTCAAGTTTTCCGGATACAACGCTGAGGAACTAAAAGAATCTGTTAGAAATGTTATCAAGGTATTACAAGTACAAGATTCAACTATCCTCAATTATAATAATGACCCAGATAGCGGCGGTAGGCATATTGCCCCGCACAATGTAAATATTTCAGCGGTGATTGCGCTCAATTTAACATGTGACGCAATCGAAGGAAGCTATCAAATTAATCTAGAGCAATCAAATCAAGCCCAACAAGGATATATTCTTTATTCGTTTGCACCAACAGCTCCTCCAGGATTCCTAATTATTGAAAACCCAATTAATCCTGTCTATATGCGATGCCATAATAATTCGCTAACGAGAATTAATTTCCGACTCACTGACCAGTCAAATAATTTAATTGATCTACAAGAGGAGGTGTTAGCGATTAGTCTGTTTGTGAGATCCTAAGGACTTGATCAAATATTCGGTTAACCTGTAGCAGCAGAGGGGGCGATGACAACATCGTTGCGACCAAAATTGATTAAAAAATCGAAAAGTCTCCGTTTGCTAAATGGAGACTTATTTTTTTTGTGTGTTAAAATATGAGATTCGCAGGAAGGTTCTATTTTCCGTTTTGAGGCTTCAATCAATTTTATCGGAAAAAGTTGTAGGGTTTATCCCCTCTGCTGCTATTATTATTGTATAGAAGTATCCCTCCTAAGTATTTGTCTTATGATATTTGACGCTTTCCTCTTGTTAAACGGAACTCGTGTAACATCTTTCTTATATTAATATGTTAATCCATGTAACGAAGTATGGATACAATGGCCATTGATGTGACACACTGATTTTAACTACTGAAAAAGCCGGTGAAGATAAAGGCAGAATTAACTTTGAAAAATCATACATACATTTCATATTGTTTTGAATTGATTCCAAAGTCTCACCTATGGTTTAGATTGCTTTTGATTAATATTGTGTCGAGCGAATTAATACTTATAATTTAATATTGCGTATGACCCTTTGAAACATGTTAAGGAAAAAACATTAATGTATATATTTAAGCATATCCCCAGATTTTAACTTTAAGAATGCTGGTGAAGATAATAGCGGAATTAACCATTAAAAATCATGCATAAATTTCACATTGTTTTTAATTGATTGCAAATGTCCATCTATAGTTTAAATTGAGTTTGACGGTTTATCTTGACTGCTTTTGATTAATATTTATTTGAGCTAGGTCATACATATCCTTTAACATTGTGTATCACGTGTTTGACCTTTTGAAACAAACAACATTCATATATTAATATTATATATTTATCAACAACACTAGAGTGTCTTGGCGGCATGTTCTCCGAGTTTTGTAACTTAACGTGTGGGAAGTGTTTTGCTGACCACCCATGCAACCAGGAGAATGGAACTTGTCCTTTGGGGTGCGATCAAGGTCGGAAAGGAACATTGTGCAAAGAAGGCAGGTGCACATATGTAAAAAATATTAGAGGTGGAGGGATATTTTAATTTCACATTTCACTGTCATATATAAAAGTCAATCGTGGTTTATTGCTATTAGAGCTTCTGAAACAACTACATCGTCACTATATTATATTGTGTCTGTACATGTTTTTCAAATTTGAATTCAAGTGCTTTATGAATATCACAGTTAACAGTTACACTTAAGAATCTCTTAATATGCTTTGCTATGTATGTATGTATGTATGTATGTATGTATGTATGTATGTATGTATGTATGTATGTATGTATGTATGTATGTATGTATGTATGTATGTATGTATGTATGTATGTATGTATGTATGTATGTATGTATGTATGTATGTATGTATGTATGTATACATGCGTGCGTGCGTATATATATATATATCTATATATATATATATATATATATATATATATATATATATATATATATATATATATATATATATATATATGTATGTATGTATGTATGTATGTATGTAGAATATCAATATTTTTATTTTTATCTGGAAGGTTATTATAATCAGAGGTTGAAACTTCTTGATTATTTACATTTATTTCGATCAGACTGTGAAAGAGGGAACTACGGTTATAACTGCAATGAAACATGTGGGAATTGTTTATTCGGCAATAACAATTGTTCCATAACAGACGGAACGTGTTCCAGTGGATGCATAGCTGGATGGCAAGGTCATCAATGCAATACTGGTATGTCGTATTTTTAAAAAAAGAATATGTGCTGCAGTGATAGATATTAGTATTCTGGAGTTTTATACATTTTCCCGTAGATATAATGTAATGGCTAGTAAATAATGGAAGCATAATGATCGACCCATTTTTTTCCTGTTATAGCTACATACGTGCCGGTAGAAAAAAATAATGTGGACAATCTATACAGTGTATTACATTGATCTACTTTACATGGGAACAAAAGTAAATAAAGACTAGTATTTTACATTTCTTTATATACACTATGAGATTGATGTTTGGTGATGCTACTAGGTAATATTAAAATTGAGTAATACATAGTGATATAAACATCGATTGAGGTTTGCCAGATATTTGTTACACACTTGTTTATTTCCAGGCTGTAAGAAATAAAGCTATGTTTTATCTAATAATATAGATTTTCATCTTTTTGGTAGCCAAAGGTAATACGATAAGAGAACTACTATTACATCGCAAATCCAGCCTCGCAGGCACAATATGTTAAGTTAAAAAACGCTAAAGGTTACCTCCTCACTTATGTTGCAATTAAAAAAGGCAGTTTCACAACTGATAACCAGATTTGTGTCTTATTAAGGTAACATCGTCTGTTAGTACTGGAGGAAAAGGCACACTCTCTATATGGATGTTATTGGGTGCAAGCTGTCCAGGTGTATGTAAGTGTATGGTGTGTGGGTAAATATTATCGAAGAAGCATATATTACTAGAAACAATATTCAGTTTCTTACTCACATACCTGAACCAAGAATAATACCTTAGGTGAATAGGTAAGACGTGGGTTGAATATGCTTGTTGTGTATGTATGTCTGTCTGTCTGTATGTATGTATGTATGTATGTATGTATGTATGTATGTATGTATGTATGTATGTATGTATGTATGTATGTATGTATGTATGTATGTATGTATGTATGTATGTATGTATGTATGTATGTGTGTGTGTATGTATGTATGTATGTATGTAAGAGTGGAATGAGATACACTCTCTTAGCCTTAAGAGACGTCTCAGGTCCCCTATGGTTTGTGAGCTTGGTTATAGATGACCCTACAATTGTCGCGGTAGTTCTTCAAACTATATAATTGAACCCAGATCTATATTGCACGGCATGGATAATAACAATTATTGAACAGTTACACATATATAATGTTTGTGACCATCCTAATAAATCTCAAGTCTATATGCGAAGACGAAGTTCAGTTTTCGTTGTTATATCCGATATTGGAAACGTATATCCCACTTGATCCAGAACATGAGTATCCGTGCTGAAAAGTTACCCTCCCCTCTTTGAAGTCAAGATGAGACGTAAACTCCCTCCAAGCAACATATCGGCCTTCCATAAGTATTAACTCATTACTCACACTGGATCATGCTACCTTGAAGTGAAGTATGGAGTATACATGAGCTATTAACAATATATGATTACCCATATACGATAGCCTTTTCTTGGCAATAACAGCTAGGGTATCATGAGTAATAATGATCCGTCGTGTTGAAACTGCATGCAGGTGGATAAAATAATATAAAAGACGTTCTCTGATTCTGCCTGCCGTTTGCTAAGGAGGTTAGTAAGGATGGAGAAAATGAAAATGGACATAGTTAAGCTCTTGAGAGTGGTTCAAATGGTGTTTTAAAATCAATGAAGCATTTGACTTAAGTAAGAATCCTGTATAATGGGACGGGTCATTCTAAATTGATCATAATATCAGCCTGATGAATGCTTTTTCAATTGTAGACTTTATTGTCATCGAAGTCATTATTACGGTACTGACTCGCAGCTTTTTGTATAAAACTTGTCGATACTGACAGGAAGAAGAACATATTACGATACAAATGGATACATTCTTGTAATGCTGGAGTGAGCATGCGCTTACTGGTTGAAACTAATCTATCATGTTCAACGGAAAGTCTTCGTTACCTATGGCATCACTTTATATTTACAAAATCCATCTGGAAATTGCAAATGTGGAAATACCTTCTACTGCTTTTGTGTAAAAATTTCCCTTAATCCTTTAAAATTCAAACTTGATGATCTTTTTGTATTTATCATTTTCCCAATACATTCATCAATTTTTAGCAAATTAAATTAATTTATTTTGTTTACCATTTCGCTTTCCTATAGTCAATGAAATATTATCTGGATTCAGCACAAGAACAAATAGTGATCATATTTGTTATATTTATTTTTATAAAATCACTAACCAGTAAGTATCGACCTTACTGTTTTTTTAAAAACATTCCTTCTTTATACTGTTCATCCTGTAAGGATGATGTTTCACAGGTGTAGACAATTTCAACGTCATGGCCGATTGTATTTGTTCGTGTGGGAACATCTGGTAATAGGTGTTCATATTCATTTAATAGTTGATGTCTTACACTATCTTTGAAACTGAAGATGTGAATGTTTTTTATCCATATTGTTTGACATTTCTGAATTCCTAGGGTGGTTACTCCATTGTCACTACAGTTAGATTACATGATATTTTTTACAATTTCATGGTGTGAAGAGACAGCTCCGATGCATACATTTGATCAACAAGTAATGGTTGCCTGAATTGTTCTGATGTAAGGGCCCGACATAGCCTACACTTATTTTGCCAAAATTTTTCCCCAAAGGAAACGGTTCCTGGTTAGATTTTGGTATTTTTTGTTTGGGGTTTCCTCTCATTTGACAAGTGTGATACGATATACAGTATTAATAAACATACATTTTACATTTCGGTCAATATCAATAAATCAAATTTTATGATACGTTTTACAGACCAATAAATGTTCAACCAATCAAGTTTCTTCGACTAAACGAAGAGTTTCCAGACGATATTACAATAGTTTCAAAACTCACTGAGAACTCGTCACCAGTGGGTATATTAACTATTTTCCATATTCTCATAAGGAGACCAGTTTTCTCAAAAGGTTAACTATTGTGCGCAATACTCTGAATCAAGAAGTTAGTATTTTGACTATGTCTCTTATGCAACTCGGTCTTATTAAAATAAATTGAATTCTTAGATACGTTCTTGTTGTTTATCTGAAACAACATTTTTACCTTGTAATCACTCTTCTAGGAACAATAAGAGAGTTTACATTTTTATATGTTCTCTTTTGAAAACGATTAAATGGACCACGTCGCACAGCGGTTATCTCTCTTTTTTCTTAACGAATATCTGTCTATTCCTACAGACTATCCTTGTATGGAGAATGTGATTTTAAAGTTTCCTTTTAGACAATGTGACATTATCACTATCATCCATCTTTACTATATTGCTCTCTTCCAGTGACCTTCACCTATCTGCCTTACTGTTGTGTATGTATGGCTTCTTCGTTTCTTTCTTGTGTTTCATTTTTATTTGGAGAGGTCCTTAAATGATCACGTATAAACATACAAATTTAAAGTTTGCTCTTTATATTCTAGAGTGGTCCAACAGTGTATATATTTTACTCCGATATGCAAATACATCTACCAACATTCTTCCGGAAAAATATATACCTTAAATGTATGCACTGGCATTCTTCATCAACATTTATGAAATATATGATAGTCACTATTTATAGTATGGCAGTGCGACATATAGGCTGTAGACCAATACAAATAACCGTACAATGTAATAGATACAAGCATTATAAAGTAATGTTCAAAAGGTATGAATACTGTTGACGTTAGAAGAAATGTTTTTTTAACCGACAACTAGTTTAACATTTCAATACATACAGTAATTCTTCTGTTGCATTTCTGGAATACCTTAATATCATAAATTACTATAATGTGGAACAAGGATATGCCCTTACTAATCATGGATGAATTTGGGAAAATACAAGAGATATTTAAGTAATGTTTTAAAACAGTAATTATTAAATGATCTTATGAAGGACCGTACTATTGTTAGATTGGGTTGTAAATTTAACCAAGTATGAACTGTGTATGGCCCACTGATAGACGGAAGATGTACAGAAGGTTGTGAGACAGGATGGCATGGTGACATATGCAAATTAAGTATGTCAGTTTAAAGCACTGTACATATTTATCGTCCAATTCGCACATGCATTAATCAGCTTATATTTTCTGTAAAGATTACAAAACATTTTTATATCGTGTAATCATTATACAAGCGTTAAGAATTGAAAGATTAATAGTTTCGTAAAGAAAAGAATAACATAATTGCATTCTTGATGTAAATATCCATTCATATTCAAATGTATTAAACATCTTAGAAAATATGTCATGTTTAATTCAAAATGTTTCAGTGTATTCTAATAGTTGATATCCTAGCTAAAGTTGGATTTATAATCATTTTAGAGTTAACAAAAATAGCGAATTAAATATATACCCTTAGTTTCATTTTGGCCTGAAAATTCTTACAATTTACTCAAAATGTGAATAGTATTAGTGAAGAAGATTATTTTGTGAGATTAATAGTGAACATAACAACTTTTATCAAGATCAATGACATGATTTAATATCCGCCTCTCCTTGCTAACAAGAGAGTGAATCTATCTATGACAAATGTTTCAATTAGTTTGTGGTGTAAATACAATTTCGTTTACGACACTTTCAAGCAGATGCGATTGTAAAACTTACAAAATAAATGAATTATCAAAGTTATAATTGAAACCGTGATAGGAAATTACATTAATATAAAAAGGATCCAAAATACATTATGTTAAAGTTCTATGAAAGTTCTAAAGAATGAAAAGTATAATTCCAAAAATGAAAAATTACTTTTTGCCATCAATTGTTACATTTCAAGATATCCTCGTCCAGAAGTACTTCCAAAAATTTACAACAGTTCCAGAATAAAATTAATGTCCAGAAATGAGCATTTTCTATTTTCATTGACCATTTTCAAAACAGATTTTTTCCTCTCGAGTAATATCTAGGTACAATACATACCACGTATGCAGACTTAAACGAAGTGATGATGATTCCTTATATATGCTTTCTATTGCGACCATATTTCAATATTTCTATCACGTGACCGACCTTACAACCCGGTTTGTCCCAGAAACGACTATCCATTTGATCTATCCCAAACAATGCGAAGTTGCAGAACTCTGTTAGATCAATCTGAATCTCATTAACGAATGAGAAATCAATCCATGGCGACATTACATCTTATTATTAGGGCAGTTATTAATTATTGTCAATATGTGTTTAGCACTTACCAGACTTAGGTCGCGTAGGCAAAATGGAACTAAATAAATTATATACAAGTTACAAGCTTGAAAACAAATTACATAAGTTAAATACAGTTATGAACTAGACCAAAATAAATTCATATATACAAACGATCAAAACACATGGTATTTTCTCAGGTATATCAATGATGATTTAAATATATAATATGATTTGATTTCAATTTAATTTAAAATTAATCCATAATCATGTCATTCTCACTCACTGAAAATGAAAGTGTATAAAGCTCGTTTCCATTTATATATACTAGGATACAACGAGAAATTGAAAAGTTATAAATCATTTTAATTTTTTTAATATCTTATTTTGATGTTTTATAAGAAGTTAATTTGCTCTTATGTATATATATATATATATATATATATATATATATATATATATATATATATATATATATATATGTATATATATATGTGACTGGTTTTGGAAGGGGTTCACTATTTGCGTCTTTAAATTCGTTGCATCTTGGAAACACATAATCCACAAATAATGTAATATCTATTTCTGTATAGTTTGTTCATACTCTTTTATGTTGTATTTAATTATTATATATTAAAAGATATTATACGTAATGTGATAGGATAACAATATGTGTACGCTTTTTTTCTTAAGAATGTGAAGCAGGAACGTACGGATTTAACTGCAATGAAACCTGTGGTTACTGTCCAAATGGAAACAACAGTTGCTCAAAAATCAGTGGTCAGTGCAGTGATGGCTGTCAAACTGGGTGGAGGGGTGAACCATGTACATCAGGTACTAATATTATATTCTGAATATATGTGATCAAAGTTTACCTCCAATATTACGTCTCTCGCGTTTGAAGTTTTAACTATAACCATATGTTAAATAATTATTTAGATGGCAACTGTTCGTTGAACAGTTTTTACATTTTTTTAATTAAAGTATCTCATGCAGAATACATAAATATTACATTTAACATTTAGGTTCTCCACGTTTCTATTTTTCGTCACTTTATTATTTGTACTAAAAATGTATATTTGTTTTTGGCAGGTTGGTTCAATATTTCTTCTGATATTCATTTTTACAGTTTGGAAATTACCTTCAAAACCGAATGTTATAGCAAGCATTGTGCTGACCTGAGTTAAAACATACATACATACATACATACATACATGCATGCATGCATGCATGCATGCATACATACATACATACTTACATACATACATACATACATACATACATACATACATACATACATACATACATACATACATACATACATACATACATACATACTGTTATGACTTGCTCAAAAAGTAACAGAGCGAACAAAACCAACAATTTATTTTAGGGCTTAAAAATTATTTCAATTTTCAAAGATATAAATGAAAATGTGATGGCAGTAGTATGAAGTGGATCCAAACTATATTGCTGTTAAAGTCCTTTGAAAGTTCTAATCAATGAAAATTATAATTCAAAAGATGGAAATCAACTGTTCGCCATGAACTGTGGCATTTCATGATGTCGTCGTCCAGAACTATTTCAAACAATTTACTACATTTCGAAATTAAAATGAATGTCCAATACTGAGCATTTTCTATATTCACTGACCGTTTCCAAACAAATGTGTTCCTCTCGAATAATATATAGGTACAATATAAAACACCTGTGCAGTCTTACACAAAGGGATGATGACTCCAAAATTGAAATTAATCTGATTGCTTAGCTTTTGCTTTATATACGCCTTCTATTGCGGCTATATTTCACTATTTACATCACATGACGGACCTTAATACCTAATTTGTCCTGAGAACACCTATTCATGTGATCTAACCAAAAGAATGAGAAGTAACTCTGTTTGATCCATCTAACACCTCATCCACCAATGAAAAATGAATCCATGGCGACATTAAATTTGAATTTTAGGACAGTTATTTATAACTGTCAATACGGTTTTAGCATTTACTAGACGAAGGTCACGTACGCAAAATTGAACAGAAAAACATTCCGTACAATGTACAAGTATGAATTAAAATTACAAAGGTTTAATACAATCATCAACTAGAGTAAAAGAAATACACATATACATTTATAAAATCAAAGCAAATCTTTGTTCTCAGGTATATATATATATATATATATATATATATATATATATATATATATATATATATATATATATATATATATATACTTATATACCTTTACTGTCAAAACAAATAGTTTTCCTCTCGAATATAAAGATGCATACATGTATATTGTATGAATTGACTTAAATGTAATTTAAAATTAATGCATATTCATGTCATTCCCACTCATGGTAAATTTGGTTATATGCAAAACATTCAACACTATCAAGCTATCACATATTTTAAAAACAAGACAATTAATGGTCAGAAATAGGTGTAGACATAATTTGGAATTAATGAGCATGACAATTTATGGCATTCCATATATCTATATTTCTATAGAAGAAAGACTAGTATGCTAGGGTTTCATACCTAAGCAGAAACAAGAAATCAAATGGCATAAATCTAGAACGAAAAGACAAACAACATGCCACAGAATGTATATGTCGAAGCATGTTTAAATGCAATACCAGTCTTGGTGATTTTCATCACAACTTGTGTATTCGGGTTTCACAATTGATATTAAACTTACCTTACTGACTGGAAAACTCAATATGTCTTTAAAAGACTTAAAGTTACCCAACTAAAGTAAAATAAGAATGCAGTAAAATAAACGATCAAACGATGTATGGACATCGCAATCTATTTTTTTTACATATACAGAAGATGTGTTTACAGTAAGGCAGGCATTCACCACGAAATCATATGTGGATAATTAAAGATATCAAAAAGTAATCTAAATATGATATAACTATATTATTTCAATTTAGGGGAAATTATATTTTTTTATGTTTAATTTCACACTGTGTTTGGTAATATTCTTTTGTAGTCATGATCATTTAAAAATGTGTCTCTTTGTTTTGTATGTGACATTGATTTAGACACGTTGCCGACAAAGAACGACAACATAGTATCCAAAACGCCAGATTTACTCAACTACTTTTAAATAGCACACACTTTATGTATATATGCATTTAATTTAGCCTTGACTGTCATTTGACCTTACTGACATACCCAGTTGTCATAACGACTGTCTAAGACTCAAAGGGTCGAAATATCCCTACAGCATAAAACCAGTAATATTGAATATGAATCTTTGCAAGACCCGAACCTGTATTAACCAGTTGCCAATCCGGCATATGATCCGCTACGGTAACTGTTCTACAAATTAATTTGAAAACAGCTTTGATGCGGACACGCTACGTTTCAATAATCACTGCAAATTGACAAATTTAAGAAGTACATATTTGAAACACATCTGAGAAAAATGCCGTAATCCAAAACCTCTCAAAACCAAATATTTTGAGTCCACTAGTGTTGCGTTTAGAGAGATACTATTCAGTATGTTTGAGATGGAAGCAAACGTTGTATTAGTTAATTTATGTTAGCCATAACATGATTTAAAGGCATGCATGGTTCGACATAATCATGATAAATTCAGACCGATTTCGAGTATCCTACTAGTTGAGTGCCAACAATCTTTTCTGCGTTAACACATCTATTATTGAACATTTTAGCATGTTTAATCTTTCAGTACCGAGACTTGACAAAACAAACATTTCTAATTAAATAATTAATGCGTGTTTTATTACATCACTTTTCGGGGATGGTGGAATAGAAGGCAAACTACGTCTTTGATAAGCTCGTATATATGCAACAAATGATAAGACATGTATAATATATGGTAATATTGTCTTCATCTTCATGATTTCCTGCAAGCTAAATTTTTTTCATCTAACTTCATCATGATTACATTCAATATAATTTCAGTTGGGCGCCTTCGTTTAAACCTGTGTGAGAACGTATCGCTATTTGAGTGAATGTTTAAAGTATTAAAGTTGAATGTTTTCGCTCTACACTTAAATTTAACAAAATACTATTAACAAAATAAGTGACACATACCCTTAATATTAAACAAATACGTGTTTTGGTTCATGAAGATATTCGAAGCGGTTGGAGATATATTAACTGTCATCAGTCTGACTGTCGCAAGTAACCAATTGACAATTTGGCATATGAACAGCTACAGTAACTGCTTCTAAAAATGAATTTGAAAACAACAAGGATGCGGACATGCTACGTTTGAATAATCACTGCAAATGGGACAAAATGTAAAAATGTGCATAGGAATTGTTAGCCAAACTAGGACCAAACGCACACGAACCTCAAACCGTTTATTATACAGACTCTTTCTTCTCTCTCATGTCAAATATAAAAAGTACATATTTGAAACACATCTGAGAAAATCGCAGCAAACAAAAACCACTCAAAACCAACATATTTTGAGTCCACGCTTGTTGCTTTTTGATGGATACTATTCGGTATGCTTGAGATGAAAGCAAACCTTGTATTAGTTACCTTATCTAGCTATAACATCGGTTAACGTCATGCAAGGTGCGACATTTTAATGATAAATTCAGACCAATTTCGAGTATCCTATTAATTGAGAGCTAGCAATATTTTCTGTGTTAGCACATCTATCGTTAAACATTTTAGCATGTTTTTTTTCATTCAAAAGAACTTGACTAAAGAACAATTTCTAGTTCCATAATTCATTTATATTGTATTAGATCACTTCTCTGGGGTTGGTGGGATGGAAGATAAACTACGTCTTTGATAAGCTCGTATATATGCAACAAATGATGAGACATGTATCCTATATGGTAATTTTGTCCTCTTCTTCATGTTTTCCAGCAAGTTAATATTTTTCATCTAACTTCATCATGATTACTTTCATTATCAATTCAGTTGGGCGCCTTCGTTTAAACCTATGTGAGCATGTATCGCTCTTTGAGTGAATGTTTAAGTATGAAGTTGAATGTTTACGCTCTACAATTAAATTTAACAAAATACTATTAACAAAATAAGTGACATAAACCCCTAACATTAAACAAATACGAGTTTGGTTCATAAAGATATTCGAAGCGATTGGAGATGTATTAACTGCAATGAGTCTGACTGTCGGAAGTACAATCACATGTCTTTTTTAACATTTATGGTGCAAAGGCACACAAAGGGTTCGGGAGATGACTACATGAGGGATAGACATGATTACTATAGCATCCCCTTAATATGAGGATTGATACTATTTTTTACTCAATTCAACTCATTCTTTTCTATATACACTAATATTTACAAGTTAATGGCTAGTTTCGTTTCCGTCCAGTCATTAACATTTCATGTGCTTTAAAATAAAGTATCAAATATACGTCGGTATTATAAGTGCGTTTGAGAATCTAAATCACAAGGGCTCTTCTGTTTGTTCTGGTAACTGCCAAACAAGCTAATGCAATACGATTCTAGCAGTACAAAATGTACCCAGTACACTTGGGGATCAACCTAATTGCGCCAAGAATAGGAATTGTCAATCTGGTCTCTAACTGTTACATTTTAAATTTATTTTCTATTAGATATAAGAATATGACACCATAAGAATGTTATAATCCAAAATATGTGTGTAATAATAATAATAATGATAATAATTACATTATCTTTTACAACTCATATCAATTCGGCCCATATAACCCTCAGAAGGAACAAAGATGGCAAAGACACCTTAATTGAACCTTTACTAGTACAGCGTTTAATTTTGTCTAATGTATTTAAAAGGTTTTCTATATTCTCTATGTAATCGAAGCGCATATTCATATTTTGGTTTGTTATAATTGTTAACCGAATTTCTATGGTTACTGGTTTTATGGAACCTGTGCGGAATCGCCAAATGTTTATTCCATGTCCATACACATCTTCACTCGCATGATGTGGTAGTTATCAGTTATATACAAAAGCTCAATCTTATCAATTGGAGATCTTTTCTGCAAAATTATTATTCGGGGAGTATTACTTAAATATAGTCAAATGGTTATCTCTTTGAATGGTTAATTATATAATGTCATATGTGAATACTTATCTGCACTTAAGATATATTTCTCTGTGATAATCATCATAAAGGTAGACTGAAGGGGAAAACCAAGTATAAATATTCTTCTAAGCTGTTTCACAAGTCCCTCTTATGTTCTGTTTCATGTTTCAGGCAGCCACTATATGACATATTCTCCTTAGCCATCCTGTTGCTACAAGTTTATGTCGTATAACTCAGAACATTGGGTTGCATTCATATGGCTTTAATATTGCCTTGAACGTTTATAACATCAACTAAATTAAGACAGGGACAAGTTGTAAAACAACCAGCTTGGTACGCTTTTTTTCTTGTTTATCCATACTCGAACATTTAAAACGTCGAGAGAATGCCAGGTCTGTCATCCCAGATTGACGTTGATAGATTCTTGCGAATTTAGGTATTGCTTTAATGGGCCGTGTCACAATAATGTATGCATCAGTTTTTCAAAGCAATTAGTGCTTACTTGGGACTTTGATTGATCAACTAACACGCAGTTGCGTGCGTTTGGTGAATTATTCTTACTCGTACATACATATTTGATATTTTGATGCGTTTAATATTCAGGTATGTTAGAGACGGTAACTCTTGGTGATGTTGGTCCAAATATTGGTGTTTATATCGGATCTGTGCTAGCAGCCGTTGGAGTGTCTATTTCTGCAATGGTCATTATTATTGTCATTGTGAAGAAAAGGTGAGAAATACAAAAGGAATTATATGATTATTATTCGTATTCTTATTATAATTAGTATTAGTTGTAGAAGTAGAAATAGTGGCAGGATTGGTAGTAGCGGCGGTAATAATAACTTGATTGACAACCGTGCGATCCTATTTCAGACGCCTAATTGCTTATTCTAAATTTGATCGCAAGCTGATTTCTGCAACAAGTCTAACTTTAGCAGTGTTTCAGGTCTGTGAGGAAGTTCCGGTGTTTTAGAGTTATTACTTTAAACGCGCCACCTGATATATGTTTTTTCTAGACAATCCTACCTTTCTACGCCAGATCTTTCTTTCTTTTCCATCCGTCAACGTATAACTACTATTACTACTACTACTAAAATTAATAATAATAATAATAACACTAATCAATATAATAATAATAATAATAATAACTTTTTAACATTTATAATTATTATTATTATTATTATTATTATTATTATTATTTTTATTAAGAAGAAGAAGAAGAAGAAGAAGAAAAAAGTAAGAGACAGTGATAAACGTAACTTGCATACTATACAAAGCAGCACCAAGCTCGTGTAATTCTTATTTTCCTATCACGAAAGTTAGTTCCTCACTTCTCTTTCTTCTAATCACTAATAGTATTTTTATTACAGTCGTTATTCCCATTATTATTATATTATTATTAGTAGTAGTAGTATCAGTAGTAGTAGTAGCAGTAGTATTAACACTATTATTATTGTTATTTTTGTTATTATTATTAGTGTTATTGTTATTATTATTGTAATTACATATTCACAAAATCTCAATATCTGTTTGAAGATTATGCTCTGCACAAACTCCCGTGAATAATTTATACAGCCCTATCATGATATCAAGGATTAATGTACCAAAATGTGTTCAAACAAACGAAATTTATCTAATACAACATAAATTCTTTAGCTTCAAAAGCATATGTCTCTCCTTAAGCACGTTTTTGTTTTTTGTTGACTTAATTTGAATGTTTTGTCTTATTATACTTTAACTTCAAAACACATTGAACTAAAACGCTAATATAAATTGCAGTGATATTACTGTTTTCGTTCTAGTACAACGTTGTAAAGAATATTGTATTGTTGCTGAAATTTATTTATATATATATATATATATATATATATATATATATATATATATATATATATATATAGATATAGATATATATATATATATATATATATATATATATATATATATATATATATATATATATATATATATATATATATATATATATATATAACATTGCATGCAACTTTATACGTAAATTACATTTGATAACAGCCTGTATGCATTTTATGTTGAAGCCTCTTGTTTGTTTTCGGTTTTTAATAAATTTAATTTCTTTGTTATCTATGCGGAAGAGATGTTATGTGGACAAAAAGAATATGCGAATATAAGCATCCTTATTAAGGTATAATAGAATAACGAAATTACGGTATAATTCTTTTCAATATTCAGGCAGAATTGCTTACGTCATTACTGAAATATACATTCTTGCATTTCTTGTTTTAAAGGAAGAGGAATAACAATGAAACAGGCACAGAAAATGTTACACCTTTTACAAATTATGCTAATGTGGTAGTTGGCATCCCAGGTAATTGTCATTATTCATTATTAAAATATGTTTCACAGTATTTGTGTTCTGCTTTCAGTTATAGAGCTATATGTTTCAGTGAATGATGTCATTATACTACTAATAAAATCACATGTGATGAATTAATACTTTAATATGCCTTCTAAGCATGCATTTTTGTTTTCGAAAGCAAAAAATTTGGCAAAGACACTATGCAGTTTATCTACTTCAGTAATCTAAAGAACTCACTGACCATTTGACTGATAACGTTTGCATAACGTAGTAACTAAATTGTTTCGGGGTATATTACAAGACATCAGACGTTTACGGTGTACGCATGACACTAAGTTACTCATATCGATTAAAGACAGTTACGGGTGGGAAACAAATAACAACATGGACTTTTCACCTTAATGGGATAGATATCATATCGACCATATCGTTCACAAATATTTATATTATTCAGATGCAGCCATCAAAATCACTGTCCAGTCAAGAGAAGAGAGGGAAACTGCATTTTCTGCAATTGAAGAAACAAGTCTGCAAAATGAAATGCCGATTGGCGCCACGAATATCCATAGTGGCGTAATGGAAGCCGATGTCCTTGTGCATAATGTTTATGAGGTATTTTATACTATATTTCACTTGATGATGTTTTTTTGATTTCGTAAAGAACATTCAATCCCTCTTTGATTTTAAACATTCATGATATATTCTTATTATCCTAGACACATACGTAAACATCTACATTTTCGGCACTGGAATCATTTGTTTTCTAAATTTGAATGCATGCATTTTTATACATATATTATATATATATATATATATATATATATATATATATATATATAATATATGTATAAAATATATATATGTAGATAGATAGATAGATAGTTGGATAGATAGATAGATAGATAGACAGACCAACCGACCGATAGACACAGAAAGACAACCAGACATACAAGACAAACAGATAGATAGATAGATTGATAGACAGATAGATAGATATTGCAGCGATGTCGCTTATTTGATTAGTTGACTAGGAGAGAATAAATCAAGACATGTAGTATAACTTAGTTTATGGTTCATTGCGGTAGCAAATTTATGTCATCTTTTAATGATATTATTATATGCTGATCGCAAACTTCTCATGAGTTAACGGGCTGTATTGAAGCACATTTGGGTAAATCTTCCCCTTCTTTACAAATATTTAGCTTTCTAAATTTCTAACATTGACTAAGTAGAGGTTGTGTAAATTTTGTTTTTAAGATGATGTTTGAGAATTGGTTTTACATCACATGCATTTATAAATACAAACCGTAGAATAAATATTCATGTACCAATTTCGATAACATTTACGTTCGATTAAATATATAAGTTCATTTATGAGGAATGCACATAGTAGAAATGTCAATGACACAAATTCTGTCTCTAACTTCCGAATTATAAACAAATTCCAAAAATACTTGACAGAATAGACACATTTATATTTAGTATACCAATTTTGAATACAAATGCACATGTAGAAATAATTCTGTATACAATCGTTATCTGAAACCACCCTGTTTTAAACACTTTTTCTAATTCCTTAGTTCGCAATAATTCTTATAAGAGCAACCCTACTATTATAATTGTACCATGTCGAACATTCTGTGAAGTCAAGTGGTGTATCAACTGAACATGTATTTTCAAAATTGTTCAGTGAGCAAGATATAAACATTAACTAGCCTAAAACAAGTGTAATTAGTTATATCATTGCCAGGTTGCCTCTAAGAAGTATTTCCATTTTGTTGATGTAATTGTAAGTCGTTTAAATCCAAGCTATCTGTAATGTTTCTACAAACGCAAATACATATATCTGGCACAAAATTCCCCAATTGTAATAATTAGCAATAACATGTCCGCTGATCTTATCAACTGAATAATTTTGCATACATTGATAAACTGCATTGTCTATTTCATTTATATATTTTATGGCGATGATTTTTTTTCGATGATTCTAAAGGTGTCCTACGTATTATTCTGCTAATTGTGTGACGCTTTCTTTGACCTCTGTTTTAGTGTCTTATTCATCTTTAATGACAATTACATAATTTATTTGTATAATGGTTTAAAGCTAATTTATAAACATTGCACCTAGTGATATACACATTGTATCTCCAAATTATTTGATAACTCTGGCATAACTGATCTTAAGTCACACCTTTATTATCAAAGCAGAAAACATTAATTTAGTCAATATGGACGCTAAACCCAAGGAAAAAAAAATAAAATACCAAGGACAAACGTATAAGATTTTATATTTCCATCCAGTGTTAAAACGGTATTATTTTGATTTTGAGGGATCGAACATCTTCTATTATTAACTGTTATTGATTTAATATTGGGATATAATATTATTACCTCTGGTAATATCCTTATAAGGACATCTTAGAATGAATATTGAAACTGCAGAATGTTTGACGTCTTGACGTTTTTTTCGATATGTAATCCAATGTCTTGCGTTCTAATTGTTAAGTTTTACCGTTGAACAACTGAGTGACACTGAAAAGTTTTTTTTTAAATATATATACACCTCAAAACATCCATTTAATTGTTGCGTTCTTCTAAAAACACAGTCCGGCTAATTTCAGACTCTAAATATACATATTATATTTTTCACGTTTTAACATTATTTGCATTTCATGTAACTATTTGTTTCTTCACAGAAACTACGAGATGTCCCTGAGTCAACTGAATCTGCTTACTCCACAATATACCAAAACCTTATACGTAAGTGTGCAACAATATTTAGGAGAGAATAGTGTTAGATAAATAGAATATTTGGAATATGAAATTGATATTTTATTGCTATATCATATGTCCAAGAAACCGACTACTTACATATGTTAACCACCTTATGTTTTTTTACGCAGATGACCAAAAAATGAACACCATAGAAAACGAGAGTAATTATATTGAGACCTTACAAGAACTTGAAAGTGCATTGAAGAGCATAGAAGAGGAAATAGGTGTTCTACGTGATAGAAAAGGGAAACTCCTTTGTAAAGAGCTTGAGAGATCTAGAGCAATTGTAAGCTGAGATTTTACCAAAAGTTCTTTTCTTACGCTTATTCAACGTCAGATAATATAAATTGAATGCATTTAGCGCCTCAATCACCGTCACAAGGGTTACGGAAGCATTTTAGTAACGGAAAATATTAAATCAAATGTGCTAAGATTCTTGTTTCAGTGGTCTATTGCATTAGTTTATATGTAACATTTTGTTTTGATAACATATATAATGATGGAAATTGTAAACCGATAGTATGTATGGGGAAGTAAGGGTAAATGCAGAGATATTGTTTTTGCCAACACTTGGATTGATAAGGAATGCGTTGGATAATGGGAGGTGCTACACATATCATGTGTCAGTATGTTCAAATTATGATCCCAACGCGTAAATATAGAAAAGTATTCGAAATTCCTTAGCTGACTGCCCATCAATATGTGACATGTATGTTGTCCAACTAGCGTGATCCGCCATTCTTTCTTGTTCGTATGTAAGTTGCATGTTTCCTCAACTGGAGAGTCATGCAATGATGACGTCATTTTTTTCTTCTCGATATTATGTGAGAGAGAACACGGTTTTAATGCTGTTGTTCTTCGTACACCTCAAGCAAATACACGCAGTGTGGGTAGAGATATAACATAATATGATTCCTTCTTGTTGGAAACTAAGCGTAAAAATCTGTACGTATTGAATTCACTTGCTAGGAACGGAACATAGACCACATGATCCCTTTCCTGGCTCGACACTACAGAGTTAATAATATTGAATACATATTGGGCTATTCTAATATTAAAAATATATCCCATTACAGTACTAAGATCACGGAGTGATCCAGAAGCAAAGAGTTCTTCGAGATAACTAACAAACTAATGTCAAGGAACAAATATACACCACTTCCAACTACCTTCTCTCCAGTAGACCTTCCGGACCGATTTGCGCATTTAATCCATGACAAAGTACAAACCATTTAATATTCGCTTAACAACACAGTTTCAACTGACTTGTCACCATACAGTTACGATAAAGAATTTCAGCGACAACCATTAGGAGCATTTGAACCTGTCTCTATTGATTTAGCACGGATAATCGTGATGAAGAGTGCACCAAAAGTCTTGTGAACTTGTGAACTTGATCCAATTCCGACATCACTGCTGCTTGAGAGCTTAGACCCAATATTGCCTTCACTAACTGATGTTATTAATATCTCTCTCTCTCTTCTCTCATCGGGGGAATTCCCATCATTTTTTAAAACTGCCATCGTAAAGTCTCTGCTGAAGAAACCAACACTTGACCATAACAATGTAACGAACTACAGCCCAGTTTCTGATATCCCATTCATCTTAGAAAAAAATTGTTCTAACCCAACTTGTATCTCATTTAAATTCAAACATTCTTTTTAGCAATGTACATGCTGCATATCGCCCTTCCCACAGTACGGAAACTACTCTCTCAACTGTCAAAGATCATCATCCAGTGTCTCACCAATTGTACGCTGATGACACCCAAATATACAACTCTAGCCAACCAATTGACGTTGATGCAACCATCCATGGAGTAGAGAGGTGCATTTCAGATGTGAAATCATGGATGACATGTAACAAGCTGAAAATGAATGATGATAAAACTCAGGCTATTCTGATCATAACACAAATATTTCTTATTCCCATCCTTTACCTCCAAAAATAGATATCAGCAGCAACAACATTAAATGATAACAGTCAGTACGAAACCTACTTGTTACTCTAGACAGTTCTCTCACATTGCACCAACATATCATGAACATATGCAAGGCTGCATATCTTCAACTGAGACGCATCCGTTCCATTATATCTTATATCAATATCTCTCAGTTGATGCCACTAAAACACCGGTGTGTTCATAAGCACTTTGAAGACTGGACTATTGTAACTCAATTCTGTCTAGTTCGTCTCAATATCTACTCCAGAAACTTCAAAAAGTTCAAAACACAGCTGCACGGATCATCTTTAAAGTACTTCGTTCAGATCACACCTCACCACTGCTCAGTACTCTACAATGGCTATCTATTCGTTACAGAATCAAACACAAAATGTGTTCTCTGTGCTACGTTTCACTTCAAACGTTCCTGTCAAACATACCTATCTGACCTCACTCATGTGTATACCCGCAAGATACTTATGTTCTTCTTCTGACAATCGCATACTCATTGATCCAACTGTGAAATCGAAGTCATATGGTCAACGTTATTTCGCAAACCAGGGCCCGGCGATTTGGAACGAATTGCCCATTGAAATTAGATACAAAGACACAGTGGTCCCTTTTAAGAGTGCTCTTAAGTCTCACCTTTTTCGACTGCAGGGACAAACTTAGAGACCTAATAATGTTATGTATCTTATATGATTTTAACATATTGTTTGTTTTTCAATTTCATTGTTTGTTTCATTTGCTTTTCTGTAGTGTAGTCATTAGTGCTTTTAAAGATTAGACGCTATACAAAGTCCTCATCATTATTAGTAGTAGTACTATTAATAGAGATAACAACTGAAATAAGGTAACACATGAATGAATAACTATGACTATGAATGTTTAAAGGTGTTAATTCGATGATAGAAGTGGAAACGTCATTATATTTTACACATCTCAAATTGACGCGATTGTTCCAGTTAAAATGAACAAAATCAAACTTAGTATGTAAATTGTAGGAATATGTATTTATATTTTAAGATAAATTGGACACTTTACCCTAACGATTTAGAACTACCACCGTTTTTAATCCCTCATTCATTTGAAAAAAGTTTACAGAACGATGTTGTATTCTACGTTGTGTCTCATCCGAGGTATTATAGTTGTTTTATCAATATACAGTCTACATATTTATCTCGCTATAGTATTGAAACAGCTCCACTGAGGGCATTTAACGACCTTAACTCTGCTTTGAGTAATAACAAAACTACAATCGTTACTCTCCTTGACTAGGTCTTGTGATTTGATACAACACATCATTAAATATTCCGTCATCATCTCCATTATGAATTTGGTTTAAATGATACATACTTTATCAGCAGGAAACAAAATGTTTATTCAACTGGAAAACATAACAGCCCTGTCAATCTGTTGTTTGGTGTTCCACAAAGTTCTGTTATTAGCTCCGTTCACTTCATAATATAAACGCATCCACTTGTCATAGATCGATTTGTGGGGACGCAACAACTAAGGACCGTTCCGATTGCCTAGTGCTTAATCGTGGATTCGAACCCTGGCCGGGTCATACCAAATATTGTTTTTAAAACCAATGGTACTAACAGCTGCATCGCTTGGCGCTCAGCATTAAGAGGTCAGTGTTAGAACTGGTTCACATGGTGTCAGGATAATGTGAATGTGTGGGACACCAGGCTACGTATAATGCCACAGCGCTATACATCTTTATCAACTGCAACACTGCATTATAGCGGTATATCTGTACAATTATTAACGCTATGCTTAAAATCCAAATTAGACACACATACTCAATAACTAAGAAGACACTCATATATGCAAAATCTTGTTGCACACATACAGTTTAGACTACCACACAAGACATAGAGGGGTGCATTTCCTATGTGAAGGCATGTACGACATGTAACAAGCTGCAGCTAAATGTTTATAAAACTGAAGCCATCCTGATCACCAGGCAGATACTTTCCAATTCATATCCCTTTTCTCAGGCAACATGCATTAGCAAAACCAAAATTCAATTTACAAACTCTGCACGAAGTCTAAATGTAACTTTTCACTGTGGGCTTAATTTAAACAAACATGTAATGAAGATATGCACGACTATATTTATGTTACTGAAACACATCAGTTCAATTCGCAATTTTATGTCGGTTGATGCCACTAAAGACGTTTGTGTAGCTATTGTAATTCGCTTATATATGGTTCGAAACAGTATCTACTACATATCTTTAAAATATTAAAATACTGATGTTTCAACTGAGAGTAGTAAGAACTCTGCGCACTACCCGATGTCATGTAACCTTCATTTGCTACACGCACGTTTCAAATTCAAAACGAAATTTGTTCACTGTAGTGCATTTTGTGTGATTTAGTCCAAAATACCTATCTGACTTCACTTCGTTATACACCCATACCAAAACTTGTGCTCTTTTGGAACACTTCTCATTCTATTTGTGCCCACTGTGAAACCAAAGTAATACCACAACGTGCTATAGCCGTGCCCAGCTACGTTGAACAAATGGTCCGTACATCTTAGACATAGGACCGTTGTGTCCTCATTCACGAGTGCTCTTAAGACTCCCCGACTTTGACTACATGAACATATTTGAAGACCTAATACTGTTTGCATAATAATTATTGTTAACATGTATTTGTTTTGTAATCTTGTTGTTTAGTATGTTTATAAATGTTATATAATATTGTAAAGCTCGTAAAGCTTCTCAATATTAAGTGTTGTGCTACGACCCAATAATTATTATTATTATTTTTATTGGTATTATTATTATTATTAGTAGCAGTAGTAGTAGTAGTAGTAGTAGTAGTAGTAGCATTAGTATAATCAGATGTAGTAGTAATCTAGTTGTATATTCTAGGCTTTATCTTAGGCTTTATCGAATCTGGAATAATATTTTATTGAATTTTATAGATCTTTAGATGAGCTCTGAGTAATTAAACCATAACTTACCAATCTTTGCAACATTTTCCACAGAAACTCCGAGATCAGAGGAAGGAAACGGACTCTTCCCAGTCCGACACAAACAAAGACTACACTAATGTCGGTAAGTAAGCAAAGTTGTCAAAGATGATATATATATATATATATATATATATATATATATATATATATATATATATATATATATATATATATATATATATGTATGTATGTATGTATGTATGTATGTTGTGTAAGAGAGAGTGTATGGTTACGTTGTGTGATTTATATAAAACGAAATGCACACATTGTCGTTAAAAGTAGAGTCGAGTTTCACTTCCTGACTAATGTAAATCAATAAATGATATAGAATTCATACTATGCATATAACGCATTGACACCTACGGGAAGAAGGAGTCTATAGCCGCCGTGGAGATCTGTAGTTTTAAATCGTGTTGACTATTAATTCTGACCAAATAAGAGTGCTAGAGAGATATCATATTCATATAAAAGGATTGAATTAGCCACCACATAGTCCGATGAACCCGGAACCAACCTGTAGTTATACATATACATGTTTGGTGGGATAATCTCCCCAATTCTCTTAAATGTGATTTTCCATAGAGACCTTCTTGGATACACACATCGGTGTGCCATCTAGACGCATTCTGACATTTCTCTTGGCTGCTTAGTTATGGTTGGATAAAGGATCCTTTCGGCAATATGTACAGGATATTTCCGGATCTATTCTTGTTTCTGACATGTTATACATGCATTTTATTATGACTCTAGGGTCTTAAGTTTAGTAACTGAAATGAGTATTGTTTTCAGTAGAATATAAAGTAATTTTAAGAACAATATTGCATTACTGAGTCAATCAAAATAATTTCAAAATGGTTTCTAAGCGATATTGCAAGGAGTCTTTCTAGACAATGACGTCTATGTAAGTGTCGCCATTGTATATTTCAGATGTAATCATATTTATTAAATCCTAGGAAGTTTAGATTTACCTTTTATAACATATGGTATCATTTGAGTTAGATAAAGTTTATATGGGGTTACGAAGGCCGAACTTTCCTTGGTTCTTTCAGTGAGTGTTATGTGCCAGAATTATTTCAATGTTCAAACCTTGAAACATTGTTTGAATTTCCAATTTTGTCATTGCAGTCATCGATTCATGGTAATGGAAATTAATCTGTTTTGGTCACACTGTTCACTTTATATAGTCGTGGCATTTTTACTTGGTTCCAGAAAGTTTTTCAAAAAAGGATGCTGTAGAATCTACAATTTTAAACTCGTAGTATATATTATTTGTTTGCAAAAGCGCATATTTACATAATGTTTTTTTTACTTCCCTCATTTCTTGTGACTGAAGATGTGAATGTTTCTGTTATAAATGTTGATCATATCGGAGTTATGAAGATTGACGAAACCTAAATATATACATTCCTATTCAATGATATCCTTTAAATCGTCATTTTATATGGCAAGTACAATTAAATTAACTGAACGATCAACATGATTATCTTAATCGACAGAGTCGTTTAACACTTGCATATGACAAAATTGTTTATGTTGTTGCCTAACAGGACTATCAGTGACATAAATAGTTTAAGTCACATTCAATTTCAATTCAGAAATTTTACAATGTTTTTCCAGGTAAATATTTTTTAATCGATTTGCCTCTTGTATTTTTGATACAATAATGTATGGTCAGCAAAGATTATTTTCCTGACCAGGTCGTAAGTACGGGACACATGCAGTGTACTATTTGTCTCAGAAATGGCAATCAAATGCAGAGAATATCTACCTGATTTTGAAACATCACTTTAATTATTTTGCATGAAAATAACTTTAACGAGTGATACGTCTAATGGTCTTCTAAAGAGAGTTGAGCCGCCTACACAAAGAATTTCACGTTTTAATAACTCACTAACCACTTGTCACCAGCGGGTACGTCAGGCGAATTCCAGTTACCAATAAACACCCCATCTTGTCCACAAAATAGCAAACGTATCCTTTCATAGGTCCAGTTTCTCTAACAGGATATATCCGGATATTGTTTCCGTTTCACAATTGGTGATTTCCCTTTTTCACCCTGATTGGAATGGTGATAATGAGATCACAGAAGATCACTGTGAACAACATATTTACTTTAATAACTACCTGGATTAAAAATGAACTCATCCGCAGAATGACCAATAAATGTGTCAACTAAAGAATTTGTAGTAAACAACGCAATCAGGAGTTCTACTAACTGCACAAGCATGGTATAATACAAAGATACAACATTTTAATAGGAACGACATTGTGTTCCAAACGAGTATTGCCAGTTACAGATGGATTAACGACAACCACATCTGCAGCCAGCTCTTTACCAAGAAAATAAATGAATACACTCAATGGAAGAAGAAGTTATCGTTCGAACTGTCACTATTTCTAAAAATACGTAATACAATAGAGAGTAATATTCCCATAAAACATTTTGTTTTCACTGAATGAGAAAACATTTACAATGATAATTCATCTCAGATAAGGGCAAAGTACCCAATAATAAAATGTTTTGAGATGAGTATGTGTTCCTTAAAGTTGTAAAAAGGAATAGGCTTGGCAAAAACAATAACAAGTGATCTATAATTTTTCAACATGATTTAAATTATGTCTTAATTTGCCATAATAAAATGAGACTATGCTTTGTTTGATTCATCAAATGCATTGCTTTCACTATTTGGTCGTTACATTCACCACTTAGGTATAATAACATTCGTAATGGATCTGTCCTTATTTACTTGCTGAAATTTCAATTTCGATCAAATAAGAAAAAGGTGACATTCTCCTGCAAATAAGGAGAGATTCATATTCATAGTTGTCAAACATTTGTTGTCTAAACGATTGAGATTCATCAGTATTCCTGTGCGTAAAAACTGTTATTGTACAAAAATGGAACTCATTGACAAATGAAAATGGTTGCTAATCAAGATAGGTATTGATGTCACTATAAACACATTTCTTCTATCTAAAAAAAAGAAGACAATCGCCTGACAAATATTAATATATTAATTTGTTTATAAATAAAATGTTTCTTAGACATCAATGTTATCATTTTACCAAGAAAATACAGACATATCTGAAAAAATATTTACACATTCTATCTCATCATCTCTGTCTCTATAAACATCCAGACACCCACACCCACCTACCCACACACACACACACAGACAGATAGATAGATAGATAGATAGATAGATAGATAGATAGATAGATAGATAGATAGATAGATATAGATAGATAGATAGATAGATAGATAGATAGATAGATAGATAGATAGATAGATATAGATAGATAGATAGATAGATAGATGGATGGATGGATGGATGGATGGATGGATGGATGGATGGATGGATATGATGGATGGATGGATGGGTGGGTGGGTGGGTGGATGGATGGATGGATGAATGGATAGATAGACAGATAGATAAACTACAACAACAACAACAATAATAATAATAATAATAATAGTAATAATCATGTCATTTCCTATGTATCTCATTTAGATCTCGAGAGAAAAGATGCCTTGGAACGCTGCGGTAATTTTGTCGAAATGATGCAGTCCCTTGAAGGAGAGATGAGATTGTTAGAGGAGAAAAGAAAGTGCCTTTTTGAACGAAAAAAAACCCTTCTGACCAAAGAACTTGCGAAAACCTTTAAAATATGAAATAATTACATTCCTTATGATCCAAATTAATTTTAAATATCTAAAGATTGTACATTTACATTGTAAGTACTTCCAACGAGTGGGTTGCAATGTAACAAGCTCTTTTATAAACTAATAGATTAAGCACAATTTTGACATATACTGCTGAGTTAGTGTCTGAGATTATCTAAGCACACTCAGATGATATGAAGCACGCAATTTGCCATTTTAACCAATTGAGGTAAATACGTTAAGCAATTAAATATTTATTGCTAACTTGTGGATGGAGAGTGTACAATCTCGCAAATAATATATGAAATATAGAATATCAGCACACCCTGATATTCTGTATTTCGAGTATGTTGTTTATATTTCTATGCATTTTGTTTTATTGTTTTGTTTCGTTTGGTTATGATGTTGTAGATAGTAAAAGAGAACTTTAAACTATTTATCTTAACCATTTTTGAGACTTTCGAATAACATGAGATAGTGTTTGTTTTAAGTCATCGTGCTTGATTTGTGCATTCCATGATACATATCCCGAGGAGATAAGTACCTCATATTAACACATGACCTGCACATAACATCAGGCCAAATACCGAACGTTTCCTTTTCATGTCCCGTTTTAACATATTTATTATTTAACCACGATCGTCTTTTAGCTCAGAACATCCACATTTATTTCATGTAACTGCGTAATATACAGCATTACATCTGTGTGATCAGCCTTTAGTTTCTCGTATAAGCTACCATATTTAACTGGAAGGATGTAGCCTTATGGAACACGTGCTTTGTTCACACATTCCTATTCAATGTATCTGTGAAAATCAAGATGTCTGTATTGTAACAAAAGTGAGTTACCGTATATGTGTATGAATACATATTAAAGAAAGCAACACCACTAACAGAAATACAGTTGCTTAGATGCAATTGCTACCTTTAAAACCAAATTAGCAGCCGCGAAAGAACATCTATGAGAGCTATACGTCTGGAGCGTTTTATCATCACGTAATCCGAGTAAAAAACAATTGATTTATTTATGTTTGACTTGGTCGCAAACTTTGATTTTAGCTCACATTGTTTATGTTACTAATCGCTTCATAACGTCACTTGAGGATTGGCAACATTAGTGCTAGCATGGGGCAATAAGAGAGAGAGAGAGAGAGAGAGAGAGAGAGAGAGAGAGAGAGAGAGAGAACTAGTTGAAAGGATTACCCATATCGCAAAATGCAAATTTCACTTGATTTATTACTATTCTAATGTCTATAGTAGCTCCACGATGCAGCCATGTGCAATGTTTACATATCACACAAAGCCATGAGCTATAGATCATGCTTATGCTAACTTAGAGGTAAATATAGTATTCATCATCATCATCAGTCTCTTGAAATAGTGTGGTCGTCGAATTACTCTGATGCTGAACATCTTACCAGCTCCCTCCACTTGTTTCAATCATGTGCCTATACCTTTGTCTCTTCAAATCTTTTCCTGGTCCAAACTGTCTTAATGTCAGTCCATATTTGTCTCTGTCTACCTCGTCTTTTGCCACTCTGGATGCTGCCCTGCAGTGCAGTTGTGGATACACTGTTGGATCTAGTTATATGGTCAAACCATATCAGCTTTATCGTTTCCACGGTGGTCATGTATTTTTATTGGTTTACTTTGTGCCTGATGGTGTTACGCACTTATTCATTTGTGAAGTAGTCCACGTACAATATGCCAGGGATGATTATGTAGAATCTCATTTCATGTGCATGGATGCTTCGCTGTGATTATGTTGTCAGGGTCCAAGACTCACATGAACACAAAAAGACTGAGATGACTAGTGCTCTAAATAGTCTGAGTTTAGTTTTCAGACAGATATTCGTGTCTCTCCGTATGGGTCTTTTCTTTAATATACCTGCCATTGTTTGTACTGCTCGTGACAACATGTCTGCTCTTTATCCCTTTTCGGTGATTATGGAACCAAGATAAATAAACTGGCTCACTGTTTCAGTTTCCTTTTTTTCTGCACTATAATCTTGGCTGAGATTCTTTTGCCACTATTTTCATCAGCTTTGCCTTCTCTTGCTAGAATCTCCCTGTCAAATCTGAAAGATGTTCCATCCAGGTTCTCCACTCAGGCGGCAAGCGCGTCTCCAAAGCCTGCCATCCCATCAATTCCGCTTGCAATGGGGAGGTTGGTAATGTTACCCATTCCGACGCGGACTGTCCCACGGTGGTTTTCCATGGCTTCACCCATTATGTGCTCTAAGTAGATGTTGAAAAGCGTGGATGACAGAAAACAGCATTGAGATAATCCAACTGTTATCTGGAACCAGACCCCCACATAAGGCTGATCAATTGCTAAACTGGTATCCTTGGCGTACAGCTGCTTGATGGTATTGGTCAACTTGTGACCCATGTTGTACTTCCTTTTAGTGTGGCATACGACGCATTATTGTGTTAAAGTCCCTTGTCAAGAGTATAAACACATGCCATATATTTTACTGATTTTACGAGTAATTTTCACACAGAACCCTGAGATTGAATATGTGTTATGTGATGCTTCTTTCACTCCGGAACTAATGAAACCAAATTGATTAGTATAATATGTTATGTAATGATGATTATTGTACGAAAATTTTTTTCACATCGTGTAACTCTCGTTTTTTTGTTATATATATATATATATATATATATATATATATATATATATATATGTGTGTGTGTGTGTGTGTGTGTGTGTGTGTGTCTGCTTTGTACCCTACACATGCTATCTTATCGATGTAGAATCGATCACAAAATATATTATCTGTGCCTAAAAATGTTTCCTTCCTAAAATATTATCAGCATTTTTTGTTTATCAAACTCACGGTGTTGTTTTTATCCTTCGTTTTGTTGTCATATAATTATAGATGTTGTAAAGCTCATAGAGCTTCTAAAGAATATGCGCTATGCAAAGTCTTTATTATTAGTATTATTACTATTACTTATATTATCATTATTATTATTATATTATTATTATTAGTCATATAGGGAAAATTATTTTAAAAATTAACTTAGAGCACTACAAATACCTGGTAAGCTACGCCATTCGTATCAACACTGCCAGTAACCTACTGCTCATAGAAATTAATGTGGAATATAAACTAATGAAAATGACGAACCAAACAGAGGTAAATAAATTGAATTTTTTAAAAATATATTAGCATGTGATCTAAGTCATGGTTTCGCCTTAGAAACAGTACAAGCGATCATAAACTTGTTTCTCTCTTTGTGTCTGTCCCTGGTAGGTTTGAGTTTACATCTCTCTCTCTCTCTCTCTCTCTCTCTCTCTCTCTCTCTCTCTCTCTCTCTCACACACACACACACACACACACACACACACACACACACATTTCGTCGCTCCGATGGTTAGAGCGTCCACCACGGAAGTGGAATGTTATGGATTCGATCCCCGTCCGAGCCATACCAAAGACTTACAAAATTAGTAATAACAGCTGTCTTGCTTGACGCTCAGCTTTAAGAGGTTAGTTTTAGGACTAGTCGGCTTGGTGTCAGCATCATGTGACTGGGTGGGACATCGTGCTACATGTCTGCGGCATGATGCCCCATTTCGCCGTTTCAAAGATTTTAGTCCGTGTTTCGCTACGATCGTGATGCTGGGGCTTTATATTTAAATATTAATAATAGATTATTAGAACATTATAGTATCCTTTATTAAGCATCAATAAAACAAAACGTACCCGTTTAATTTACTGTTTAATGTTTTGCATCGTTGTATCATTTATGAACAATGTAGATACATCCCAAGGTAAATGCACAAGTATCGTTTAGACGAACCATTTTCTTCTATGATAATCGTTGTAATTTGTATGTCAAGGTTTTAGTCCAGCACAACAATATGTGTTATCTCTGTCCACATTTCTTCGAAGTTTGTCCGAATGTATTTTGATGCAAATGTGTATTAAATTCATTTAGAAAACGTGCGGTATTAATACTTTTTATCGTTATTTCCATACGTCAATAATAATGTCTGGACATTCAACATTGATCTAGAATAAACTGAAGACGGTTGCTAGTATATGTTTATATATGAGTATTATTATGTAATGGGAGGAGCACAATTTCAAATACTATTATTATAGTTAAAGTCGCACGTTTACAATGATCTGCTTGTTTATGTCAGATAAAAGTAACTAATGGTATTGATCTATATTGGTTGCATTTGTACTGCTATTTTCTGAACGATTTTGATCATCAGTATCATCTGGTACTAATTCCACTAGGTTGACCTGTTCCGTCTGTACTTGTTCTTTTTAGCTGATTTAGATCTTCTATCAATAATACAAATTTAAATATGACAATCAAGTTTGACATTTCCTTTATCGTCATGAACATCCACTTTAGTTTCATAAACAATACTGGATATATTTTAATAGAAACATCGATATTGCAAATCTACCAAATCATTTCTTAAAATTTGAAGCTCGTGCTTGGAAGACTCTGATACTTTTAACACAACACTACTCGCATTTAAGTGTGCAAATTATATGGCATTTGTAAACGTCACTCATGACGAATTCTGCTTGATTCAGCCAATAATACAATACTTTTGTACCACAGTATGCATTGCAGTGTTTTAATATGATATGCACCATTCTTTATTAAAATGTTTTAGTATGCTGTACACCAGTATACATCGCAATTTTTTAAGAAATTGCATGTGAAATTCATAATGCCCAGGTCTGATTCATTCATATTCGGACATAGTTTGACTCATCGATAGATAAGGAAAGTTGGCAAAGGGCCTAGTCTTATCCGGTATAAATTGTCTGAGCTTTCAGACTTCGAGTGGTTGGCGATCATTATGGACTCTTGCCCAATGAATACAGTCAGGTCTCGAAAGTTTACTTTTGTTTTAATATTCTTCTTCCAAATATGCTTCGATACATATGTTTGGTTACTGACGTATATTGGGGAAATGCTGTCAGTTGGTATTTAGCTATAACACGGAGTACATCGTTAAGTCAATCAGTGATCTGAAAGACGTGAATCACTAAATCGAAAATTCTTCTTATGAATACAATGCTTCATGTAAATGAAACATTTGCTCTGCATATTATATTCAAGACGTCTTTCTTGTTTTCTTCAACATATCCATCCAATGACTCAAATATAAGGCTGCTTATTGTTGTCTCTTTAGGTAATCACTAATCGATATTTTGAATTCTTCATGCAGCTTGTCTTTCACCGACCTTAGGTCTTATATTTGTGATTGAACCAAGTTTGACTAAACCCCGCATCATGTCAGACAAGACTATTTGTCCAGACCTTAGACTTGCTAACTGGATTTATACCTACTTTTTCTATGTATATCAGTACACGGTAAGAACACGCTGACTTTTCATGTTCATCATCATTTGCAGCATTATAATGGTCTCAGGAGACAGTAACCACAGCATATATTCGTGATGATCCGATATAAATACGATTGTCTCCGAGCATGAACAAATGTTATGATTATTTGTTTTTAAAACTATGACAATATTGATTTTATCGGAAATTTATCTTAGTCTCCAAAGTCTTGGAGATTCAGCAGCAGAACATCAATGCCTTTTAAATGATTGAATATAGCAGGGTAATGTTATCAGTTAGTAGAACACATGCGAAGCTTTGACTACCAGCTTATATTCCAGATTTAGTTGAATAGAAATAGGCAGTATTTTATTACTAAGATTAGCCATGCTGAAATAGTTCTTCCTTGACGTAATCCTTGGCATAACCTATCAGTTATGTGTGGGTATAGGTGCTCGAACCATACATAAAATGTTATTTTGCTTAATTAATGTATCACTAGTGTTTTCACTCCTTAAGGCGAAATCTCACCAGCAATATGATTGTTGAAACAACCAACGATATTGCCAAGGAAAGCGATAATAACTAAGTAGAGGCAACCTATTTACCGTTGGTTTACCCTCGTGTCGGTGGAGGAAATGATCCTGGTAGTTGAGTGGGGGCTCTTCCGATAGAATACACTGCTTTGACCTCTAAGTCTCCTCAATGGGTGGTCGAAATGGGCCCGATCTCGACAAATTGGCTGGTCACGCCTTGTCCTAGGATTTCATTTTTTACTAACACACTTTCGTTATCTTCTTGTATTTATCTTGATACCACCATTGCCCCTACATTCTATCCTTTAGTGTTACCTTTCCAAAGTTTTAGAAGACTTCTCTGAAGACGATGACTTAACGGGTGAATTGCATGGTAATTTTACCGACCCTAGAGGGTAACTTCACGGGTCAGTCATATTTACTTTTATCACTGGGACTTGAACGTTAGTCTCCATGGCGGGCGGGGAGGGTGTGTGCTGAAATGTTTCAAACCATCATGGCAATTTCCGAAACAAAAACAAGACAAACGAACCAATCCACTATTTGATTCTGATGATAAACCATATAGTATGTAAACATTCCCACGCTACATGGTTATACAATCCAATGATACTTCATAGTTATACAGCACTGAATCCTTTTGTAATTGAGAAAACGATATAAGGTCTATCGGCACATCAGCAAAAAAAAAGTTGAAATCGGGTTGTCTTTTTGTTGAGTTTGAAGGAGGAGGTCAAACAGACAATATCAAATACATGAAAACGTTACTCGACATTCCATTGACCTCATTCGCATACACGACACTCAATACGTCCAAAGGCGTATTGCGATGTCGTGACATGGCTAGAGTCAACGAAACGGATATCATCGAAGAGATGAAAAATGAAGGTGTCACTGCAGTACGTAGAATACGTATTAAGCGTAATAACAATCTGCAGGACACCAACACATCTGTACTCACCTTCAACAAACCAACAGTACCCAAAGTGGTCAAAGTAGGATGTTTGCACGTGCAAGTCGAGATATACATACCATACATCCTTCAAGTCTATAAGTGAAACCATATGGCCACCATGAAGACCGCTGTACAAAAGACCAAAGATGTGGCCGATGAGGAGACCCTGATTGCAGAGCAACTCCGCATTGTGTCAGCTGTGACAAGGAAGATCAAGCCAATTCCAATGATTGTGATACATGAAGGAGAAAGAGATTCAGAAGGTAAAGTACACATAAAACATTCCCACTCCTGAAACCAGAAAACCTATACAGGCAAAAGCATCCCTTCCTGCCCCATCATCTCCACTGTCGTGGAAACCAATACCAAACATAGATCGATGTAATTTATTCAGCATCTACATAAAACAACTTTCATTAACACCGCACCCTGAACGCACCAATAGATAAACTCTATAACAGGTTTGAATACATTGAGAACAGGGATGCAGAAGACACTGATCCATGTACGCAAGGTGTCTCCAAGCCTACTAATAAAAATACACCCTCGTACTTTCTGTAGAAAAACAACCACACATATTGCCTTTGCGAAAAGTATAACCTAGCTTCACTATCTCCAGTTTAAACGAATAATGAAGAACATCATCAAGCAATGGAACTGTCGAAGACGTAACGCTAACTACAATGATATTATTCTGCCTTTAAATGAACACGATCCTGCCGTAACAACACAACATTAACATGCATCATTGTTTTGTCTACAATAAATACATACACTTTATGTGCTAGGACGTTAGACTTAAATTCTAAAAATTCGGGCGCTTCTATATACTTTCTTTATTGCCAGGCTTTTCTATAATGGTCTTCCGGTGGAGGTAGTTCTTCGATCTGGATCAATAATGTCCACTCCAAAATTGCACGTCTCATGACACTTCTCACAGCGTATGAGACAAAGCAGTCTTCTGGTTTCTACCTGGAAAGGTTTGTTTTGATCATGGCGATTCAAGTTAATTTGACTATAGTATATATAATATATCCCTATATACACAGGCCTTTCCTACCGGAGAGAACACGCTCATTTAGGTTCAGTCTGAAAAGGTTGAAGACAAACATAAAATCAAACTTCTTCTCTGAGATTAACAGAGAGCATTAAAAAGTACACTTCCATAAGGGCTTCTGAATAGCCCTCTGGAGATACAAGTAAAAATACCAGTTATGTCACTCAGGATAAACAATCAATACTCCAGAATGCCCACTACGACAAATTAAAGGAGCCTCTGGAAAAATAGCAAGTATGTACTAATATTACGAAACCTGATATTAATATTATAAACGTAACAATGATATTTAGAGTGTCCCAAGAGAAAAAGAGAACCAGAAGACTTATCGTAGGGAGGTACAAACAGAAGAAGAAGCAGAACAAACACCTGCAAAGAAATTCGTAGCAAGATAGTCTATGGAAAGTTAAGAAGAACCTATGCATGTGAAGAAATTCAAACGGATACACACCAAAGAAAATGGCAAAATAACGTTTGTAATTTGTTTCGAAATTTCATTGTGTTTCATTTTCGCGACAAAATATCAAACTAAAAGGTATATATCTTATTTTCTCATCGAATGCCTCACGCCCATGATTATATTAGATAATTTGTTCTTTGATTTAGTAAACAGTAATCTTTTCTTGAATTATCTGAGTGTTCTCGAAATGGCAAATTTTGTTTTGGGAAAAACGAAAAGCATTGCCTTGACGCCATCAATAGCTGTCGAATGAACTTTTATCTACGTTCAATTCCTACTCCTGCTAATTTAGTGGTCTTAGTGAATGTTGATGCTGCTGACATCTCCGTAATGATGAATATCGATTTAGTCGTATAATGTTTGAAATCTTTCATTGTCAATGTCTCATTTTCTTAGCTTTATCCAAAGAAATGTTTGTCAGATATTTTAACTTAGCCAAAATGACTGACCATTTTGTTTTCACTCTCTTCCTTCTTCCTGATGTTCAGCATGTTAGGTATATTTAATTTAATTCTTTGTTCCATTTACTTTTTATTCCATTATATGCTATTGTAATGTAACAGTTTTTGCTGGATTTGACATTGTCCAGAATTGATTTATTATTTTTTTTATTTTTTCCGATGTAAACAACTAATAATACAAATAATGCATCTAGTTGTTGATCATGTTCCAAGTCAGTGACAGTTTATGTAAACAAGTTTGTTTATTTTCTTTTCTTTCACATCGGAAAAATCTTTAAGTTGAATAAAGGTCATAGCTGGACTGCATTTCATTAAGAAAGTGTCAATTGGTAAAGTAGGTTGAACGTTTGACCACCATCCGGGAATATTTTCATGTCGTATATTAGGTATATAACTGATGTTTTCATCAAACTTCTAAGAATTTGGCTAAAAATATTTGACATGTTAATTTGTATTATGTTGTGACCAATTTGGGCTGAACTAATTTTTCTTGAAACTGTTGAATTCAAATCATTAGTTTCCCTGGAAATACAACAATTTATACGGAATTTTAAAAGGGAATATTTTCATCGCCGTCATCTTGAAATTCTTTGGGATTTTAACTGATATTAATTAAGAGTTTTTCATGGATAAAACTTGTGTTTTTCATTCTTGGCTTACACTTTGGGTTTTTTCCGTAAAGCCATACTGTCTTTTTCTCGTTTTACACTTTTTAGTCTAAGTAAAGAACTGTTTTGTTAAACTTGACAAAGCTTGATGTGTTCATTCTGGTATGTCACTCATTTTAAGATTATATACTCGTAAAAATAGATTTTATCTTTTTCTCTTGTTGATTTTATGTCTCTTCTGTTGTTGAGCAAATATGTGTTTTTCCATTCTATAGCGTTGAAAAGTTGCCAGCAACTCCTCCTGTTGATTTTGTTCTGAGATCATCACAGAATGTAATCGATGACGATAGAAGTGAAAGATCTACTACGGGCACAAATTCTGTTGAAGTAGATACAGATGTAAAAAAGCCAAACTGAAATCATTACCCTCTGGAAGAATACTCGCACCAGCCTTAGTAGTCTTACGGTCTGTCACTTTGGGTATACGTAATGTCATGTGTCCACTGTATTCTGATTGGAAGATAGGTAGTACACATTTACACAGTGATGTTAAAAAGGTGCGTTGGCTTATTGTGACATCATTTTTGAAGGAAGAAAATGTAGAATAGTCTTGCAATCCCGAACATCTCTTGTAAGTCATTATTCAATTCAGATTAATTCGTGTAAGTAAAGTCATTATGTGCCATTACCTCGAGTACTGTCATATATATATATATATATATATATATATATATATATATATATATATATATATCAAAGAGGAGAGTGAGCACTGAAAGACAATTGTGCTTGAAGAGGTTCTTGATCTATGAACTGGCAGTAAAGTGAAGCTTGTTGATGACATTGAAGTGGTGCCACATGTACTGGTCCTCATGGTTAACCCTTCCAAGAACCTTTTTCATGACTACCACATTCTTTTAGAAACAGGGTTACTACTGAATCACTGCCAATATTTGTATGCTATATTTGTGTATGTCTAGTATATATACCAAACGCTCAAAATTAAGTCCTCACCCGTTGTGTTTAATGGCGTGTGTGTGGGTATATAGGTTATATGAATACTCCTACCCCGTTGTGTGATTATTTGTTATTTAATTATACTTCTTTTATATCTTACCCTTGGTTAGAAGCGTGGGGTATTGCTCACAACAAGAATTGTTCACTGCACACAGCATGTTGGACAGTGTTACGGGGTGGTGTATATAATGTTATCATATATCCAACATCTTTCGGTACTCCGTATATAGAAGATGACCGCCCTCGATATAATTTGCTCGGTTTGAGTAAACTTACTGGTGGAAAAAGTAGCGATGAATTCCTCCAATTCGTCCTTTCCCACTTTATTTCCTCCATTTTCCATTCTCCCCGACTTCCTCGCTATTTCGCCTCCCTTCTTTGGGCGGACAGGTCGATATTTAGAATTCTCAATGTGTCTGAAGATGTCCCAAATAAATCACAGCAGATATATCGCTGCGCGTGAAAAGCTATTTTCGCCTTGTAAAGAGAACAGAGAGCTAGCTTAAGTTTCCCTGTCGGCTTTTCCACGGTGAGTGAATCATTTCTCCCTCCCTCGTTATCAAATTTCACTATCGGCCTTCAAACAGATGTCAAGGCTATCTAAACGGGCCAAGCATGGCAGACCCAAAACTATCCTAGTTTTCTAATTACGCTATGTCCGCAAATGCACAGTTCTAGTCTTTCACACATGAAATCATTTAAGATGGGTGAATTCAAATGGATTCTCGTAACTCATATAACTGAAGTAATACTTGAAATATTAGAAATTTCATTGCTATACAACAAAACAACAAATTAAACATTCGTCACACTTCTATAAAAGAAATTTAATATACTCATATCAGGTAAAATTGATCTACGAATTTAAACAACTAACTTCATGCACATAGTATCAGACAATTCAAGCAAAACATTATATTAGCATAAACGAATTCCATGAAATTGACGCAAAATACCTTACGTTGTGTCGTTTACAACCCGTTTTCTTCCTAGGCATCCGACCCCTTGGTCAACATTTATCACGAGGATAATTTCTTGCAAATTCTGTCCTCGGAGTCAAGGACTGAAGTCCTATCCTCCCTTGCAGAGCAGATTAGACTCAATTGAATTTTCGATGTTCGATATTAAACTTGGAATTTCAGTGTGGGAAAGACATATAGTATGGCCGATCATAATTATGTACATTTTCCGCATCTTTGGAAAAACCAAACTTTGTGTTAGTCTGACCTCCTACATTGACTACTGGTTACCGGAAATTCTCAATCCGTGGCAATTTCAACATGAAATCAGAGTTTACCTTTTCCTTAATAGCCTGTTTGAGTCCTGCATAACCAAATGCTAACACGTGTTTAATTTCAGAACATAGTTCTCCACATTCCGAACAAAGCAGTGTGACGACTGATTCGAGTCTATTCTCTAGAAATCTAATTAATGGTTCTCTGGTCTCAGCCTATGGGTTCAAGATAGATCGCCAGAAATTTGCCCCGATATTAATTCTGCGGTATTGGCTAATAGATAAGTGGGTGTTGGATTGTAAATCTATAGTTTTGGGATAATATAGAAACGTACGTCGGTCACTCCAATGGCGTGTTGATCCGTACATTGTGTCATTACCTTTCAGCTTATGATACATAAAATGTACCTTATGCCGTATACCGTTATCTGCTTGTAAATTTACTGCATAATTTTAGTTCATCTAAATGCCGCACAATTTCTCGAATAAATGATTCAGACTATTTTGTTATATTCGAAGCAAACATTATACAGTCAAGTTTAATTCACGTTAGATACGATGGTTCTTTTTTAAGTCTACATCTTCTAACAAAGTAACAATGTTTACCTTGTGCTCACTAAGAAACATATATCAACTGTATAGCTTCGCCGTTAAATTCCACTTGAAACCACAAAGGTATATATAAATCTCCATGGTATCATGGTATATGGTTCTCTGGATGATCGAATTTTGGTCAATAGCTACAACTGTGAATGGATTATATGGGTCTGATAATCTCACTTTGGACTTTATGTTTTATCAGTAATTAAGTAAATATTAATATTTCATGACATTGATTCCATTCTCCCCTGTACCGAATGGTAATTAGCCTGTATCACCCTTTAAGTTACAACTGAAAATTGATGACATAATTTCGTCAGCTTGGTCTTCATGATGCCTGTCTTTAGATTGTTATACGCTTTATTATGATGCTTCATTATTACCGTATATAACAGCGTATTGTCAGAATGTCACTTTCTCTCTCTCTCTCTCTCTCTCTTTCTCTTCTCTCTCTCTCTCTCTCTCTCTCTCTCTCTCTCTCTCTCTCTCTCTCTCTCTTATTAACTTAATCAATATATAATAGTTATAAAAACAAAACAAAACATATGCTATTATATTCATATCCAGTTTGTGTTTTCCCAGTGGCAAGGTATCGCATCAAATATTTGGTACAAGGTCACGCTGATAAGTGCACGTAATGAGAGCTGTTACGTGCTTAGACTCGAATAAACAGTAACATAGAAAGAGTGAGAATAACAAGCTTTTAAAAAATTAATAAACAATTTTTTGAGTTCAGAAAAGAAAAATAAACTTACGGTTTTAAGAATCAATTCCAAATTTTTTAAAAAATTATTCAAAATATTATCCACTAGAGAAATTGCAAAACTCCTGGTAATAAAATGTCCAAATAATTCCAAGTTCGAATCCCAGCGAAGTATCCAAGATGTAAGACGATGTCATTTGAGGAAGTCAGTTCTTGGTAATAAAGTTCTATGAGCAACTCTTTTCCAGAAAAATAACAAAATATTTCCTTTTGATCCAAACGAATTGAAATAATTTCCAATACAAGGTAATTTGAAATAACTCAAAACGACACACAACTTAGTATTCTAACAGCCCAAATTTTACTCAATAGTTCGCTCCAAAACATAATTTATATACCTGTTTTTATGTAAACAAGAAAGGGGTCACATGATCTTCTAGAATCTTTTAGAATAAATTTACGTTCCAAACATCACATACACACCATATGACCCAACTAAAAATAGAAAGATGTTTATACAAAGTTCCATAATGTCCTTGGAACCAACCAATTTTAAAAGCTTATTTACAACTCTGAAGCCAGGTCTGATTTTTATTTTGTAAAGTACAAGTCATCCCACTTTTAAAAAAAACCAATCTCTCATTCATGCAGATATAAGTTGAACCTGTCTGTTAAAACAGGTAAAGGTAAACAATGGTTGTGCACATTAAGATACGTGTTATTGCCAAGATATATTTTCCAAACCTACTACAACATTACAAATACTATTAATAATAACTGTGTCTTTTATTAGTGGGAACAAGATTTTTTTGGATATCTTGATATAATATTATCATTGTTCTGGTTCAATAAATATTTTCTCAAGCAATCGCTGTTTAAAATTCAACTAACTTACAATAGCTAAGTATCAAAAGAAACTAGCTTATCAAACTATCTTTAGCATGAAACTGTCTGCTAAATCAAAACATTTATAACGTTAAGATCTATTTCTAACTTACAGTAACATTGTAACTCCAGAAGTGAGCACCCGGGACTATTACTTGTATTATTATAATATTTTATTGATTTCAGTTGGAATGGTGGGTGGGTGAGTTGGTCTACGTTTAATAGACTGTTTTATGGAATAATTGTACCAATTGTACAACCTCAGGTGGCGGAGCTTGAAGTACAGGGAACCTAGCATTGAGAAATAAACAACAACATTACCTGTGATTGGTGCATTATGTAAGGGCTGTACATTTTGTTAGGTTTAAACAAAATTTAGGTCTCTTGGCTATATATGAGATTACGTTAATTCCTATCCTAATCATATTTGATATTTTTTTAATGATTTTGTTAAAATGTGTGACATCTGGGTGAAACATGGTCTGTTGCGACTAGATAACTCTTAGTCCTGTCTAGTTCCAGCAGAGTTATATCTCTGAAACGCAAGGGAGTACCTGGTTTTGTCCTTGTCAAATGAGCAATATAAGATTGTTCTCTTTGACAGTGTGTGACATGCGTGTTGAAGTATATTTCTTTCACAAAACATTAACATTGAGGTCAGTGTAAAAACGATTGGTACCGTGATACCAATATAGGAAATAACAGCCTCAGATTTTATCCATAGAAACGCATAGATGTGGGCAGCATTTATGAACTGAAATGAATGTTGAACATTTTGGGTCAAATATTGACAGTCTTTTAAGAATAACATGTATGAAATCTTCAGAAAATAATACAAGTTGGCTTTGGAAGGGGGCATTTGTAACTATAGCAGCTGCTATAACATATATAGACTGATGGCTTATATCTGTGTATTCAGCTTCAAGATTACATGCAGCAAAATAAGTTATGTATGGTTAATATAGTTAATTTTTGCCAAATATTTAGTATTGAATGCGCAAAAAATGAAAAATCTGGTATAATACAAACTATCTTGTTCTTGTAAAGCCTGTCATAGACTAGGATATATGACACTCCTGGTCCACATGTAGATATATCACTTGTATCATATTTAATATTCTGGTATTAGTATTTTAGAGAATTTATTATAGATATGGTATTCCCCACCATTTTAAGTTGAATTGTTCTGCTCTCGTTGTCCATTTTTTTACACTCTCCCGCATTGAAAGTTAACATGTAATTGTACAGTTACGTTAGTTACATCATCACTCTTAAGCTTTCCACTACATATAGAAGCCTGGAATTTAGGTTCTCACTTTATCAGTCATGTATTTTTGGACAATTTAATTGCATTGATGTGAATACATGTGTTCTTAAACTCACTATATTACATGGATAATATAATGGAGGAAACAAAAGGACCACACCTTACGTATATCATTCAGTTATCTCTTTTACACCAAACATAACATCTCAAGAAATAGAAACCGACTATTTCAGTGATTGTTTATGAAAATAAAGAGAAGATTTGTGAAGTATTATTTTAGCCCTCGGTCTTGATGCAGATGTATCTATAAGTACTTTGATAATTTATCCCAGTAAAGTTTGCAAGTTTAGAAACTGATCAAGTATGTTTATTTGCTTTATGTATTTTACTGCCTAACTGAAGCCCATTATTGTTAATTTCTTATGCAGAAGAAATATAAATTATATGCATCTATATTATCGACATTCTTCACCCTTTTATATTGGCGGGGAATGAACACCATTTCACCTGAAATTTTGGTGACTGTACGGGATATTTTAACACAGGTGTCTTTGAACTGTCCTTGCACCTATGGTGCACTGCTTCCCTATATTGTCCAAGGTAATGTCACCAAGCTCTTCTCATTTTTCGCATTGCTGCTTTTGTCTCCTTTAATTCCTTTATCATAAGCTACATCTGCTATTTAGATACACACTTTCCTCCTCTTTTTAAATCCATTGAACTCAGTATACGCATTGTTAAACTTTGGGCTTCTTCTGAATTTCAGTCCCCATTTTTCACCCCAAATCCAACATAACCACTTCGAAAGCTGTGATCTACTTTATTTGGTGTCAGATTGGTTTATTGCGTCAATTTAATTTACTACACAAAGGATGGAAGCTTTCAATTTCTATGACAAAGAGGCTGCGTAGATTTACCTTGGTGTGAGGACTGGGGGTTAGTGACATCATGTATCTGCAGTGTAAAGTGTTCAAAGATTCTACTTTATAATAAGATTGTGTCATGTCCATCTGTCTGAGATGTTAAGTTCTGCATCTATCAAACAAAAATAAAGTCCTTTATTTAAGGTGAATTTTACTTCTTGAAGGAGAGGTACCAGATGTTTGGTACATAGACCTTTGACCTAGTTATTACATAATATGATATAATGTAATTGATCCCATATCACCCATGTGAAGTTCAATAAGTGCTTATATGAATAAAACACAACCCATAGTTAAAACAATTCATTTTATTCGCAAAACATAGTTTGGTAATAAAGCACACATTTGAAAACAGCCTTAAAATAGTTCAAAGACCATTAAGAAGCAAGACAAAGTACACGTCTTACTTGTACAGTCCCAAGTTATATCACAGATTATTGAAAATGTTAAGGTTGGCTATAGGTATAACGGTACCAATTGTACAACCCCAGGTGGGCGGAGCTTAAAGTGTGGGGAACCTTGCATTGAGAAATAAACAACACTTGCTGTGATTGGTGTAACAAAAGTTAAGCCTCTTAGTAACATGTGAGATTATGTTCATTCTTTTCCATATCATATTTGGTATTTTTGTGTTTTATTTATTTCTTTTAATTTTTTTTAATGTGGGACACCTGTGTGAAACTGTGTCTGTTATGACTAGATAACTCTAAGCCCTGTTTAGTTCCAGCAGAGTTATCTCTCTTAAATGCAATGGAGTATCTGGTGTTGTCCTTGTCAAATTGACGATCTAAAAATGTTCTCTGTGACAGTGTTTGACATGCGTGTTGAAGTAGGATAGAAAGTATTTTTTTTCTTCACAAAACATTAGCATTGAGGTCTATAGAAAAACAACTGGCACCGTGATACCTGTTAGCTTCAATTCCTTGACTATGCATACTTTTAACACGATCAGGCAACAGCTGGGTTTAAAAAACAAAAACGATTAAGCCAAGGCATTAGTATGACCACATATAAACTGGACGTGTTGCTTCAGAATAGCTTTTTCATTCAAAAGCTTCTTTCTTGTAGGTGCTTGGTATCTAACTGGAATACATTTTGTATGGATCGTTTACGTATCAACAATATCCACGGTTTGTTTGTATGCAGATGTTTTCCACAGATGTGAAGGACTCTGAACCTCATATCGCAAACCATTATCTCGCTATCCAGCAAACGTTGTATGAATGTAATGTACTAGTATGTGTGTATACATAATACATGTGTAAATGCAAGTAAATAGCTAAATATGTAAGTGGGTAGCTGTGCATGCATGCACTCTTCGACCACAAATCTACGAAACGTTGGCATGTGTATAACTAAGTAGATACCTAAATAGGTAAGTGGGTAGTCACGTATGTACACGTAAGTGTGTGTGTGTGTGTACGTGCGTGTGTGCGCGTGTTCGTGTATGTATGTGTGTGTGTCTGTGTGTCGGTGTGTGTGTGTGTGTCGGAGCGTAGGTGTGTGTAAAGTGTTTGATTTCCAATGCAGATTGTAAATCAAATTATTCATTTAGAAACAAGCTAAATCAGTATCAGATTATGCACACATGTATGTATGACGTAAGATGTATATGGATACGATAACAAGTAAGAGGTAGTGTTCTCTTACCAGAATTAACAATTTACCAGTTTCAAACAGATATTGAATCAACTTCCTGATTATAACGCGAGCAAAGTACATAACTCAACGAGATTGCAACTTACAGACGGGTTACTTTTGATAGGACATTGAAACAAAAAATACACTTAGCAGTAAGATTAATATTGATATTTCCTCGTTGGGTGAATAGACGGATCTGGTACATTCGTATAGCTGTTGTCGCTAATGAGACAAGCTTGAATTAAATGTCTGAAGGGAAAGGGTGAATCCACACAGACAAGTAAAACGTACAACAGAATGACAACACTACTTCTATTTAACGTCGTAATGTCTGCATTTATTTACCAAGGACAAGGTAAGTTTACAAATACTTGTTAAGTAACAGATGACTTGACTGTATACGGATTCTATCACAATGCAGAAATGTGTACAGTCGAGGTAAATCTTTACTGTATATGCATACCTCAATGTTAAAAGAGATAATAATATAATCAATTTATGAAACTAAATTAATTGAATGTCCTTAATCGAATCTTATTAAAATTTCAACTTGCAACCGAAATTGTACCTACGTTGGTTTGGAGTGGAGTGGAAGTGATGAATATTTATGCCATGATGGTCAAGTGTGTGTGTGTGTGTGTGTGTGTGTGTGTGTGTGATAGAGATGGGGGAGAGCAATTGATCGCGATCTGGACTTTTAACTTCGATTAAACAATTTTTCAGACATATCACTACAATGTATTCTGTGATTCAGGTAGTTTCTAGCATTGATGTATTACTTCGCAGGCACGTAGCATGATGTCCCTCATATTATCCTGACTCTGGGACGACCAGGCCTATCTGTAAACTCTTAATGATGCGCGCCTAGCAAGGCAACTGCATTTACCGATTTTATGTCTTTAGTATGGCTCGGCCGGGATTCGAACCCGCGACCTCTTGCATATGGGAGGACGTTGTAACCTCTTAGGCCACAGGAGCGGTTGTCGTGCTCATCAAACTGATTACGTTACTTGATGATGGTACAAATGCCTGTGTTGCGAGTTGACTGGGGTTGATGGATAATTATGTCAAGCTGGTAAAGTGTGTGTGTGTGTGTGTGTGTGTGTGTGTGTGTGTGTGTGTGTGTGTGCGCGCGCGTGGGCTACTGAGAGAGAGAAAGAGAGAGATCTGGACTTTTAACATTGCTTAAAGAATTTTGCCGACATATCACTCTGATGTCTGCAGTGTTGTATGTGATAGTGATGTCTAGCTCTGGAATATTTCGTAGCATGATCTCCCACCCAGTAATGCTATCCTGACACCGGGCCGACCAGTCCTAATTATATATTTTTAATGATGAGCGCCTAGCAATGCAGCTGCTATTATATTCTTTATAAGTTTTCAGTATGGCTCGGTTGGGATTCGAATCCAAGACCTCCTGAATCTGGAAGGACGCTGTAATCACTTAGGCAGGAGTCTCGTCGTGCTCGCCAATATGTTGAAAATACTTGTGGATGGTCCAATATTATTTTGTTCAAAGGATATTAATTTAATAAGTATTATTAATAACAGTTAAATCGTATGGCCTACCCCTTTACATATATTCACACACTTGATAGTGGTAACTACATTTGTCATCCTGACCAGCCTGGGTTGATCACACAAAAGTCGCTGACGTTACGTCACTAAAGTCCAATTCACTAGCATCCATTTGTTTTTATGAATATCAAAATATTTTATGTAAAAAGTACATATGTACCATTGGATCAAACTCACAATGTATAGCTTCAAGTTAGTGTGTATGAGCGGTGTATCCAGGACAGCTTTATTTTTAAAATCGAATTATTTGGGTACATTTCACTAGTTTTGGCAATTGGCAGTCTTGAGGAGTCTCGTGTCATTCACTGCTGTGTCCATGTTTTCACGTTATCGTGTGATTCACAACTTGTGGTACACTCTTGATTGTATAACTTACTTCTTTTCAATATTCCATTACTATGTGAATATGCCCTACTTCAACCCAACCCCACTTTATACAGGGTTATAAACAGGCACATTCCCAGAGGAAATCATAGATAATGATTAACAAATGCTTGAACTGACAGATATTTGTCAGGTTTTGCAAGAACATATTAAGCATTATTCATTTTAATTCTACTTGAATTCACGAACTTTGTAATATCCCATCCCTGTAATAAATACAAACAAAGATAAGTAAATTGATACAGCCAATAAGGAACATACACGCTGTAGACTCTCTCTCTCTCTCTCTCTCTCTCTCTCTCTCTCTCTCTCTCTCTCTCTCTCTCTCATATAAATCTGCAATTTATCCTCTCTCTCTGCTGAGCTCTAGACTTGGGCTCTGTCATTGCGGGTATGTTATAAATATTGCCAGTAGCGTCCGGTGGTCGGTGGTCGTTTCTAATGACTTTGCTTTGTTCTCCCCATACCGTTTATATTTGCCTCCATATGAATCCTTTATTTTGTTTAGAAATAGTAATAAGCACCATGACAAAAACGACACCATCATAGAGCTGAATCCTGCTTTATCCTGCAGTGATGGACCGGAATATTCGTGTACGCGTTGTAATATATGCATATATATATATATATATATATATATATATATATATATATATATATATATATATATATATATATATATATATATATATATATATATATATATATATGTTAAACCACCAGATGTATAACTGTCTCCTTAAAACGAAACGAGGTTATTAAATCATTATAGTACATGCTTATGATTTAAACATGAATGATGACTTTAATTTTTTTTAAAACGCTACAAACACTTGGTTAGCTACGCCAGTTACATGAACTCTAAACCATTAACCCTCAGAGTCATGGAAATTAATGTGGAATATAAACTAAGCGAAATGACGAACCAGCATGAGGTAATTCATTTTTAAAAAATATATTTGCAGTTGATCCAAGTCATTGTTTCGTTTTAAATGTCAACAAATGATGATACGTGCGTGCTATTTGGTTTTTTTCTATTATTAAGTAAAAAATCTTCAGATGGTTCTTGTTGGCTGTTTATTCTTAATGTCACTTTAGAAACACCGAGTTTGTCAAATATCATATGACTCCGCTTTTGGGAATTGAATCGGTTTTAATATCGCAACAAATATATGTCGTGGCGTAGAAACACCCTGGTTTGATGCCATATGCCATGCAAATATACCGTTAATAGTACTCTGCATACTATGTGTCGTTGTTGTTAGCCATATTAATAATGATTTACCACCTGTTTACATAAATGGTAATAATGTATCCTCGACAGCGATCGCTGCAGTCATGATTGTTATATTTACTTTACATTCAGCAACACAAATACCTCGCCTGATTGCATCCCTATCATAACGTTTTCTTACAAGGACTACTAAATGTTTAGCTCCAAAGATAACCTTTCTAACATTTATATGTAAAAAAACAGATACGTGAGACAGTGGAATTGCACATGAAAATCTTCTACCCGGTCCTTGCAAATTGTTGCACGTGTTGCAAATCCTAAGTTGTAATTAGCAATACCTCCTTTTATAATAGCATCAGCTGGTGTAGCTTCATGTTTAAAATCATCTGCTTGTGGATCAGATGCAGTAGCTTGTGATGTCAATAATTTCACATACTAAATATGATCAGCAGTATCAATAATATCTTTAGCAAACATCATTGATGGACCTACTGATCTTGTATAATCATCAGAAAATCTCGCTAAACTCAATATTGTTGTGGTGACATCCGTATACTTCTGAGCAGATTCAATATCTCCTCTGTTAATGATATATGTAGCTCTACTAAACAGAGTCATAATCCCACTGATAACAAAACCAACTCACTCATTCTCTTAAAATGGTGTATTAGCTGCAACTTTTGTTAACATTTCTCCTTCTACTTCAACAAATGCGTCAACGGGTAGGAAATATCTACTTATATTATAAACTTGAAGTTCAATTCTAACTCGATCATTTGGTTGTATTGCGTTATAAGAACAAAATTGATCATCTCGTAAGGAATCTTCTTTGAGAACCGTAGCGTCTATATCAAATGTTGAGTCGGGTGATAATATGAACATTTTATTATATAACTCTCGATCCAAATCACCCTCTCGCTTACCTTGCCAAACCACTTCCTGTTATTAAATTCTCAGTAATATTTCTTTTTACTTGACCAGATCTTTGATTCATTAACTTTACTATGTTCATTTGCGGCTTGGTTTATTATTTTAATGACATTCGCGGCCATAATATCCGTATATGCCAGTTTTACTCGTGTAACGTAATCGATCTGACCCCTTTGATAGTGGACTGGGCTTCAAGAAATAACAAACACGTATGCGAGTGACAGTGAAAATGTAGTACACTCTCACACTAATGAGTAGAAAACATGAGTTTAACATAAATACAAAGGTACATAATATGGATATACAGCAAATAATTTGACACAAAGACTACTATACCAAACTCATGTAGTCGTTACACTACTGTATTGAATTCATGTAGTCAAACACCACAATGAAGCACTACGACGACATCGTCACATGCGTATCAAATATTGACTCGACCCGCTTTCCGGCATGGTCACTCCCACCCTCCAGATGTTCATGCGCCGACACGTGGGCACTTAACTGGCGGTCTAAAGTCGTAATGGTGTACCAGATATCTTCATATGCACACACTTATCTTTTTATCCACACCTAGTGAGATGAATATGGAAAATAAACAACTTTCCGAATAGTCTGCATTAATTGTAGATAAATTAAAATATATGACGGTTACAAATGGGTTAATATAATATTATGGCGCGCGAAACATGACACCGTAGTAATACTGGATCATATGGTTGTCTAATCAGGCCATTTCGAGTATTGCGTAACAACCAACCCCCAACCCCCCTTCACAAACGTATACCTACTTTTAATGACCACGAAATCACACGATATGGTCAACCAAATGGTTCAACTTCTGCTGAGATAATCTGCACCTACTTTGTCTGTGCCTTTTATGGCTTCAATCCGGACTCTGTAAGGATGTAAAGACAAGGCCCATTGCAGCAGCAGTGAATATTTAATGTTGGTCTTATTGAGGTAAAGTAGGGGCTGATGGTCGGTTTCCAGATTAAATTCTTGGCCATGGAGGTAGGTTTGGAATTTATCAGTTCCCCAGACTACTGCCAAGCACTCTTTATCTATCATCGATAAATTATTTTCCCTTTAAAGCAATTTCTTGCTGGCGTAGGCGACTGGAGTTTGATTCCATCCTGTTCTTGTAATATTAACGCCCGTCGTCCTATCTCTCAATCATCGGTTCTCAGAATGAACACTTTGTTTCGTTCTGGCATAAAGAGAGACTGACCTCTTTATGTTCTCCAACTTCAGCATTTCTTCCACTTTTTTTCGATGATATCTCTGGATGCATGGGGCATAAGGTAACCCTTGACCCGAAATGGCTCACGTGAGTAAATTTAATTCCATGTTCTAGAACATCTAATTGACCAGGTTTGCCGAGAATAAGTCTGAGCATTTCTCAATCAGATCCCGGGCCTCGTTTCTTTGATATTCCGTCAAATGGGGACCCATATTGACTCCAGTCTTCCCCATTTCGTACTCCAGCAATTCGTTCAAATTAAGCCCTGGAGCGGACTCTTGTCACACCTTATCCTTGATGACGGCTACATTGACCACGTTTAAAATTCCCTGTTTTGTATTTGCATTCGCTCGATCGTAATAGCGTTTTAATAAGTTAGCATAGAAAAAGCGGGTCTTACCCCCTACATCAATAATATAATCCATGACTCGTTTTTCATCTATGACGGTATACGGACCTTGCCACTGTAAGACTGACTTAGTTCTATCAGACGGAAGTAAAACCAAATCTCGCAACATTTGTTTGAGTGTTCCGTTCATCTTCTGAACTAGTCCGTTGCACATTGGGTGATACGGAGTGGTCCATAATTGCCTAATCGATATAAATCTACTAACTTCTGCCATGAGTTCAGATATGAACTGTGAGCCACTTTCTTTCAGAATCTATTCTGGTATCCCTAGTCTACTAATCATTTCCACTAAGGCTTCGGCCCCTTGCTCAGTTTTGATGAATGGTAGAGCGATGGCTTCCGGGTACCTAGTTGCATAATCGACCATGATCAAGATGTACCTATTCTTTCAATCTGTAAGGAATGATAACGGACCAACAATATCAATCGCCACGCATTTGAATAGAGTTTGAATCGAGGGCATTTTTCCGAAAGGTACGCGCTCGACTCTCCTTTTATGCTGAGTTTTTTGACAAATGTCGCAGGATCTGCAATACCTAGTTACATCACCATGGGCACTGGGCCTCTACAATTCCATAAATATTCGGTCTTTAGTTTTCGTAGACTCCAGATGACACCCCCCACATCGATGACTCGTGTGCTAACTTCAACACATGCGGTGTATAGTTCTGTGGCACCACTACCTGTGTAAATCGTCTACCTTCACGAGTAGTATGCTTCCTATGTAAAATATTGTTGTTATATTTTAATCTATGGCTATCCCCGCCTTTGCATTTCATGACTTCCCCCGGCGCGGCTTTCTTTCTGATTACTGACAACGACTTGTCATTAGTTTGTTCCTTAATAAATGCACCATTATTCATCACTGGTATGGCATCGGGTACTTTTAGTTTTTTCGCAGGTTTTTTAAACTCTGCAGCTTGCGATCTAGTTTCAATCGCCATGGAGGTTGGAATAAATATCGGCCATTGCTATCTCTGGCTCTATGGGATTCAATACCCCTTCTATGTTGCCTAAGATTATATCATGAAACGGTCGCTTTATGATTTATCCATCATTCTGACAGACTGTTTTTCCAAGGTATTATTCTGGCCTAACAAGACTCTGCTTAACAACAACAGTATTAAGTCCAGTATATCTAAGTACTGAAGCCCTAACACCGTTCACTAACTCTTCTTTCTGTATTGCTGCCTGTGACATAATTTGATTGGCGCTACTTCCATTGCTCTCCACACAAGGTGATGAAAGTAACATATACGAGACCTCTACCGTTTTTGGTAAATCCCTCTTACGCTTCAGACACGCACTAGACAAGTGTCCCCATTACCCGCAACTGAAACTTTATTTTGTCTGTCTATCCTGACGTCTAGGTCCCGTGTGATCTGTCCTACCTAATTCCACCTTTTGGTTTTGTGAAAAACTCATCCCTAAACTATTCCTATCAGAATCCATCTGCTTACTCTCCTTAGAAACTCTCGTGTACCGGGCCACCATATTCGGAACTCTCCGCGTGCGTGAGCGAATATATCTGCTTGTTTATCCATTTCACTAGCCCTATGGATAGTATTCTCTTTTAAGTATTGAAATAGTTTCTTACTACATACTGCTAGCAATTGATCTCTGATGTGACAATCACATATTGCATCATACGTCTTTGTGACTCCTCCGCAAGCTAACCAACGGAATAAGTAGTTAGATATCCTATAAACAAACTGGTCGAAGCTTTCTCCTTTTCTGCTTTACTAATCGGAACGTTTCCCTAAAGCACTTTTCGGTAAGCTCCAACCTTTTCAACAATGCATCTTTCAACAAATCATAATTTGCTACCTCTGCACTCGGTATCCTTGAGTACACTTCTAAAGACCTACCTTTCAGCAAAGTGCTAAAGTGTAATGGCCAATCTTCTTTTTTTGAGTTTTTACACAGTAGCATATCTTTCGAATCTTAACAGGTAACTATCCAAGTCATCCTTATTTTCTTCGAAGGTTATTATTTGAGTTGGATTATCATACAATAGTAATCCTTTCTTGAAAGCTCCTGGGATAAAACTTTGATTTTGGGTTTGGGATAAAAAAAAACGCATGGACTTGAAGTCCCCTAACTGCTTTTTAAGTGGTTTGATTGATGCTAAAATATGCATCTCAATGACATTGCCATATATTTTCCAAATAAATTATTGTCAATGTTTTTAACTTTGCCATAATTTATTGCAATAGACTAACCATTTTGTAATTGCTCTCTTTTTTCCAGTGCTCAAACATTTCATCTTTTCTTCTTGTTGCTTTTATTGACCTCATGTTGCTGACAAACGTGTGTTTCGCTTCTTTATGGCGTTACAATATGGTCTGTAACTCTTCTATCTGATTGTTCGGCATTTATCACAGAATGGAAACGATTGTGAAGGAGATAAAGTGTTACTTCCGGCAAAAGTTCTTGCAAAGAAAATAAGGATCGAACAAAGCCAAATTGAAATGATAATCTTCTTGGAAAATAATTGCATCAGTAGCAATAGGATTACTATATATCAGTCTGGTACAAAGAAGTATTCAATGGAGTCGCACACCAATACATCGACTCATTTCAGCCATTTGTACTCGACTTAAGCTATGGTATGTCACACGTCTACCGTAATCAAACTGGGGGATAAAACATAAACCTTCAATGAATCTTTCTAATGAGGTGCGTTAGCTTATTGCGTCATCTGTCAAGGCAATTATGTATAATATAATTACTTGCAACATGCTGTTTAATCCAGATTTTCAGGAGTTACAGAAATCATCATGGGCCATTTTCACATGCACATACATAGCTATATCAAAGAGAAGAGAGCTTACTGAAAGGCAAGGGTGCTAGAAGATGGTCTTAGTCTATGGATTGGCTGTAAGATAAAGCTTATAAAGAACACTGAAGTAGTGCTACGTCTGTTAATCCACTTTAGTTGACCGTTCCAAAGACTCTATTCAGTGATACTACTCAATGAATGCCAATAAATTTATTTTATATTTGTGTATGTCTATATTTATGGACAAAAATGAAACATAGGCCCTTCACCCTTCTTGTCTGACGGCGTGTTTGTAGGTATAGTGTATCAATGAACTCTCCTACCACTTAATATTGGGATGTGTGGCTGATGTACATTTCATTGGTACATGCCGCGTGTTGGATATTGGTTGACTGAAACTTGGTCACAGCACATTGTTTAATATAGCATTTAGTACATTGGATAGTAGATAAGTGGGTATTTCATGTTAGATTATACATTTTGGATAATATAATGGATGTTGATCGTACGTATAGTTTTGACATTACCTGTCTTAATGAATGAATGAATGTTAAATCAAAGTGAACCGGCCACGAAGGGTCATTATTCACTGTTTTATCTTTCAAAAGAAAGTTTTGTATTTTTTCCCGTGGAGTAAGGAATGATGCCACATCCCCACAGGCGTTTATGCACACATAGTGTGCTATTTAATTTCGTCGTCATGACGAGCCCCTATTGAGAGACTATCGACATCAATGTAGGACCTGGGTGAGTGGGAATGGATCAAACACGCACTCAACCCAGTCAAACAATCGGAACGAGTGTACTAGAGGTGCAATGGCACCAAATAATGACTTGTGAAAAATGGTTTTCACGTCTCGTCATTTTGAGGGTTTCTGGTCGCGCGAAAGGAGGAAAAGATCCGATAAGCCAGCCCATGTATGTCGAGAGCCTTGCAACGCACTATCCATAATTCCATCACGTTCAGACCAACGTGATGAGTGCATTTTGCATTCCCAGCAGTTTGATCTTGGGGAGTGTGATAAAATTGAAAACTTTTGAATATTGTAACATATAAAATTCGCGGAGAGGAGAATTTATGGCGCCCCCGAATAAACAGTAGCGTGGATGTATAAGCTCTAAAGCACACTGAATGGTAACCCCACAAAGACATTCATAAGAAATGTCGACCATCCGAACGGTTATACGGTGCCGAAAAAAATAAAACGTCTCAAAACGACAAAGTGACAAAAGTTTACTAAAGACCAAAATCTCAAACATCATCCTATGAAAGACACAAACGCCAATTACGGGACCCGGTGAATGATACCCGCTCATCATGCTACTGTTTATATTACTAATTAAAGATATATTTATTATACGATGAATTATGAAAATAATAACGATGTAATTTCTGCTATTACAAATTTGAAACATAAAGGAATACAACTATCTGACAAACTGGATCCTGTAAAAATTCTTTCTGATTTCGAGTACTTACAAGAGCTTAAATCCGAAGATAGATATACTCGACCATTAGAGTATAAATTTTTTTAGGGAATTCAACCAGCAAATGATATATAATTAAAGAATTTCGAACCTGTTTCTAACGCAGAAGAAAAAATAAGATCATGATTATCAAAGGAATATGAAACAAGAAAAGTATTAATACACGTTTAAGACAGTTAAAACGGATTATAGTGAAAGAAAGTCCTTCTGATTTCTGAGTATAGAAAATGAAGGTAAGTGTGTTTAGTCAGCACAGATTATTCTGAACCAGAAATATTTTGTATCAGAATGAAAATCCTATTTACTATTAAAAATCGTGCACAGCGACCGATTTGATAATTCTGATACATTGCCTCCTCGTAAATCTTAATCATCGGTGAGAACTTGTTATCTGATATTATTTCATCCTTAACGCTCTTTGACAGCAATAATGATACTTGGGAGTATGCATCAGTCGCAGCACGTAATTTAATTATATACTCGTTTAGTTTATTCTCACTACCTGTTTTGCAATTATATTGAGAACACCAGCTATAGTTGTTGTCGCTAAAATACAATTGATTTAACTATTGGTGCCATCACTAGTGATGGTGTTACTGTTGATAGCAATAAACTAGTTCCAGCAATAACAGGTTAAACCGAAGACACGACTACGACAACGAACCTGCCATATTGTGTTATTTTTATTGTGTACTCGTCAATGAGATTTTTAGTTTAGTTTGCAATTGTTGCACTTTATCATTATACTGTTGGGCGTTCTTTATATTATTTACTGAAATCAATTACAAATTCTACAATCCATGTGAGCGAATGCTAAATTACCATTGATGGGGGTTATTGTTAATATTTCAGTACATCCATTTTATATTATTGCACTGGTATTAGTAACACCAGTAGATGTATTTGATGATATATTAAACTGTAGTGGTGAAATCAAGGTTAGTCTTTAGATACCTCGAACAGATGCAGTGATTTAAACAAATGTTATTTGGAGGAATCCAGGTGAAAGATGCATGTTGTATCGAGTACACCATATTGATATTTTCTTTATGTGGTATTTTAATCGTACCAAGCCTTTCAGCGATAGCAGTAAAATCACTGTTTGTTTAATCGCCTCAATGTTTCTTTTGATATCAGAAAGTTTAATGACAAGCGTAGGCGGAGTACCAAAGAAATGATCTGATATTTCATCCATTTTTATAAAATTTATACTGAGAGTTATAAACGCGCCTACACGGATAATCATATTTGGCCTGGAGCGTTGATAGTTTATTGTCTACAGTATCTACATAATTCTTTTGTTACAACGTCCTTGTCAGATGTTGCTTCACCAAGTGTTGCTATTTTATTCGAGTTCATGCTGAGTTCGCCTGTCATTGTATCACCAGATTTTTGGACTCGCGCGAGAATATTATATAATATCGTTGGAAATCGAACACTAGGTTTCATCTTGCCTGTGGAATTAAATATGGCTATGGAGAGTTCGGTCACTTTATTAATTCTAACAAAATTATCGTTCAATGAAGGATTACTCGTCTTTAATTTTCTCTGCTTGTCCTGAGATATAACTGATTCGTTTGGGTCTACATTTGCAAAATTAAACAATTCGGATAATTCGTCGTGAACGATTTTTTCGCATTCTAAGAGATATTCCTTCAGTGGGTTTTTGTCTTCGAGATAGATCTCACATAAATATCTACCATTATTCTTTTTATAAATCAAAGATTAACAACGATTACTCGTGTATTCGTGTACAGGTGGTTTGGTTGATTTTGATAAATACTCGAGTACAGCAATTACGTCTTTTCCGCATATTGGTGGGTTAGTTATTGCATGTTTTGGTAGCGTTGAGTACCATATTCTAACTTTGTGAAGGCTTATATATTTTAGAAATTCTTTCGGTGGGGCTAACCCATACGAGTCGAAATAAACAATTCCACGTGGATCAATCGCGTATGTCGTCCAGTGAGTTCCAGGTCCGGTGGAATTATCGAGAATAATGATACCTGTTTCAACGATATGTGATCTAGAAAGTTACTGGTCTCGCATAAAAAACACCTCTGACATTTGTTATTCTGAAATTTTAAGCAGCATTGATTAAATCGAAATTCGACATTGATGTACAATCGTCAGACGTTTCTCCTAAGAATAAATACTCTCTGTTAAGCTCAGGCCGCTTCCATACGTGAAATGACTGCCTAGAAGTATCAGACTTTTTCACTTTTTATATCCTTGTCCTGTTGCTTTCCTTAGTGCCATTACTGCCGCCGTCCCGACAGCCCCCATGGCAGCAGCTTATGCGATAGCAGGGGCGGCCGCGGCTATTAATGCTGGTATAGCCGCGAAAAGTTGAAATATACCACCTGATTTTATTATATCTGAAATAGCACTCGCGGATAGATTAAGTGGGATTCCGGTTATATCCTTAAATGCATCATGTATAACTCTGACGTGTTGTCAGTGATAGTTTATTCTGATCACCTGTGATCTGATTATGTTTTAATGTTACTGTAGTTCCACATTTTTAGCTTAAACTAAGTGTAGCATTTTAATCTGACTAGGAGTCAGGGTAACATTTGCATGATTATAAGACATTGATAATAATATGAGTGATCTAATTTTGTTATAAATTTCCCACTGGTACATCAACGACCCTCATTCGTCCACCAACACTTTCAAACAACATCGATTAATTACTGAGTATAACAGAGATTGCTCTGTACTCGGAGGTTAACGGTTCTGGAGCAACTGGAAAAGTTATACGAACTCGGAAATGTATATCAACAATAAATAGTCTGTCTGGTTAAATCCTGATATTCCAAACAACAGTAATAAATCGGATATAGATTTTCAAAATCTAATTTTATCATTTTCAGAGCTGTATCTTCATTCAAATCAGGTTCCATAAATATCAACAAACGATGAAATGTGCGTGATCTTTGGTTTTGTCCATAATTAACTATAATATCCTCCGATGGTTCTTGTTGGCTGCTTATTCTTAATGTCACTTCAGAAACACCGAGTTTGTCAAATAGCATGTGACTCCGCTCTTGGGAATTGAATCGGCTTTTATATTGCAACAAATACATGTCGTGGCGTAGAAACACCCTGATTTGATGCCATATGCCATGTAAATATACCGTTAATAGTACTCTGCATACTATGTGTCGTTGTTGTTAGCCATATTAATAATGATTTACCACCTGTATCCATAAATGGTAATAATGTATCCTCGACAGCGATCGCTGCAGTCAAGACTGGCATCCACAATGAGACTTTTGTTATATTTACTTTACATTCAGCAACACAAGCACATTGGCAGATTGCATACCTATCATAACGTTTTCTTACAACGACTACTGAATGTTTTGCTCCAAAGATAACCTCTCTAACATTTCTAAAAAGAACAGATATATGAGATAGTGGAATTGCACATGAAAATCTTCTACGCGGTCCTTTCAATATTGTTGCACGTGTTGCAAATACTGAGTTGTAAGTAGCAATACCACCTTTTATAATAGCATCAGCTGGTGTAGCTTCATGTTCAAAATCAACTGCTTGTGGATCAGATGCAGTGGCTTGTGATGTCCGTAATTTGACATACTGAATATGATCAGCAGTATCAGTAATATTCTTAGCAAACATCATTAATGGACCTACTGATATTTTATAAACATCAGAATATCTTGCTAAACCCAATATTGTTGTGGCAACATCCGCATTCTTCTGCGCAGTTTCAATCTCTCCTCTATTAATGTTATATGTAGCTCTACAAAACCTACTCACTCATTCTCTTCAAACGGTGTATTAGCTGCACCATTTGTTACCATTTCTCCTTCTACTTCAATAAATGTTTCAGCGGGTAAAATATCTACTTGAATCATGAATTTGTATTTCAATTCTTGCTTGGTCATTTGGTTGTATTGCGTTATAAAAATAAAATTGATCATCACGTACAGAATCATCTTTGGGAACCGTAGCGTGTATATCAAATGTTGGGTCGGGTGAAGATTTGAACATTATATTAAATATTTTCTATATATCGCCCTCTCTCTGACCTTGTCAAACTAATTCCTGTTATTAATTTTGCTTAACTTCATCAGATCCTTGATTCATTAACTCTACTATTTTATTTGCGGCTTGGTTTATTATTTTACTGACATTCGCGGTTTAATTTCCACATATGCCAGTTTTACTGGTGTAACGTAATCGAGCTGACATCCTTTGAGACTGGGCTGGGTTTCAAGAAATAACAAACACGTAAGCGAGTGACAATGAAAATGTAGTACACTCTCACACAAATGAGTAGGAAACATGAGATTAACATACATACAAAAGTACATAATATGGATATAAAACAAAATAAATAATTTGTCTCAAAGACTACTACACCAAACTCATGTAGTCAAAACACTACCTTGTTAAATTCATATAGTCACACACTATTGTATTGAATTCATGTAGTCAAACACTACTGTATTAAATGCATGTAGTCAGACACTACTGTTATTAAATTCATGTAGTCAAACACTAATTCATGTAGTCAAACACTACTGTATTAAATTCATGTAGTCAAACAGTACTGTTATTCTATTTATGTAGTCAAGCACTAGTGTTGTTAAATTCATGTAGTAAATGTTGATTGCGGCCTGCTTTAGGTCACTTTCACTCCCACGCTCCAGACTTTCATGCGCCTACACGTGGGCACTTAACTGGCAGTCTAACGTCGTAATGGTGTACCAGATATCTTCATATTCACTCATTCATCTGGTTATTCACACTTAGTCAGCTGAATATGGAAAAAACAACAACTTTCCGAATAGTCTGCACATTTGTAACTGCATTTAAATATATGACGGTTACAAATGGGTTAATATACCCCGCCTATAATATTCCTTATGTACGACTGTGCCGAACGAACGACGTCAAATTAAAATAGAATTACAATATACTAACACTCTAATATATACACAATTCATACTCACTTGATGAATTGAATAGTAAGTATGATAAAATAACGTAAACGTATAATACATCATTGCACGTCTTTTGCGAAACTGAATATTAGTTGTTTTTTTTTTTGAAAGTTGATTAAAAAGCTTACAACTCACCCAACTATTTGGCTCAAATTAAATGAAATGGAAATCCTGTCACGACTCTATATACATTTAGACTTTCTCTCTAGTGGCTGTCCCAGTCAAGATTGATACATTATATCACGCGTTACAAAGAAAAAGTATATTTATTAGAAATATTATGGCGCGCGAAACACGACACCTTAGTAATACTGAAAAGTATGGTGGTCTAACCAGGCCATATCGGGTATATCGTAACAGCTGGCTGTGGTTTTCGTCGTATTAATCGTGTTAGTCTTTCCTTGGCTGCAGAAAACGCCTTACTGGCAATAATACCAATACTACCAGGATATTGTTCACCAATAACATTAATAGATTTCATCAATAATTGTTTTCCGATTGGTACTAATGTGGGAGACATTCTTGCAAGTAACCCTTGAATAACATTACCAAGACGATCATCGTAAATTTTTGTATAAATGGGTAATTTCGAGTTTACTACTCTGACCATGACAGTTTTATGATGGTGTATATGTATGATCATCTTATTTATTATCGTTATATCTAATCGCTATGATAACCACCAACAAGTTCATCGATAAATTCCCGGCATAAGCCGATATCCATTATACTGTCTTGAAATAATCGTCGACAAATATCAGCAGCCTCAGTAATTATTTCCTGTGAGTTATTTCCAGCCCGCGCTCCTCCTGTGAGAATTTATAATCGTGCTATGTAGGAGAGAATATTATTGGGATAGGATATAAAAAAAAAACTGCCCCGAACACCGCCTGGAGAAACACCACTGCCAGTAGCACCATGCGCATCATAACATTCTTCTGTAGGATGTTCTCTAACAAATCCTCATCATCTATTTTTCTTTCATGTTAAGGTGAAGATAGTTGACGGAAGCCTCTTGTTTTGAACATTTTTGTTGTTTATTTTGCTGTTTTTGTTCTTTCTTTCGCTGTTTTCGATTTTTCATTTCCTGGTGTTTTAGTTCTTTATATTCATCTTCTACCCTATCTAACACACTGTGATATCCTAAATAAGATGCATTTTTTGTGTCGATTCGACTCGTCCTAGTTCTAATTTTATTAAACAC